>OX388319.1:1171800-1696136 GCA_947579605.1 Athripsodes cinereus
CTAGCTAAAAAACTTACTAGTGTTGTTCCTCCAAAGAATTGTTTACTTGTTTCTTTTGATGTGAAGAATCTGTTTACTAATGTGCCTGTGTCTGAAGTTATTGTACTGGTGAAGAATAAATTGGATGAATTGAACATTGATAATGTTAAAAAGCAACGTCTATTAAATCTTTTACAAATTTGCATGGAGCAGAATTATTTCAAGTTCAACGATAAATTTTATAAAATCTTAGATGCCTTACCAATGGGTAACCAATTGAGTCCTATCTTATCGGAGATCTATATGGATGAATTTGAAAGGATATTATTCTCGTCAAATAATTACTTGCTAAAGTTTGTTTTTAATTATTTCAGATATGTGGATGATATTTTGTGTGTTTGGACAGGTACCCATAGACAGCTTGATATGTTTGTTAATTTTATGAACTCAATAAATCCTAACCTGCAATTCACTTTAGAAATTGGATCAAATAATATTCTTAATTTTTTAGACTTAAAGATAATGATATGTGATAATAAATTTAAGTTTGGCATATATAGAAAACCCACTTATACGGATAATATCATTCACGCATCTTCAAATCACCATATTAGTCATAAGATGTCTGCTTTTCACTCAATGTTACATAGACTCTTAAATATCCCTTTAGAACAAGATGAATTTTCTTCAGAACTAAATATAATCAAATGTATAGCCAAAAATAACGGATACAATGTGGAAATGATTGAGACGATGTTATTAAAGAAACAGAATAAAATAATGATTCATAGATATTTGTATGCACCCATTGTAAAAGATAGTGATAAAAATTGGAGAAAGATTTTGTACGTCAATAGTTTGACTGAAAAAGTAAATAATATTACAAAACCATATTTTAATCCAGCATTTTACACCAACAACAATTTAAGCAAACTTCTTTTTAATAATAAGGACCGTAACAATATAATTAATAGCAGCGGTGTCTATTGTATTGATTGCAATGATTGTGATGCCAAATATGTCGGACAGACCAGTCGATCGATAGACACTCGTATCAAAGAACATTCCAGAGCACTTAGGGGTTTATCTAATTGTTCGGAGATGGCGGATCATTGCATTAGTCATAATCACAATTTTGATGTGAATAGTGTAAGGGTCCTACATTCAGAAAACCGGTATAGAAAATTAATTGCTTTGGAAACATTGGAAATACATAGAAATATTAAAAATATAGTAAATATTCAAATACCCCATTCATCACCATTGTTGAAACCAATTGTTCATCCACCATTGTCTTAACTACTCTTACTTCCTTACCCCTTCTTTTCTGTTTTTAGGTACCTACATATAAAAAATGTTGTTGTTGCATGTGACTTTGAGAAAAAAAATTCTTGTAATTAGTTCTCTTGAAAATGTCAAGCTAACTTGACGAAAGCGCTTGAGTAATAATAAATTAATAGTGAAAAGTAAAACAGTGTTTTATTAATATCAAATATGTTTAATTCACTTTCCATTAATTGTAATTCGAATAATTGATAGTCGAACAAGTGTTATTCGAAGATTTGCTAAATCGAATAATAATTTTTCGAACAATTGTATTTCGAAGAATTTTCAAAAATCAGGTTGTATTTGGGTTTATAACAAACCCAGATATATCTTTTTTAAAAAAAAAAAATTTTAGAATAATAAATATAAAAAATCACTGGTTACTTCCTATTAAGTAACCGTTAGTTTCTATTAAATGGACTATTTATTAAACGCCGTTCACTCATCACATGACCTCAAGGGTGCTCTGGGTTTGTTATAAACCCAAATACAATCTTATACACCTTTCACTTGTGCCGTGAAAGGGGAGTTTGCCGGCACCTGGGATCGAACCACGGACCCCTTGTTCTGAAGGCCGAGACTCTACCTCCAGGCTACCGACGAACTCTTATATTGAGTTATGTATTTATATATATAACACAAATTATAATGAATTTGCATAGTGTTTCTTCTTCGAAAATCAAAAAGTTAAAAGGTAAGTTCAAAATGTTATTAACAACCACTATAAAGAAATCTAAGCTGTCGTAGTAACTACATATACTTAGGAAGAATGCTACATAATATGTTGAATTATTGGGTCTACAATATTTCTCATGAGGAATTGTATGATAGTAACAGAAGGGATAAGTGTAAAAAGAGAGTGGGACTTGATCCTTTCTGCCTAACCCAAAAAGGAAGCAGTGTGATGATGATTAATCAAATAGGCATAGTAAAAAAAATTACTATTGTATAAAAATTATAAAAAAAATTATTGAAAAACTAACACTGTTTACTTTCACAAATTTTATTTAATTAGCAGAGGCCTTTCAGACTTAGTCCATCTTCAGTGCTACTTAAGAATTAAAAAATCAAACTTAAGTTATTAAGTAGCACTACTGAAGATAGACTAAGTCCAGAAGGCCTCTGCCGATTAAATCAATTTCGTGAAAGTAAACAGTGATTGTTTTTAAATAATTTTTTATAATTTTTATAAAAATGAACTTTCACAACATTGTCACCTACAAAATAGAATCTCTATTAGGTATTATTGGACTTTTATATGCTGTCGAAACAAATCTACATCAACAACACAAGCATAATATTATTGCTTAACTTGTATTGCGGATGATCAGGGGTGTAGGTATTATAATACATTTTATAAGAAAGTTAAAAATTCATCTTTATAAAAAAATCACCTTATAAAACATTGACGGCCGGTGTGGCGCAGAGGTTGCCTTTGAGTCAAAGAGATCCCAGGTTCAATTCCTGGTCAGTGCAAAATGAAGAATGGTTTTTTCAAATTGTTCTGGGTCTGGGTGTTACATTATGTGTTTATTGCGTTGTATATATGTGTATCGTCGCGTTAGTACCCATAATACAAGACTCATATCTTAGTTTGGAACTAGCGTGATTAGGGTTGCCACCCGTACTTTATTATAAAGTATTGTACGTTATTTCAGGTAATCGTACTTTATACTTTATGAGAAAAATAAAGTACGCGAAAATACTTTATTTCGCATGATTTGATTTCTTTGGGATTTTGAAAGTATTTTTTTGAAATTTATCAATTGGTGCTGAATCGACGTCGCCGAACGCAGCCCAACCTCAAATTTCAACAATGTCAGTGTCATTGTCACAATTTATTTGATAAAATAAAATATTTATTACCTACCAATATTAGTTTTTTTTTTTATCTTAATTAAACTTAATAGCTGACTGACAAGATTTTTTTAGGTAATCTTTGTTATATCAAAATACAAATTATTTGTAAACTATAATTATATAACTTTTCTACTTTTGAAGAGCAAACACTGTGGAAGTTCATATTGATTTTTTGATAATAAACAATATAAATATAATTAAAAAACACTATTACTTTCACAAATTATATAAAGAGTTATAAGTACTTTTCGGACATCCGTCCATCATCACGTGACGATACTCGAAAATTTACGGAAAACAGTGGGAGATCAATTCATTACTGGGTGCTCCACAGAACAATGTCATGATTTATTCATTCTCCAACAATTACTTTTGTAAATTTGATTGTTCTATTGTTTTATTATTTTCAGCTTACATCGCCAGATGATGGACGGATGTCCGAAAAGTACTTATAACTCTTTATATAATTTGTGAAAGTAATAGTGTTTTTTAATTATATTTATATAATTATATATTTTTTTTATTCATCTTATCAAGCATAATACTCGTAAATACTATGGATTTTAGCAAACTTCTTTTAATAATCAAAATATCGAGTTCCTGTGGTGATTTTTGGTTTCAAAATATGAGAAATTTTATCAAAAAAAATGTTTTGAAAATTGATCAAATAAATATTTTTTAAACATGATCCGTGAAAAAAACCCAAAAAATACAGTTTATTACACTAATATTTTTAATAACTATCTAACTTTTAGCTACTTATGTTAAAAAAATGAATTTGAAAAATCGTAGGATTAGATTTTGATTTTTTGAAATATGCTTTTTTATAAACGAATACTATGAAGCTATAATCATTTTTTTCTAATAACAGTCGGTACAAGTACCCGTTACTTTCTTGAAAGAGGTATAAAAATAAAGAAAAATAAATTGTACTTTATTTTGATACTACGTACTTTTTTTTTCTTGTCTATAATGACCAATGTACTTTATCTGCAGAAAAAAAGTTGGCAACCCTAAGCGTGATCTGTGTAAATTGTCTATGTACATTATGTCACGTATACATTAATACCATTACAGCATCTAGAGCAGTGTTTCCCCATCTTCTTTATGTCATGTCCCACCGTAGTCGTTTCAAAAATCATATGCCCCACCGCCCTCTTTTTTAATTAAACAGTTGGTAAATTGTAAACAATATGTGGAAGCGCGGTGCCCCACCTTTGAGGCGTGATTCCCCACCGGTGGGGCGTACGCCCCATCTTGGGAAACACTGATCTAGAGCAAGGGTGGCCAACACACATGCGGCCCGCGGAGTGCCTGCTTGTGGCCCGCGAAGCATATGCACACTTTATTTATAATAGTCGGTAGTCGGTACAAGTACCAGTTACTTTTTTGAAAAAAGGTATTTGTAGAAAATATTCTTAAAGAAAACCGTGGAGTTTGCAAAACATTTCATATTCCTATAGAAATTTTAAGGTGAATAAAAATTATTAAATGTTCCATATATGGGTATTATATTAAATTATATAGTTGTGGCCCGATAGGAAATCTCATTTCTAAAATTTGGCCCAGCAACTGAAAAGGTTGGCCACCCATGATCTAGAGTAACTGCAATATAAACTTGTGAAATACTTACTCATAACTTACGAAAGGTTAACATGTGTATTTGGCATTTTCGTGACTTGAGCATAACAGATATAAATATTTTTCCAGAAATTTATCTACAACCAATACTAGTTTCAATAAGACAGGTACTCTAGATTTATCAAACGGGCCACGAATCCCAAACCAGAACCAAGGATTTTTGGATCTCTCTCAGAATAGAGGCTTATGAACTCCTTAGTATAGGCAACCAGGTAGCGGGCAGATACATACATACATACATCTTCTTCCCCTTGTCCTAGTTGGGTCGGGGGCCCATTGCGCCTAGGTACCTCCTCCAGAGATCCCTGTCCACCGCTGCTTCCAGGACCTCTAAATAGGAGGTCCCCAAAAATAAATAATGTCAATAGTGGAATAACTATATATCGTGTTTCATTTTAAAAATTATTAATATGAACTTCCACCAAGAACCGTCGGTCGATAAATTAAAGTTTATAAAGAATGTTTAAGCACTGAGACAAAGTTAAAAACTAATTCGGTCTGCCTTGAAACGGGCTCATGCCCAGTTTGGTAGATTGAACAACATTCACCAATTCTGTCATTCTCTAATTTGCGGTTGTACTCAAAACCCAGTAAATATACAGAGGCGAATCGTCCATTAAGGCCCACTCAATATTCGCTCACGACCTGGTGGGTCGCAGTCCATAGTTTGGGAAATACTGGTCTTAGCTGTAAGTGAGATGTGGCTTCATTGCAGAATGTTGCGCATCCCATGGACTGATTTGGCCACCAAAAAAGAGGTGTTGTTGAGGGCTAGAACAGATACAGAGATGTTGTCCAATATAGAGATGAGGAAAATTGCATGTTTGGGACACGTGCTTCGAAATGAAAAATATGGTTTGCTCTAATTCACCTTGAAGGGAAAATTGAGGGTAGTCGCAGTGTGGGAATGCGGCAGATGTCCTGGCTAAAAAATATCCAAGAGTGGACCGGAGTCCAGAGGGTGTAAGAGTTGTTCTGGATAGCACAGAACAGAGAAGCCAACGCCAGGGTGATAGCCTACGTCGGGGGGACCTGATATGGCACTTTTAGAAGAAGAAGGGCGTAATGAAAAAACAAATCCATATGTACACCTTTTAAATATTGCGTGCTGTCTCCACTGCTTAGTGATGACATGACAGATGACACTCTCGTACTTGTTGAAAAGAAAAAAGATAAGTTTTCCGCGGTAGATAACATATATTTTAGTACGCAATATTGTTTCCTTCCAAAGCGGATAATGTTTTTAACCGCTAAAGATAACCGAGACAGTGGTGTCGTATACACTTAAAATAAATTAAGTTGTAAATTAAGCTACAAACTGCACTTACGTGTATTGCGTGAAAGTTCTGTTAAATATTTTCATCAGAAAGCTGCGTTATATGTTTATCATAATTTAGCGAGGTACTTACACACGCTTTTCAACGAAGCCTTCAGCTTCCCAAATTTATATGACGGTTTCAGAAGAGACCTGAAGACTCGTATTTTGTTTACAAGGTTTTACACCGAAATAAATAAAACAAGCGTTTTATTCTACTAACGATTTATTCGATGAGAGAGACGTCTTTCGTCTTATAAGGACATTGTCAATCTAGGTTTTACACATGACACTAATAAATAAATAAAAATAGACAAACCTTTGATCTTATTTTAATTTTTTGACAAAGACTATGAATGTCTGCTGAAGATACATTAATTGTGATCATTAATCAGTTGTACAACTTTCTTTTGATTGTTTTATTTATTATTTTTTTCATTCTTTACTGTACATTGATGACATACAATTTCATAGAAGGTTTACTCTTTCAACTAATACAAAGGTATTGTCTGGAATTCTTACACTCGTCTTGCATCCGTCCATTTCTACTCTCTGTATTCTTATATTAACTCTCCATATTTGGACAACCACTTCTCTCAAGAAGAGTTTTACCTTTTGAATTTTCAAAATTCTATACCTATGTCAAATTTAGGAATGATGGATATGTACGACACAAGCTTTTAGCTTACTGTGAAAGGTGTTATAGGGTTTATTTGGGTTTATAACAAAAAACCCAGATACATCTTTTAAAAATATATAATATATTACATTGTGAGTACCTTCGTCGTACATTATTTATCAACTCTTACTTACTTTTGCGGTATGTGATTCATGTACGAGTATATCGTTGCAGCGCTGAAAATAGTTCATGGTTCAAGTTGCATAATATACCTAGTATGTCACAGCGTGATTGAAAAATTAATTTAGCAAAAAAAGGTGACTTTTTAAGGAAAACGGAAATAGAGGAAACACCCGAAAACAGATTAAGAAGGTACGGGCACATTTTGAGACTACTACAAGATAATATGATCAAAAGGACAATGGACGTAGAAGTAGGACCCAGAAGACCAGGCAGACCAGTGACCACTTGGATGTCCACAATTGCTAGAGACCTGAAGGAGGCAAAGTTGCGTTCGGAGGAAGCAGGGGACCGAAAAACTCGAAATATGAGGACTAGGAGAGCCGACCCCAAGTAAATTTATTGATTTATACTTTAAAACCGCTTTTACCAGGCATACGATAAGGAAATCAATGTGTTTTGAGAAAACCAATGTCTTTGGTGTTTTTATTTAATAAACAAAATAACTTTTTTTTGAACATGCTATAGGTATTAAAATATCTATAAATATACATCGTCGGTGAATTTGTCAAACCTCCTATGTGCAGATTTAAATCTACAGTTAAATTTTACAGGAGATCAAAAAACTGTTTTTCTGGATGACATTTTCTATGTGTTTGATTCGTTACGTAGAAGTTGTTTAAATTAAAAATATTTTTCATTTTTTAGGCATGATTCGAAAATTTTTATAGAATATTTTTCTAGATACTTTGGAATTTGCACGATATATCCAAGAAAAAGCAGCACGTAAGGCACTATAATTTTTTTCGAGGATATCTCAGCGTATTGATTATTTCATCAGTAGATGCGGCTTAATAATTTGGTATCAATATCTTATTCTTAAAAAAAATACACACATGGGAGGTTTCGTGGACTCACCGACGATATTCAAAATAATACGTTAACTATGGCGCACGATGTTACAACCAACTGTGGTTTACGAATACCTGCAAACAGTATTCAAATGACGCACTCTATAGGACTCTTAAATACTAATATTCTAGAGAATAAAGACATAAGGAATTAGATATCGGTGGAGAATTAGCGTGCATTAAAATAATATTATTTATTTGCACTCCATCCTAATTTTTTTTGTTAATCGTGTAAAAAAATAATAATTAAATAAAGGAATTTAATAATAAAACAAAATATAAAAATAATACATTAATATGTGTAATTTTTAGTACCTTCAGGCTGAGAAGTTGGTGTAGTTTTGAATGGCCAATTTTTATTCAATAATTCAATTTATTTCTTTGTTCTGTTTCGTTCAGTGTTTTCTTGTGAAAATATATTTCGCCAAAAACGGTTGACTATCTTTTGTTTTAGCATTTATGGCTAAACAAGTCCCGGCTAATTTTATGAAGTAAACGCGGTATCTTTGAAAAAGTGACGCCCTTTTTATCTAATATGTTTATCTAATATCAATAAATCATATGCTATGTCTTTGTTCCAACTGTTACTGTGTCTTTCATGGGGTGTGGCATTTTTGGCGCAAAATGGACATTGCGAAGAAAATCCATGTTCTTTAGAAATGAGTATCCCTATACAATCAGGCGTTGTACAGCCAGATAGAAGCATTCTTCATAATGGTATCTTCTACTCTACTAAAGAATACTTTTTGTATAATAGAACTGAATACAGAGGATGTATTTGTCTTAAAAAGTCTTGTGCAAGAAAATGTTGTCTGGAAGGGCAAATATACGACGTTAACCAAAATGGTTGTAAAAGTTTATCAACAGCTGATGATCAGCTGATTTCAGTTGAAACATATGATCATTTTAGGAAAAGTAATTTAACAGATTCATTTCATATGATATATGAACTCACATGCCCAAATACAAGTGTAAGAATATTTCAAGGATCTGGATATACAATTGATAAAGTAAGTTTTGTTTTTTTCCTTGTTATCGTTAAAATTTATGTTATAAATATTATTTTAAAAATTTCCCGCTGTACTGAGACCTTTTGAATGACAACTTTTGATAAAGTCGATCTCAGCAGGACAAAAAAAAAACAAAACAAATTTATTAAAAGAGAAAACTTAAACAAGCGCACGCGCGCGCAAATCATCAAAAAAAAACATCAGAATCTTAAAAGAGTCTTTGTTCTGGTGAAAGTTGATGCAAATGAAATAATTAATAAAAAGTTTGTGTAATTTTTCAGGATGGATCATTCTATCACTCGGAGAATAATAATGACAGACATATGAATACAATGGCTTGCTTAGAGATGCATGTCAATGGAACGGAAGCTCATGAAGAGTTAATAGTTTGTATCGAAGATACGGAGGAAAGCAGGTTCAAGGATTATCTCTATTGTATAGGTATGAACCCTCTTTGTAAATTCCCTTGAACTTATGTATCTGAGAAAAACGCAGACAATAGACGCCTTTGACATGTGACGTTGGAGAAGAATGACGCGAATACCGTGGATTACCAGAAGAATAAATATCTCTGTTTTGAAAGAATTTACCATCACACAATGGCTCTCCGCAATTTTTCCGACTGACGTGACGTAGGTTAGAAAAGTTACTTCCAAAGTGATACTGTCAACGCTGAAGAAACCTAATATGCCACAATGGGACAATATTTAACAGCCCAGTGGAAGCCCTGCCTCCGGGCCATGACCTATAGAACAGGAGTAGGATTCTCTAGGAAGAACCTTCAGAGATGGGGTTTGACTGAGGGCACGATGTGTGGCTGTGGATAGGAGCAAAACACTGGGCACCTCCTGACAAGCCTAATGGATCCCAGACAGTGTCACTGGGAGGAGTTCGTGGAGCGAACTCACCTAGGGAGAGCTGCAAGAGAGGTCGTGGCTTTCTGGGAATGGGAATATATATATATATATGGATTTTAATGTTTTTGTTGATTTGTTGTTTGCTGACCGACACGAAAAGAAGAAGAAGACAATGATAAGAAGAATTTACTAAATTTGTGCCAATATCAAATTTTATTTTCAAAACCATATACCACACATGTTACATAAACCACATATTATTATTCACTGTGTCGGTGTTTAGGTAGTAGAATTCCATATCGAAATAAATAAAACAAGTGTTTTATTCTACTATTGATTTATTCGATGAGAGAGACGTCTTTCGTCTTATGAGGACATTGTCAATCGTTATGAGGATTGACAATGTCCTCATAAGACGAAAGACGTCTCTCTCATCGAATAAATCAATAGTAGAATAAAACACTTGTTTTATTTATTTCCACATATTATTCTTGAAGCGCATAGCATCTAAAATATTTTAATTGTCTTTTTTCAATTTTATCTCTTTGACGCATACTCCTACGCAAACCACATTGTGCGCGAGTCATATTAACAATGGTGAGGAAAAAAAATTGTGGTTAGATTGAGCAGCTTTACTTACATTGTTCACTTTCAGTGATCACTCTGAATGATCCTCCAAAATGAAAAGGTATGAACAGGCGTTTCACCAATAGTGATCACTAGCGATAACGGATGAAAGCGATTATTACCCGACATAATTTTGATGAAAGATCCTTTCAATGAAACGACTATAAACAAGTTTGATATTCCAGGATCATCAATATAATTTTTTAAAACAAACAGTCAATCCATCAAACTGGCGTTCACTTATTGATTCTTTGACAATAAAACTTTCTTTTCTTTCAATTTAAAATTAAAATCAAAATCTGGGCAACATTAATCTAGTTTTGAAAAACAAATAAATAAAGTAATCTATATTTTTCTTTTTCTAGGATTTTTCATTTCATTTCCGTTCTTCATGGCTACCTTCTTTGCTTACGCCTTTCTACCGGAGTTGAGGAACATTCATGGAAAATTAGTGATGAACCTAGTTCTGGCTCTCGCTATGATGGTCCTTTTTATGGCTCTCCTACAAATCACAGCTCTTGTCATGAAAAAGGAAGATACCGAGGAACGGTTTTGTAATTATTTTCGTAAGTTTTATTTCTCTCAATAACTATAAATCTATTAGTATGAACTGTAAACTATTATGACGACGTAAAATTATGAATACAGAATTTGAATAAAGAATCTACGGTGATCGAGACGCCATTGTGACCATATTACTAACTAATAGATAATACGGGTTACCCCAGTTTATCTAACCATATCCTAAAATTATATAGGAATTGTAGTGTTTCCTTTCTTTATGATAACAAATAACCAACAAACGCACTGAATCACAGAATTAAATAGGACACTTATAGGACATTGATTCTTATTAGCAAAGCAGAATTTTATCAATAAAACAGATAACATTACAAAAGTATAAGTGTACTACATATTAACGTAGAATCGACTACTATTTTTTTTTTTACTATAAAAAATCTCTTTGCAAATAAAAAAAAAAACATTCAGAATGGGTGGCATCGCTAAATAAAGATGTAAAATGTTTAGTTTTTCGAACATCTGTCTTTTACAGGACACTCCATAACCGATGGAAAAAGTGGTAGAACTATTATTGGGTACTCCACGGCGTGCAATTACTATCTATCTATTTCCTCACGCCGTATCCCAAGTGGGGTAGGCAGAGAGAACGGAACGCCGTATTAGATCTGTCCTTACATACTTCTTTCGCCTCCTCCACAGTCATACAATTTTTCATGCCTGCACGTCGATTTCTCTTACTCAAAACACGGCCGTCCTTGAGAATTTGATCAACATGTTCAAGCCATGTAGTTCTCGGACGCCCGCGCTTCTTCACATCCCGCCTTTCAGCCAAGTATATCCTCATTGTCATTCTTTCCTCTCCCATTTGTTCCACATGGGCAAACCATCTCAATTTATTCACACGCATTCTATCTATAACACTCCTTTTGCATCCACTCATTCTTCTAATATCTTCATTCCTCACTCTATCACGCAACGTTTTACCAACCATCCTCCTTAGCGATCTCATCTCCACAGCATTTATTCCACTTTCGTCCTTCTTCAACCATGTCCACGTTTCGCTTGCATACATAAGTGTCGGTACCAGGATCGTATTGGGCACAAGCAATTTTGCCATGTTCGACATATTGTCATTGCTGACAATGGGCCGAAGTGCACCGCTTATCCTAGCATCGGCCACTTTTCTTCTTTCGATATCCTTGTCGCATCTTCCATCCCTCGCAAACAAACTTCCTAAACATACATACTCGTCCACTTGCTCCAAACATTCACTTTCAACCTTTATTTCGCACATTGTTTTATCAATCTCTCTTTCAAAAACCAGCACTTTCGTCTTTGTCACATTCATTTTCATCCCATTCATACTACAACTATCATATACAACTGACACAATCTTTTGTAAATCACCTTCACTCTCAGCCATTAATACCAAATCATCAGCATACATCAACGCATTCACACGGTTTCCATTCAGTTCAACGCCAACATCCATATCTTTCAATGGTCGCATACAGTAGTCGAAGAATAGGTTGAACAGCCACGGAGACATGACACAACCTTGCTTCACTCCTTTGGTGAGGGTAAACCACTCCGAGAGGGTTTTGTTTACCCTCACAATTACTGATCAATTACCCTCACAATTACTGGAATTACTGATCCACAAATTAATTTTATTCAGAACAAATGAACCTGAGAGTAGATACTACTGTTTTTTACGTGACGATACTCGAAAATTTACGGAAAACAGTGGGAGATCAATTCATTACTGGGTGCTCCACAGAACAATGTCATGATTTATTCATTCTCCAACAATTACTTTTGTTAATTTGATTGTTCTATTGTTTTATTATTTTCAGCTTACATCGCCTATTTTTTCTTACTTGCAAGTTTCACATGGATGAATGTATTGTGCATCGACATATTTTTAACATTCAGGTAAGAGTTTTACATTCTTTAATATTAATAGTATGAATCAGAGAGAAAATAATAAGGAAGAGGGCTGCATAAAGATTATTATAATGATAGCAAAGCAACACTCATCGATGTTGGGCTTTAAATTCCACTGTAATCCAATTCAAGATTCCATATTTGAATCGATTATTTCGAAAACAACCAAAGTGTCATAGAACTAGTATTAAAGTTTGGTTGTTTTCGAAATAATCGATTCATTTAAATTTGCAATCCGTAATGAAGTTAGCTGCATAAAGTTTCTATAATGATGGCAACACTATCATCGATGTTTTTAACATGTCGTTAATGTCTATCGTCATCCTATTTGCAAAGTTTTTACTTAAATTTTAGTTTTTACCAAGTAACTTAAATATTGAGTTGATACTTAAATTTTAACATTTATTATATCATGCCAACTTACACTACAATAATTATATGTAGTAGGATAAGCATTCAGAATGGAAAACCTGACGAGTTCATTTGCTCTTTGATTTGAATCATCAATTTTTATGACCACATGAAGATTTTTTAAAGTTAATTTTCTTCTATAGGTATGTAGAACACCATAGACAATACATAATAGTACCTATATAATACAAATTGTGATTTATATAGTCAATTATAGTACCTACCTATCTAAAATCTAAATATTTTAACAGCACAATATGTAGACAAATACTTTTTTTATCTCTCTACTTTTCATTGTCAATAAATACATAGAAAACAAGAGAGGGAAAACAATTCTTTCAATCTCTCTGTTTTGTCTATATGGAAACAAGACCATTCTTCGCATCGTTCGAAGTTTATTGTGGATCAAGCTTATAAAACAATGCGTTATGTTTATTTGACAGAAATTGGTCAGAAACGAGCAAACTAAAAGGTAAGTATTATCGCACGATCCAACCTGAAATTCCGAGTGCCCCATGGTACTCAAGCGAAAGGCTTAACAAAATGGAAATCTCGGTACTTTCAAGGATGAGATTGGGGACATTGTGTGATCGCTATCCATCTTCATAGACTGGGGCTCGTAGAGAGCTCTCTCTGGGCAGGACAATGAGACGATTTTATCATGCACTCTTTAACTACCCAAATGACGCAGACATAGACTTACTTATACGACCATAATTGACTGTAAGCTGGCTTAAGTAATCACATATCCATGGAAGAAGTTCACTGATTCCGCCATTTTCACTGTCACATAATGTCCACCAATCGAGAAACATTTAATGCAAACTATAGAGGCTACATTTTTTTTTAGTATCTCCTATTTTAGATCTCGAATGGATCAAGATCTCTCGTTTAAAATGCGCCGAATCGATAAAGTTCAAGACTTTTTTGGCTAATAGTCCGATCTGTCATCAACAAATGTTAAATATTAACAACAACTAAAAACTAAACAGATCCATTTTTTCCTATTACCAGGACAATGTCATAAAACCATATTTTTTTAGGTGACGCGGCGTTGGGACATCTTTCTCACTTCTTATGATTAGATTTTGCACAATGTTATAAGTATATAGTGGGTTACAATCCATTGGATTGGTCTGCAGCGAGTTTGGGTTTTCTTCTTCATTCCTATCTATTTTCTCCTAATTTCTTCAATTTTACGTATGTGACACAGTTTATGTCCTTCTTCACTTGATTCATACAAGTGTCTCTTGGTTGGCCTCTACCATTCCTGCCTTCAGTCTTGTCCTTTCGCGATGGTGATGAGCAAGTCTGGGTACCTGATGTTGTGGCCGATCCAGTTTGCTCATTGTCTAATCTTACATTGTGTTAAGATGGTTCTCCAATTGAGACATCTGATTGGTTTTGTGTTCTGCGTGTTGTGCCTAAATCCAGTTAAATAATAAAAAAATATTAAATATTCTAAACATAATTTGTTTATTTTTACCTTTGTTTATCACTTTCGTAATTTGTTGTTCTACTGGATTCTTTTTTTCGCAATACAGATGTCTGCCTTTTAATTTGCATTATTTTCAAACTCGTTAACAGAAACAGAGTGATATTGCAAGCCAATAATGTGGTCATTGGAATATAGATATAATATCCTTCGGCAGCAACTGAAAAATCGAATAAAACATTATATTAAGACTGCTCTTTAGCAAAGACGGAGATATAGATTTTGCGGGTCCAATTTCCAATCAAATAGTCTCGTTTACGAGGCACCACTACATCCAAAGGTTATATATAACTGTTTTCGTCTGTTTTGCTACTAAAGCAGCCCACTTAGAATTGGTTTCTGATTTATCAACTTCCACATTTTTAGCATGTTTTAAAAGATTTATTGGCAGGAGGGGAATACGCAGTGAAGTTTATTGTGATAATGTTAGTACATTTAAAGGTGCTAATAATTAATTGAATGAACTATACAAACTGCAAGCCTCTCATAGTCATAGGAACAGGAACAGATATTAAAACATTCAGAGAAGAATGGAATTAAATTCAATTTTATACCAGCTTATTCTCCTGTGTTCGGAGGACTGTGGGAGGCTGCAGTCAAGGTTACCAAGTATCACTTTAGACCGCTCTTTAGCAAAAACGGTAAAATGTTCAATTTTCAACAAGTTTGTCAGAAAAACCCTCAAAACTTGTTGATGCTGCAAACATTTTGATATGATGAAATATAAAAACAAATATTTATTATCAACATTAGTTTTTTACTTAAAAAAAACTTCATTATAGCTTCATTGTATTCGTTTAAAAAAAAGCATATTTCTAAAAATCGAAATCGGGAGTATGTTTGGCAGACAATTTACGAGAATCCTACGATTTTTCGAATGTTTTTTTTTATATTTGGAAAAGTTAGATAGTTATTAAAAATATTAGTTTAAAAAAATGTATTTTTTTTTGTTTTTTCATGGATATTGACCGATTTAAAAAAAATTTTATTATAATAAATTTTCTCATATTTTGAAACCAAAAATCACCACATAAACTAAATTTTTTGTTTATTATTTTTTTCTTCCATAATCTGCAGTATTTTTAAGTAAAACTAATACATATTGGTAAGAATTATTTGTTTTTTTATTTTATCAAATCAAAATGTTTGCAAAGGTCAACAAGTTTTGAGAGTTTTTCTACCAAATTTGTTGAAAATTATATATTTAACCGTTTTTGGTAGAGAGCGCTCTTAATAATACCGTTATAGCAAAAACATAAATATAAAATATAAATATATCTATAGAAATATTTATACAAATTCTTACCTTGAAACCAACATTTATCTTTTCCAACTCCTGGTGAGGGCACATGTTTAGAAATATATGGATGATATTGGAACATGATTATCATAGTTGTGACTATACTTGGAACTCCCCAGGCGTACAAGAAATAGTAGAGAAATCTGCGAGATGTCGCACTCATAGACGTTCTGTAATTGTTGCTATAAATACAAAAAAAAACTTATTAATTATTTAATGTATAAGGTATTGAACTTTTTTCAATTCTGCAGTTATGACGCATGCTAATACCGATCTTAAATGTTTTGTTGATGAAGCAAGGAGATGTTATATAATATATCCTAATGTTGATTGCATGCGGGAAATTCACTGGCTTCTATGATATAGTATATACTGTCAAATATTTTTTTTTTTGTGGGCGTTCCACCCAACAGATGGTGATTTTGCCCATGTTAGATCTCATCAGTATATAATTGCAATAAAATTACAAAACGATATTGTAAGTTTTAATATATCTAGTAATCTGCATATTGACATCGTGGGACCCGAGGGAGAGAAGGTGGCAAACATTAAAGGGGCGATTCACGTCTCTTATATTTATTCATATGCGTTGGGACGCCTATCTTCCAATTAGATTGCGCACAATGTTATTATCCTCTTAAGTCTATTATCCATAAGGTCTCTAAAAGCCTGAATGATTATTTTTCAAGAATATCGTAGAAACTCACGATAAAAAAAAATGCTAGTGTGCAATGGGCGAGTTTATCGCGGAAGCAACATCTTCCAACTAACTCTTTTTAACCATCTTAAAATTTCTTTCAGGTTCTTCATTTACCTGAAACTTTTTATGGTGATGGGTATCAACTGGACTGCAGAGGTTGTGAGTTACTACGTTGAAGGCAATATTTACATTTGGATCGTAACAGATTTCCTCAACACGATTCTTGGCGTTTTTATATTCTTCATTTTTGTTTGGAAGGAGAGAGTCAAAATCCTCTTCAAGAAAAAGTAAGCACAAATAATGTCATTAGTTAGAATTTATAAAAAATCTATTCTTAGACATGACCTACTAGCAATCACTTCAAATATGTATCATGGAAACGTCAAATCTAAAACGGCAGCTCTACAACCCATGGCAGGTCCTGGCTTCCCACAGGATTTGTCTCCATTATCTCCTACCTAAGGCAGTTGTTCTCCAGTTCTCACTCAGCGCCGCACAATTCGAACGTCAATTCGATACTTTAGCCTCTTAACTAAGGTACCAAATATCATCATACAAAAGTGCGTATTCTAACAATTTTGATGATTCTCAGTCGGATTTTTAACCAAGCGAAGTTTTTAAGAACATTGTTGAGATTTTTCTAAGATATCTTGATGAAATATTTCTAAGAGAGCCAATTTAATTGTTATTTCTGAAACTATTGGTGGGACATACATAAATATTATGTGTCGTTTGGGATCGAAAGTGGAAAAAAAAAGATATTTTAGATTAAGTTTGAAGAAATATTCATTGTATAGAAGGTTCTATAAAACTCCATTTTCCAAAACAGTGAACCCTAACTATTGAACTGAAATTTATATGAAAAATAGAAGAGAAATTGGAAATTTGTATTGAGAACTGTTAAAATTCAGTTAGTTTTTGGACATTTTACTACAAATAGAAGTTTGATTTCGATCTCAAGCCACTCATATCTAAAATATTGTTGTTTTCCTCTTTAAAATGCAATATCCTGCTGAGATCGCCTTGGCCAAAAACTGTTATGGTCTCAGTGCAGGGTGATATTTATAGAATAATAATAATATTTGTGATTTTTCAGGATAACAAGCATAAGAACTTCATCTCGTAAATCTTTGATAGTAGCGTATAGAAATGCACCAGATCCTAGTGAAAACTCTACATCAGAAACCTGTAGTTCATACCTAAGCAAGACAACAGACAAATCATTTGCGTGATTCAATTCGATGACAAGACTCTTACTATCGTTATTTTTATAAAAAGGCATGATGCAATCATATTGACTGTCGATGCTTTCCTTATCAACTACAATACATCTTTTAACAAATAGTATATCGTTTACCACCTGAACAGCCATGTTATTGATTGATAACGCTTCTTATGTGGTAACAATTCATTTTTTGAAAGGTGTGTTGCAATCGTATCGATTGTCGATAGAACACATTTTATCACAATAAACCTTTTTACATAAAAATAAGACAGTTAAAATCTGAAGTTAGCAACGAAGATTTGCAATGCGGCTTCAGCTCAAATTATAAAACTTTTTTTAATTTTTTCTTGAGATCTTATATTATTTACTTTAATCTGAAGATAATTATTACATTACATAAGTTCTGTGGCGACAAGGTAAAGGGGCGTGAGTCAGTTTTGCAGTATTGAGTTATTCCCTCCACAGAAATGTTGGTATATGTCATACTTCACAAATATTGGCATCAAGGGTTACCCATAGATTTTTATATATAATACCTAGATGGAGTACTCGTATGTATTTTCATTGTAATAAAGTGAGGCACCATTTTTCAGTACTTTTGACAGATCGGTTGGCGAAAAGAAGTGCGCTAAATCGCTTAAAACGTCGACAAGAACTTCAAAAAATGTCCAATTACTTTTTATAAATGTAAAAATGATATATTTTTATAAAAATGCGAGAAATACTTCATAAAATGTAGGAAACAACACACGCTTTCGCCAACCGTTCTGTCAAAAATTCATCGATTTTTTGCCTCACTTTTGTAAATGAGTCAGGGTTCTAGGTTTTGTATGGAATTCTGTGGGGTTACCTAGTACCATAGGCTACCCTGGATGCCATTACTTTGTGAGGTATGATAATTATATACCTACATTTCTGTGGAGGGAATAACTCAATACTGCAAAAATGACTTATGACCCTTTACCTTGTCGCCACAGAGTTGTGAGTATCATATTTTAACCTAATTATTATAATCTATAATAAATAAATATAATTATATAAATGACAAGATTTAATATGTAAACAAGTTATTGTAATAATGTTTTATAATTCTACATAATCCATAAAAATTTATAAGAACGCATTGCTCAATAGGTTAATCGTTAATATACATAGATTAGAAATAAAATATATGTATTCAATTTAAAACCAAAAGCGTATTATTTCAATTCTTACATGAAGAAGTTAGACTCACATTTTGAGAAACGCTGATGTAGTTCACTATAATTTAAGCACTTATATATATTTAAACTTTAATAAAAATTAAACTACACACAATATAATCATATTTCTATACCATATTATTTATGAAAATAAATTTATAATGTAAACAAACCCTCTTCGTTGGTTATTATTTAACATTCAACAGCTACAAAATAAAATTCGATATTTTTTATGGCAACACCAACACGGTGACAATTGGCGCCATTTTCACCAGCATTTGTTTCAAACATTTCCCGGCGGTCTGTGTCAAACTTTTCTTTCAGTTAAAATACGTAATTATTTTAAGTTTTAAACATTCAAACATTTATAATACAAAGATGAATGTTGTTAGAGGTGGTTTTAATCGTCAAAGAGGCGGAAGAAATAATGGAAATCGTGGTTCTTTATGGACATCAAACTTCAACAGAGGAAATATGGGTAAAAAAAAAATATTTCCTACTTATTTTATTGCGTTTAATACTGTTTTTTCATTTGATTAAATAGGTTACAAGAGGGCAGGATGATTTTACGAATGTATATTGTTTATATCATTATTTACATACTATCATTTCACTGATAAAAATATAAATCAACTTTATATTCTAACTTCAATGCTCAATGGAAAAATAGTTTTAGATTTTAACTTCTAGGTATTATTTAGTAAATATTTACAAAAAGTACATCGTGGTCAAATAATCTATGAGTTGTGTTACTCATATTTACGTGGTAACATAGTATTTTTTCAGGGAAATGATAATTTGCTCGATTTCATGAACACAAGATTGATTTTCACAAAATTATTCCCCTTCATGAAAATACCAACATGGCTTCCAATATTTGTAGTTTAATTTAAATGTGTCAGATGTACAGGAAAAATGCAAATAACTTATTTTGTGCTCAAAAAATCAACACAGCTACCTACTTGGGGAATTATTATTATTATTAGGTAGGTACTGTACATCTACATACAAATAATAATGAAACAATAATTATTGTTTATCCTTGAAGTACCCCTGATAAATTCCAAGTTTGAAGTTTTTAAGTTACCTATTTATTGTTTACAATTTTTCGACGTTAATTTGTAATATGATTCAGAATTTTCATCTTCTAAAGTTTTGTCTACATTTTCCATCTATAATAAACTTAATCATATTTTGAACCACTCTACACTGAGAAAAATACTAACGAAGTTCCACAACGAATCATTGGTACGTACTGTTTCATTAGTACGAATCTATAATATTAACTTTTCGCAAACAAATTGTTGGTAAATTTACTAATGATTTGTTTGCGAAAAGTTAATATTATAGATTCGTACTAACGAATTGTTTGTACTATCTCTGGTCCTAATCTGATAGTACATACCAATGATTCGTTGTGAGTATTTTTCTCAGTGTAGATTAATCATTCCAATTGATCACAGTCACCGATAACCAACCTATTTGAATAGGTATTAACTAGATAGGTATGTTGTAACTCCACCGGATTGTTATTCTTCAGATAAAATACTACATATCTACGTAAAAATAATTCAAAATAATCGACGTTTAGACACAATCACCTTATCTGTAAAAATTCCTTTATTTGTGACATGAACTTGTATACCTAATCATCTATAAATCAAAATGTCATTCAAATATATTTATCCATATTGTCTTAAGGTGTACAATCGTCATTGAAGGTAAACAGCGAAGCTAACAAGTCACTATGTAACAGAGTGAAATATCAATTTGATAATATGATAAATACATCGTCAGCAGCAACAACAGAAACACCCTGCGCAAGTAGCGTCAGTGTAATGGGACCTCCATCTGTACCTTTATTAAGTTCAGGGAACAAGAGGTAAGTTTAGATTATAAAATAATATAAATTAAAATAAAAAAAACTGTTCACTTTCACTTGATTGATATATTTTTTATTTATTTAATACATAAACGGCTAGTGCCTTTTACATAAAATTATACATTACATAATAATAAAATCACATATTTTTGGAATTAGAAGCTTTTCGGATATATGTCTATCTTCAGTAATGATTAGTGATGTAACGAATATTCGTATTTGCATCCGCATATTTCAAAGTATTCGCAAAAAATATGTGAATATTTTGCGAATATTATTTTGGTAATAAAGTATCGGATCTTCGGTAAAAGTACCGGATACTTACCCGGTACATTGTAAAAAAACGTACTACAAGAAAATATTCTTTGAGAAAACCGAGGAGTTTTGAAATATTCTAAATTCCTATACCATTTTGAAAATTCGGCGACGGGGGGGGGTAGAAATTTTAATGATTGAGCAATATTGTAAAAATCGGTGACAGGAAAATTATTCGAATTGACAATTCTTCTAAAAAACATTTGTACGAATTCACTTTTTTTCGAATGACAATTATTCGAATGGCAATTATTCGAATCCACAATAATTATCAGAAAACACAATTGTTCGAATTTTCATACTTTATATTGGTAACAACAATTAGGCATCCGAAACACAAATCTTCGAATTTTTATTATCAAGACAGATAATATTGCTCCTATTTTCGGCGAAAAGTGACTCGCTTAGCGAAGTTATATTATATAATACGACTCAGTTAGCAATCAATTTATTTAAATAGTGTCAAACCTTTAGAAAAATAATTTAAATATATTTATAATTAGGTATGAACTCAATCGCCTCATTTTCTTAAGAAACTAAAATAACATTTGTTCTTTATGAACTCGTCCACAGTCGGATGAGGTATGGCTGGGATTTTATATGAAACGTAATACAGTCGTGTCAATATGACCTGCTTCTGAACATCAAAATAAAATGAATTTAGATTAATATAAAATAGTTTGAAGAATGTGGTTTGCTAACAAATGTTAGTCGAACAATTCACTTTCCATTAATTGTAATTCGAATAATTGATAGTCGAACAAGTGTTATTCGAAGATTTGCTAAATCGAATAATAATTTATCGAACAATTGTATTTCGAAGAATTTTCAAAAATCAGGTTGTATTTGGGTTTATAACAAACCCAGATATATCTTTTTTAAAAAAAAATAAATTATAGAATAATAAATATAAAAAATCACTGGTTACTTCCTATTCAGTAACCGTTAGTTTCTATTAAATGGACTATTTATTAAACGCCGTTCACTCATCACATGACCTCAAGGGTGCTCTGGGTTTGTTATAAACCCAAATACAATCTTATACACCTTTCACTTGTGCCGTGAAAGGGGAGTTTGCCGGCACCTGGGATCGAACCACGGACCCCTTGTTCTGAATGCCGAGACTCTACCTCCAGGCTACCGACGAACTCTTATATTGAGTTATGTATTTATATATATAACACAAATTATAATGAATTTGCATAGTGTTTCTTCTTCGAAAATCACAAAGTTAAAAGGTAAGTTCAAAATGTTATTAACAACCACTATAAAGAAATCTAAGCTGTCGTAGTAACTACATATACTTAGGAAGAATGCTACATAATATGTTGAATTATTGGGTCTACAATATTTCTCATGAGGAATTGTATGATAGTAACAGAAGGGATAAGTGTAAAAAGAGAGTGGGACTTGATCCTTTCTGCCTAACCCAAAAAGGAAGCAGTGTGATGATGATTAATCAAATAGGCATAGTAAAAAAATTACTATTGGATAAAAATTATAAAAAAAATTATTGAAAAACTAACACTGTTTACTTTCACAAATTTTATTTAATTAGCAGAGGCCTTTCAGACTTAGTCCATCTTCAGTGCTACTTAAGAATTAAAAAATCAAACTTAAGTTATTAAGTAGCACTACTGAAGATAGACTAAGTCCAGAAGGCCTCTGCCGATTAAATCAATTTCGTGAAAGTAAACAGTGTTTGTTTTTCAATAATTTTTTATAATTTTTATAAAAATGAACTTTCACAACATTGTCACCTACAAAATAGAATCTCTATTAGGTATTATTGGACTTTTATATGCTGTCGAAACAAATCTACATCAACAACACAAGCATAATATTATTGCTTAACTTGTATTGCGGATGATCAGGGGTGTAGGTATTATAATACATTTTATAAGAAAGTTAAAAATTCATCTTTATAAAAAAATCACCTTATAAAACATTGACGGCCGGTGTGGCGCAGAGGTTGCCTTTGAGTCAAAGAGATCCCAGGTTCAATTCCTGGTCAGTGCAAAATGAAGAATGGTTTTTTCAAATTGTTCTGGGTCTGGGTGTTACATTATGTGTTTATTGCGTTGTATATATGTGTATCGTCGCGTTAGTACCCATAATACAAGACTCATATCTTAGTTTGGAACTAGCGTGATTAGGGTTGCCACCCGTACTTTATTATAAAGTATTGTACGTTATTTCAGGTAATCGTACTTTATACTTTATGAGAAAAATAAAGTACGCGAAAATACTTTATTTCGCATGATTTGATTTCTTTGGGATTTTGAAAGTATTTTTTTGAAATTTATCAATTGGTGCTGAATCGACGTCGCCGAACGCAGCCCAACCTCAAATTTCAACAATGTCAGTGTCATTGTCACAATTTATTTGATAAAATAAAATATTTATTCCCTACCAATATTAGTTTTTTTTTTATCTTAATTAAACTTAATAGCTGACTGACAAGATTTATTTAGGTAATCTTTGTTATATCAAAATACAAATTATTTGTAAACTATAATTATATAACTTTTCTACTTTTGAAGAGCAAACACTGTGGAAGTTCATATTGATTTTTTGATAATAAACAATATAAATATAATTAAAAAACACTATTACTTTCACAAATTATATAAAGAGTTATAAGTACTTTTCGGACATCCGTCCATCATCACGTGACGATACTCGAAAATTTACGGAAAACAGTGGGAGATCAATTCATTACTGGGTGCTCCACAGAACAATGTCATGATTTATTCATTCTCCAACAATTACTTTTGTAAATTTGATTGTTCTATTGTTTTATTATTTTCAGCTTACATCGCCAGATGATGGACGGATGTCCGAAAAGTACTTATAACTCTTTATATAATTTGTGAAAGTAATAGTGTTTTTTAATTACATTTATATAATTATATATTTTTTTTATTCATCTTATCAAGCATAATACTCGTAAATACTATGGATTTTAGCAAACTTCTTTTAATAATCAAAATATCGAGTTCCTGTGGTGATTTTTGGTTTCAAAATATGAGAAATTTTATCAAAAAAAATGTTTTGAAAATTGATCAAATAAAAATTTTTTAAACATGATCCGTGAAAAAAACCCAAAAAATACAGTTTATTACACTAATATTTTTAATAACTATCTAACTTTTAGCTACTTATGTTAAAAAAATGAATTTGAAAAATCGTAGGATTAGATTTTGATTTTTTGAAATATGCTTTTTTATAAACGAATACTATGAAGCTATAATCATTTTTTTCTAATAACAGTCGGTACAAGTACCCGTTACTTTCTTGAAAGAGGTATAAAAATAAAGAAAAATAAATTGTACTTTATTTTGATACTACGTACTTTTTTTTTCTTGTCTATAATGACCAATGTACTTTATCTGCAGAAAAAAAGGTGGCAACCCTAAGCGTGATCTGTGTAAATTGTCTATGTACATTATGTCACGTATACATTAATACCATTACAGCATCTAGAGCAGTGTTTCCCCATCTTCTTTATGTCATGTACCACCGTAGTCGTTTCAAAAATCATATGCCCCACCGCCCTCTTTTTTAATTAAACAGTTGGTAAATTGTAAACAATTTGTGGAAGCGCGGTGCCCCACCTTTGAGGCGTGATTCCCCACCGGTGGGGCGTACGCCCCATCTTGGGAAACACTGATCTAGAGCAAGGGTGGCCAACACACATGCGGCCCGCGGAGTGCCTGCTTGTGGCCCGCGAAGCATATGCACACTTTATTTATAATAGTCGGTAGTCGGTACAAGTACCAGTTACTTTTTTGAAAAAAGGTATTTGTAGAAAATATTCTTAAAGAAAACCGTGGAGTTTGCAAAACATTTCATATTCCTATAGAAATTTTAAGGTGAATAAAAATTATTAAATGTTCCATATATGGGTATTATATTAAATTATATAGTTGTGGCCCGATAGGAAATCTCATTTCTAAAATTTGGCCCAGCAACTGAAAAGGTTGGCCACCCATGATCTAGAGTAACTGCAATATAAACTTGTGAAATACTTACTCATAACTTACGAAAGGTTAACATGTGTATTTGGCATTTTCGTGACTTGAGCATAACAGATATAAATATTTTTCCAGAAATTTATCTACAACCAATACTAGTTTCAATAAGACAGGTACTCTAGATTTATCAAACGGGCCACGAATCCCAAACCAGAACCAAGGATTTTTGGATCTCTCTCAGAATAGAGGCTTATGAACTCCTTAGTATAGGCAACCAGGTAGCGGGCAGATACATACATACATACATCTTCTTCCCCTTGTCCTAGTTGGGTCGGGGGCCCATTGCGCCTAGGTACCTCCTCCAGAGATCCCTGTCCACCGCTGCTTCCAGGACCTCTAAATAGGAGGTCCCCAAAAATAAATAATGTCAATAGTGGAATAACTATATATCGTGTTTCATTTTAAAAATTATTAATATGAACTTCCACCAAGAACCGTCGGTCGATAAATTAAAGTTTATAAAGAATGTTTAAGCACTGAGACAAAGTTAAAAACTAATTCGGTCTGCCTTGAAACGGGCTCATGCCCAGTTTGGTAGATTGAACAACATTCACCAATTCTGTCATTCTCTAATCTGCGGTTGTACTCAAAACCCAGTAAATATACAGAGGCGAATCGTCCATTAAGGCCCACTCAATATTCGCTCACGACCTGGTGGGTCGCAGTCCATAGTTTGGGAAATACTGGTCTTAGCTGTAAGTGAGATGTGGCTTCATTGCAGAATGTTGCGCATCCCATGGACTGATTTGGCCACCAAAAAAGAGGTGTTGTTGAGGGCTAGAACAGATACAGAGATGTTGTCCAATATAGAGATGAGGAAAATTGCATATTTGGGACACGTGCTTCGAAATGAAAAATATGGTTTGCTCTAATTCACCTTGAAGGGAAAATTGAGGGTAGTCGCAGTGTGGGAATGCGGCAGATGTCCTGGCTAAAAAATATCCAAGAGTGGACCGGAGTCCAGAGGGTGGAAGAGTTGTTCTGGATAGCACAGAACAGAGAAGCCAACGCCAGGGTGATAGCCTACGTCGGGGGGACCTGATATGGCACTTTTAGAAGAAGAAGGGCGTAATGAAAAAACAAATCCATATGTACACCTTTTAAATATTGCGTGCTGTCTCCACTGCTTAGTGATGACATGACAGATGACACTCTCGTACTTGTTGAAAAGAAAAAAGATAAGTTTTCCGCGGTAGATAACATATATTTTAGTACGCAATATTGTTTCCTTCCAAAGCGGATAATGTTTTTAACCGCTAAAGATAACCGAGACAGTGGTGTCGTATACACTTAAAATAAATTAAGTTGTAAATTAAGCTACAAACTGCACTTACGTGTATTACGTGAAAGTTCTGTTAAATATTTTCATCAGAAAGCTGCGTTATATGTTTATCATAATTTAGCGAGGTACTTACACAAGCTTTTCAACGAAGCCTTCAGCTTCCCAAATTTATATGACGGTTTCAGAAGAGACCTGAAGACTCGTATTTTGTTTACAAGGTTTTACACCGAAATAAATAAAACAAGCGTTTTATTCTACTAACGATTTATTCGATGAGAGAGACGTCTTTCGTCTTATAAGGACATTGTCAATCTAGGTTTTACACATGACACTAATAAATAAATAAAAATAGACAAACCTTTGATCTTATTTTAATTTTTTGACAAAGACTATGAATGTCTGCTGAAGATACATTAATTGTGATCATTAATCAGTTGTACAACTTTCTTTTGATTGTTTTATTTATTATTTTTTTCATTCTTTACTGTAGATTGATGACATACAATTTCATAGAAGGTTTACTCTTTCAACTAATACAAAGGTATTGTCTGGAATTCTTACACTCGTCTTGCATCCGTCCATTTCTACTCTCTGTATTCTTATATTAACTCTCCATATTTGGACAACCACTTCTCTCAAGAAGAGTTTTACCTTTTGAATTTTCAAAATTCTATACCTATGTCAAATTTAGGAATGATGGATATGTACGACACAAGCTTTTAGCTTACTGTGAAAGGTGTTATAGGGTTTATTTGGGTTTATAACAAAAAACCCAGATACATCTTTTAAAAATATATAATATATTACATTGTGAGTACCTTCGTCGTACATTATTTATCAACTCTTACTTACTTTTGCGGTATGTGATTCATGTACGAGTATATCGTTGCAGCGCTGAAAATAGTTCATGGTTCAAGTTGCATAATATACCTAGTATGTCACAGCGTGATTGAAAAATTAATTTAGCAAAAAAAGGTGACTTTTTAAGGAAAACGGAAATAGAGGAAACACCCGAAAACAGATTAAGAAGGTACGGGCACATTTTGAGACTACTACAAGATAATATGATCAAAAGGACAATGGACGTAGAAGTAGGACCCAGAAGACCAGGCAGACCAGTGACCACTTGGATGTCCACAATTGCTAGAGACCTGAAGGAGGCAAAGTTGCGTTCGGAGGAAGCAGGGGACCGAAAAACTCGAAATATGAGGACTAGGAGAGCCGATCCCAAGTAAATTTATTGATTTATACTTTAAAACCGCTTTTACCAGGCATACGATAAGGAAATCAATGTGTTTTGAGAAAACCAATGTCTTTGGTGTTTTTATTTAATAAAAAAAATAACTTTTTTTTTAACATGCTATAGGTATTAAAATATCTATAAATATACATCGTCGGTGAATTTGTCAAACCTCCTATGTGCAGATTTAAATCTACAGGAAAATTAAAAAGTTAAATTTTACAGGAGATCAAAAAACTGTTTTTCTGGATGACATTTTCTATGTGTTTGATTCGTTACGTAGAAGTTGTTTAAATTAAAAATATTTTTCATTTTTTAGGCACGATTCGAAAATTTTTATAGAATATTTTTCTAGATACTTTGGAATTTGCACGATATATCCAAGAAAAAGCAGCACGTAAGGCACTATAATTTTTTTCGAGGATATCTCAGCGTATTGATTATTTCATCAGTAGATGCGGCTTAATAATTTGGTATCAATATCTTATTCTTAAAAAAAATACACACATGGGAGGTTTCGTGGACTCACCGACGATATTCAAAATAATACGTTAACTTTGGCGCACGATGTTACAACCAACTGTGGTTTACGAATACCTGCAAACAGTATTCAAATGACGCACTCTATAGGACTCTTAAATACTAATATTCTAGAGAATAAAGACATAAGGAATTAGATATCGGTGGAGAATTAGCGTGCATTAAAATAATATTATTTATTTGCACTCCATCCTAATTTTTTTTGTTAATCGTGTAAAAAAATAATAATTAAATAAAGGAATTTAATAATAAAACAAAATATAAAAATAATACATTAATATGTGTAATTTTTAGTACCTTCAGGCTGAGAAGTTGGTGTAGTTTTGAATGGCCAATTTTTATTCAATAATTCAATTTATTTCTTTGTTCTGTTTCGTTCAGTGTTTTCTTGTGAAAATATATTTCGCCAAAAACGGTTGACTATCTTTTGTTTTAGCATTTATGGCTAAACAAGTCCCGGCTAATTTTATGAAGTAAACGCGGTATCTTTGAAAAAGTGACGCCCTTTTTATCTAATATGTTTATCTAATATCAATAAATCATATGCTATGTCTTTGTTCCAACTGTTACTGTGTCTTTCATGGGGTGTGGCATTTTTGGCGCAAAATGGACATTGCGAAGAAAATCCATGTTCTTTAGAAATGAGTATCCCTATACAATCAGGCGTTGTACAGCCAGATAGAAGCATTCTTCATAATGGTATCTTCTACTCTACTAAAGAATACTTTTTGTATAATAGAACTGAATACAGAGGATGTATTTGTCTTAAAAAGTCTTGTGCAAGAAAATGTTGTCTGGAAGGGCAAATATACGACGTTAACCAAAATGGTTGTAAAAGTTTATCAACAGCTGATGATCAGCTGATTTCAGTTGAAACATATGATCATTTTAGGAAAAGTAATTTAACAGATTCATTTCATATGATATATGAACTCACATGCCCAAATACAAGTGTAAGAATATTTCAAGGATCTGGATATACAATTGATAAAGTAAGTTTTGTTTTTTTCCTTGTTATCGTTAAAATTTATGTTATAAATATTATTTTAAAAATTTCCCGCTGTACTGAGACCTTTTGAATGACAACTTTTGATTAAGTCGATCTCAGCAGGACAAAAAAAAAACAAAACAAATTTATTAAAAGAGAAAACTTAAACAAGCTCACGCGCGCGCAAATCATCAAAAAAAAACATCAGAATCTTAAAAGAGTCTTTGTTCTGGTGAAAGTTGATGCAAATGAAATAATTAATAAAAAGTTTGTGTAATTTTTCAGGATGGATCATTCTATCACTCGGAGAATAATAATGACAGACATATGAATACAATGGCTTGCTTAGAGATGCATGTCAATGGAACGGAAGCTCATGAAGAGTTAATAGTTTGTATCGAAGATACGGAGGAAAGCAGGTTCAAGGATTATCTCTATTGTATAGGTATGAACCCTCTTTGTAAATTCCCTTGAACTTATGTATCTGAGAAAAACGCAGACAATAGACGCCTTTGACATGTGACGTTGGAGAAGAATGACGCGAATACCGTGGATTACCAGAAGAATAAATATCTCTGTTTTGAAAGAATTTACCATCACACAATGGCTCTCCGCAATTTTTCCGACTGACGTGACGTAGGTTAGAAAAGTTACTTCCAAAGTGATACTGTCAACGCTGAAGAAACCTAATATGCCACAATGGGACAATATTTAACAGCCCAGTGGAAGCCCTGCCTCCGGGCCATGACCTATAGAACAGGAGTAGGATTCTCTAGGAAGAACCTTCAGAGATGGGGTTTGACTGAGGGCACGATGTGTGGCTGTGGATAGGAGCAAAACACTGGGCACCTCCTGACAAGCCTAATGGATCCCAGACAGTGTCACTGGGAGGAGTTCGTGGAGCGAACTCACCTAGGGAGAGCTGCAAGAGAGGTCGTGGCTTTCTGGGAATGGGAATATATATATATATATGGATTTTAATGTTTTTGTTGATTTGTTGTTTGCTGACCGACACGAAAAGAAGAAGAAGACAATGATAAGAAGAATTTACTAAATTTGTGCCAATATCAAATTTTATTTTCAAAACCATATACCACACATGTTACATAAACCACATATTATTATTCACTGTGTCGGTGTTTAGGTAGTAGAATTCCATATCGAAATAAATAAAACAAGTGTTTTATTCTACTATTGATTTATTCGATGAGAGAGACGTCTTTCGTCTTATGAGGACATTGTCAATCGTTATGAGGATTGACAATGTCCTCATAAGACGAAAGACGTCTCTCTCATCGAATAAATCAATAGTAGAATAAAACACTTGTTTTATTTATTTCCACGTATTATTCTTGAAGCGCATAGCATCTAAAATATTTGAATTGTCTTTTTTCAATTTTATCTCTTTGACGCATACTCCTACGCAAACCACATTGTGCGCGAGTCATATTAACAATGGTGAGGAAAAATAATTGTGGTTAGATTGAGCAGCTTTACTTACATTGTTCACTTTCAGTGATCACTCTGAATGATCCTCCAAAATGAAAAGGTATGAACAGGCGTTTCACCAATAGTGATCACTAGCGATAACGGATGAAAGCGATTATTACCCGACATAATTTTGATGAAAGATCCTTTCAATGAAACGACTATAAACAAGTTTGATATTCCAGGATCATCAATATAATTTTTTAAAACAAACAGTCAATCCATCAAACTGGCGTTCACTTATTGATTCTTTGACAATAAAACTTTCTTTTCTTTCAATTTAAAATTAAAATCAAAATCTGGGCATCATTAATCTAGTTTTGAAAAACAAATAAATAAAGTAATCTATATTTTTCTTTTTCTAGGATTTTTCATTTCATTTCCGTTCTTCATGGCTACCTTCTTTGCTTACGCCTTTCTACCGGAGTTGAGGAACATTCATGGAAAATTAGTGATGAACCTAGTTCTGGCTCTCGCTATGATGGTCCTTTTTATGGCTCTCCTACAAATCACAGCTCTTGTCATGAAAAAGGAAGATACCGAGGAACGGTTTTGTAATTATTTTCGTAAGTTTTATTTCTCTCAATAACTATAAATCTATTAGTATGAACTGTTAACTATTATGACGACGTAAAATTATGAATACAGAATTTGAATAAAGAATCTACGGTGATCGAGACGCCATTGTGACCATATTACTAACTAATAGATAATACGGGTTACCCCAGTTTATCTAACCATATCCTAAAATTATATAGGAATTGTAGTGTTTCCTTTCTTTATGATAACAAATAACCAACAAACGCACTGAATCACAGAATTAAATAGGACACTTATAGGACATTGATTCTTATTAGCAAAGCAGAATTTTATCAATAAAACAGATAACATTACAAAAGTATTAGTGTACTACATATTAACGTAGAATCGACTACTATTTTTTTTTTTTACTTTAAAAAATCTCTTTGCAAATAAAAAAAAAAAACATTCAGAATGGGTGGCATCGCTAAATAAAGATGTAAAATGTTTAGTTTTTCGAACATCTGTCTTTTACAGGACACTCCATAACCGATGGAAAAAGTGGTAGAACTATTATTGGGTACTCCACGGCGTGCAATTACTATCTATCTATTTCCTCACGCCGTATCCCAAGTGGGGTAGGCAGAGAGAACGGAACGCCGTATTAGATCTGTCCTTACATACTTCTTTCGCCTCCTCCACAGTCATACAATTTTTCATGCCTGCACGTCGATTTCTCTTACTCAAAACACGGCCGTCCTTGAGAATTTGATCAACATGTTCAAGCCATGTAGTTCTCGGACGCCCGCGCTTCTTCACATCCCGCCTTTCAGCCAAGTATATCCACATTGTCATTCTTTCCTCTCCCATTTGTTCCACATGGGCAAACCATCTCAATTTATTCACACGCATTCTATCTATAACACTCCTTTTGCATCCACTCATTCTTCTAATATCTTCATTCCTCACTCTATCACGCAACGTTTTACCAACCATCCTCCTTAGCGATCTCATCTCCACAGCATTTATTCCACTTTCGTCCTTCTTCAACCATGTCCACGTTTCGCTTGCATACATAAGTGTCGGTACCAGGATCGTATTGGGCACAAGCAATTTTGCCATGTTCGACATATTGTCATTGCTGACAATGGGCCGAAGTGCACCGCTTATCCTAGCATCGGCCACTTTTCTTCTTTCGATATCCTTGTCGCATCTTCCATCCCTCGCAAACAAACTTCCTAAACATACATACTCGTCCACTTGCTCCAAACATTCACTTTCAACCTTTATTTCGCACATTGTTTTATCAATCTCTCTTTCAAAAACCAGCACTTTCGTCTTTGTCACATTCATTTTCATCCCATTCATACTACAACTATCATATACAACTGACACAATCTTTTGTAAATCACCTTCACTCTCAGCCATTAATACCAAATCATCAGCATACATCAACGCATTCACACGGTTTCCATTCAGTTCAACGCCAACATCCATATCTTTCAATGGTCGCATACAGTAGTCGATGAATAGGTTGAACAGCCACGGAGACATGACACAACCTTGCTTCACTCCTTTGGTGAGGGTAAACCACTCCGAGAGGGTATTGTTTACCCTCACAATTACTGATCAATTACCCTCACAATTACTGGAATCACTGATCCACAAATTAATTTTATTCAGAACAAATGAACCTGAGAGTAGATACTACTGTTTTTTACGTGACGATACTCGAAAATTTACGGAAAACAGTGGGAGATCAATTCATTACTGGGTGCTCCACAGAACAATGTCATGATTTATTCATTCCTAACAATTACTTTTGTAAATTTGATTGTTCTATTGTTTTATTATTTTCAGCTTACATCGCCTATTTTTTCTTACTTGCAAGTTTCACATGGATGAATGTATTGTGCATCGACATATTTTTAACATTCAGGTAAGAGTTTTACATTCTTTAATATTAATAGTATGAATCAGAGAGAAAATAATAAGGAAGAGGGCTGCATAAAGATTATTATAATGATAGCAAAGCAACACTCATCGATGTTGGGCTTTAAATTCCACTGTAATCCAATTCAAGATTCCATATTTGAATCGATTATTTCGAAAACAACCAAAGTGTCATAGAACTTGTATGAAAGTTTGGTTGTTTTCGAAATAATCGATTCATTTAAATTTGCAATCCGTAATGAAGTTAGCTGCATAAAGTTTCTATAATGATGGCAACACTATCATCGATGTTTTTAACATGTCGTTAATGTCTATCGTCATCCTATTTGCAAAGTTTTTACTTAAATTTTAGTTTTTACCAAGTAACTTAAATTTTGAGTTGATACTTAAATTTTAACATTTATTATATCATGCCAACTTACACAACAATTATATGTAGTAGGATAAGCATTCAGAATGGAAAACCTGACGAGTTCATTTGCTCTTTGATTTGAATCATCAATTTTTATGTCCACATGAAGATTTTTTAAAATTTATTTTCTTCTATAGGTATGTAGAACACCATAAACAATGCATCATACTACCTAGGTGTAATACAAATCGTGATTTATATTGTCAATTATAGTACCTACCTATCTAAAATCTAAATATTTTAACAGCACAATATGTAGACAAATACTTTTTTTTATCTCTCTACTTTTCATTGTCAATAAACACATAGAAAACAAGAGAGGGAAAACAATTCTATCAATCTTTCTGTTTTGTGGAAACAAGATCATCCTTCGCAACATTCGAAGCTTATTGTGGATCAAGCTTATAAAACAATGCGTTATGTTTATTTGACAGAAATTGGTCAGAAACGAGCAAACTAAAAGGTAAGTATTATCGCACGATCCAACCTGAAATTCCGAGTGCTCCATGGTATTCAAGCGAAAGGCTTAACAAAATGGAAATCTCGGTACTTTCAAGGATGAGATTGGGACATTGTGTGATCGCTATCCATCTTCATAGACTGGGGCTCGTAGCAGTGGTCTCGAACGTCATTATGCAAAATCGGTAGAACTCCCCACAAAAATCGGTATATTTCGGTATATTTGTATCCAAATTCGGTATACGTCAACAAAACTACCTTTTTCTACAATGTACCAGGTATTTGTACCGACGATGTCAATATCGGGTACTTTTACTTTTACAAAAAAAATTCTACCCCCCCGTCGCCGAATTTCCGAAATGGTATAGGAATTTGCAATATTTCAAAAACTCCTCGGTTTTCTTAAAGAATATTTGCTCGAATCCATAAGTATCCGGTACTTTTACCGAATACCCGATACTTATCTACCGATTATACTTGCTTCTCGACAAATGGTAAAAATCGGTAGATTATTAGACCATTTCGGTATATCGATAGGACACGGCCCATTTTTCGGTATAAATACCGAAAAATCGGTAAATTCGAGACCACTGGCTCGTAGAGAGCTCTCTCTGCGAGTGTGGCCAGGACGATGAGACGATTTGTCATGCCCAAATCACGAGCAGACATAGACTTACTTATACGACCATATAAGAGACGTGAATCGCCCCTTTAATGTTTGCCACCTTCTCTCCCTTGGGTCCCACGATGTCAATATGCAGATTACTAGATATATTAAAACTTACAATATCGTTTTGTAATTTTATTGCAATTATATAATGATGAGATCTAACATGGGCAAAATTACCCTCTGTTGGGTGGAACGCCCACAAAAAAAATATTTGACAGTATGTACTATTACACCATATCATAGAAGCCAGTGAATTTCCCGCATGCAATCATCGTTAGGATATATTATGTATAACATCTCCTTGCTTCATCAACAAAACATTTAAGATAGGTATTAGCATGCGTCATAACTGCAGAATTGAAAAAAGTTCAATACCTTATACATTAAATAATTAATAAGTTTTTTTTATGTATTTATAGCAACAATTACAGAACGTCTATGAGTGCGGCATCTCGCAGATTTCTCTACTATTTCTTGTACGCCTGGGGAGTTCCAAGTATAGTCACAACTATGATAATCATGTTCCAATATCATCCATATATTTCTAAACATGTGCCCTCACCAGGAGTTGGAAAAGATAAATGTTGGTTTCAAGGTAAGAATTTGTATAAATATTTCTGTAGATATATTTATATCATCGAGATATTTTTGCTATAACGGTATTATTAAGAGCGCTCTCTACCAAAAACGGTTAAATATAATTATAATTTTCAACAAATTTGGTAGAAAAACTCTCAAAACTTGTTGACCTTTGCAAACATTTTGATTTGATAAAATAAAAAAACAAATAATTCTTACCAATATGTATTAGTTTTACTTAAAAATACTGCAGATTATGGAAAAAAAATTTAATAAACAAAAAATTTAGTTAATGTGGTGATTTTTGGTTTCAAAATATGAGAAATTTTATATTAATAATATTTTTTTTAAATCGGTCAATATCCATGAAAAAACAAAAAAAAAATACATTTTTTAAACTAATATTTTTAATAACTATCTAACTTTTCCAAATATAAAAAAAAACATTCGAAAAATCGTAGGATTCTCGTAAATTGTCTGCCAAACATACTCCCGATTTCGATTTTTAGAAATATGCTTTTTTTTAAACGAATACAATGAAGCTATAATGAAGTTTTTTTTAAGTAAAAAACTAATGTTGATAATAAATATTTGTTTTTATATTTCATCATATCAAAATGTTTGCAGCGTCAACAAGTTTTGAGGGTTTTTCTGCCAAACTTGTTGAAAATTGAACATTTTACCGTTTTTGCTAAAGAGCGGTCTAAAGTGATACTTGGTAACCTTGATTGCAGCCTCCCACAGTCCTCCGAACACAGGAGAATAAGCTGGTATAAAATTGAATTTAATTCCACTCTTCTCTGAATGTCTTAATATCTGTTCCTGATGATTATGAGAGGCTTGCAGTTTGTAGAGTTCATTCAATTGATTATTAGCACCTTTAAATGTACTAACATTATCACAATAAACTTCACTGGGTATTCCCCTCCTGCCAATAAATCTTTTAAAACATGCTAAAAATGTGGAAGTTGATAAATCAGAAACCAATTCTAAGTGTGCTGCTTTAGTAGCAAAACAGACGAAAACAGTTATATATAACCTTTGGATGTAGTGGTGCCTCGTAAACGAGACTATTTGATTAAAATATTGGACCCGCAAAATCTATATCTCCGTTTTTGCTAAAGAGCGGTCTTAATATAATGTTTTATTCGATTTTTCAGTTGCTGCCGAAGGATATTATATCTATATTCCAATGACTACATTATTGGCTTGTAATATCACTCTGTTTCTGTTAACGAGTTTGAAAATAATGCAAATTAAAAGGCAGACATCTGTATTGCGAAAAAGAGAATCCAGTAGAACAACAAATTACGAAAGTGATAAACAAAGGTAAAAATAAACAAATTATGTTTAGAATATTTAATATTTTTTTATTATTTAACTGGATTTAGGCACAGCGCGCAGAACACAAAACCAATCAGATGTCTCAATTGGAGAACCATCTTAACACAATGTAAGATTAGACAATGAGCAAACTGGATTGGCCACAACATCAGGTACCCAGACTTGCTCATCACCATCGCGAAAGGACAAGACTGAAGGCAGGAATGGTAGAGGCCAACCAAGAGACACTTGTAGGAATCAAGTGAAGAAGGACATAAACTGTGTCAAATACGTAAAATTGAAGAAATTAGGAGAAAATAGATAGGAATGAAGAAGAAAACCCAAACTCGCTGCAGACCAATCCAATGGATTGTAACCCACTATATATAACATTGTGCAAAATCTAATCAAAAGAAGTGAGAAAGATGTCCCAACGCCGCGTCACCTCAAAAAATATGGTTTTATGACATTGTCCTGGTAATAGGAAAAAGTGGATCTGTTAAGTTTTTTTTTGTTAATATTTAACATTTGTTGATGACAGATCGGACTATTAGCCAAAAAAGTCTTGAACTTTATCGATTCGGCGCATTTTAAACGAGAGATCTTGATCCGTTCGAGATCTAAAATAGGAGATACTAAAAAAAAATGTAGCCTCTATAGTTTGCATTAAATGTTTCTCGATTGGTGGACATTATGCGACAGTGAAAATGGCGGAATCAGTGAACTTCTTCCATGGATATGTGATTACTTAAGCCAGCTTACAGTCAATTCATAAGCGTTGGGACGCCTTTCTTCCAATTAGATTTCGCACAATGTTATTATCCTCTTAAGTCTATTATCCATAAGGTCTCTAAAAGCCTGAATGATTATTTTTCAGGAATATCGTAGAAACTCACGATAAAAAAAATGCTAGTGTGCAATGGGCGAGTTTATCGCGGAAGCAACATCTTCCAACTAACTCTTTTTAACCATCTTAAAATTTCTTTCAGGTTCTTCATTTACCTGAAACTTTTTATGGTGATGGGTATCAACTGGACTGCAGAGGTTGTGAGTTACTACGTTGAAGGCAATATTTACATTTGGATCGTAACAGATTTCCTCAACACGATTCTTGGCGTTTTTATATTCTTCATTTTTGTTTGGAAGGAGAGAGTCAAAATCCTCTTCAAGAAAAAGTAAGCAGAAATAATGTCATTAGTTAGAATTTATAAAAAATCTATTCTTAGACATGACCTACTAGCAATCACTTCAAATATGTATCATGGAAACGTCAAATCTAAAACGGCAGCTCTACAACCCATGGCAGGTCCTGGCTTCCCACAGAATTTTGTCTCCATTATCTCCTATCTAAGGCAGTTGTTCTCCAGTTCTCACTCAGCGCCGCACAATTCGACACTTAAGCCTCTTAACTAAGGTACCAAATATCATCATACAAAAGTGCGTATTCTAACAATTTTGATGATTCTCAGTCGGATTTTTAACCAAGCGAAGTTTTTAAGAACATTGTTGAGATTTTTCTAAGATATTTATTTTATTTATTTATTTTATTCTTCTTGCACATCATCATTCATATAACAAATAAATATAGCAACATACACAAGAAAAAATGTGATGATGTGCGGTGGCGAGATTATCACTATATAGTGATTTCTTCCATCTAACCATATATCTTGATGAAATATTTCTAATAGAGCCAATTTAATTGTTATTTCTGAAACTATTGGTGGGATTTACATAATTATTATGTGTGGTTTGGGATCGAAAGAGGAAAAATAAAAAAAAGAAGATATTTTTAATTAACTTTGAAGAAATATTCTTTATGTAGGGTTCTATAAAACTCCATTTTCCAAAACAGTGAACCCTAACTATTGAACTGAAATTTATATGAAAAATAGAAGAGAAATTGGAAATTTGTATTGAGAACTGTTAAAATTCAGTTAGTTTTTGGACATTTTACTACATTGAAGAAAGATCCACCACACACCCGGATACCTCAGGAGTCTTTAACTCCTACTTATCCGCACATTCAAACCAAAATTGTCCTCACGGGCGGGCCATTAGGGAGGCCTGAAGGGCCGGCCGGCCAAAACCGCCGTCGTGGGAATCTTTTATACTACTTCTCTCTTCAATGTCCCCTCTGGGCGGTAACAATGTTTATTGAGTTATTATACAATATATATACAAGTAAAAAAAAAAAGAAAGAAAAATAAACAAAATGATACAAAACGTGAAGCAAAACAAATAAAACATGATAATAAAATATATACACAAATTGGTAAGCACAGAAGGCCGAGGTGAGGTGTCCAGAGACGTGCTGTTAGGCGTTTAAAGGGCGCGAGCCCGAGAGTCGCCAGCGCCAGCATGGTGTGGAAACATTAAACCCTCCCAAAAGGGACATCCCTACCAAACCTACTCTCCACCAAGGGAGACAGGACGACACAACAAAAAGACGAGTTCGCCACACGCACCACCGCCACAATGGGCAAAACCAACCCTACGACGCTCCCACGTCAGACGGGGGTGAACCCGGCTGACGCAGAAGCTCCCAACGAGATACCCAAACATCCACAAACCCCAAAAATGCCTTTAGGTTCCTTGGGCATTGCAAAACCTCCCCAAACCATATAGGTCTGGGAGTGTTCTCACTCATATCATCTAGCATTGCATCTCTGGCATCATTCATCACAGAGCACTCCCATAGGATATGCTCGGCATACTGCGCCCCTAACCCACAAACACACCACGGATTCTCCGCAAGGCCAAGGTCATACAACTTGCCCTTTAGATCACCGTGGCCCGTCACAAGCTGGACGGCGTAGTGATTTAGGGAAAGGAAACGCCTCTTCATTCTCTCACATACGTCGGGAAGAAAACTGTAAACCAATCTAGCAGTTCTCCCCCGATCCCACCTATCTTGCCAGACCTCAAAAGTTCTCTTTCGGATCATGCCGATTGCCCTACTGAGTCCTCTAGTCCCAGGCTCCGCATGAACGGATATTCCAAGATGCTCAACATTACCGTCAGCCTTGAGCTTACGCCTGGCTACACCATCTAAGATTTCTAAATCAGCGGGCAACACACCAGCGATGACAGGAAGACCATCGCTAGCGGCCGTTCGATACGCACCAGTGACGGCGAGCAGGGGGAGTCTCTGTCCCCTCAAAACCGCCGCGGACACAGAACCAACCGCAAGACGGTGCGACCAAACACGGGCGCCATAGGTGACCTGGGCCACATACGTCGCCCGATAAATGGTACGCACAGTCCGCGCCCTGAGGCCCCACGTACCACGACTGAGTCTGCGTAGAGTGTGAAATAACACTCCCGCTTTTTCGGCAGTCGCTCTCACGTGCGGAAGAAAGGTGAAGCCCCTGTCAAGGACAACCCCCAGGTATCGAACTTCATCAACAACCCTCACGGGATGCCCATCCATCCGAAGCACCGGGTTCCTGCCCCTTCCCAGCACACCCTTCAACCACAGCGCGGAGGTCTTGCTCGGTGAGAAAACAAGCCTGTTCACCCTGCCCCACGTCAAGATGCGATCTATCGCGATGCTAAACTTGCTTTCGATTGCACTCCTCGTATCTCCAGAGAGTAAGAGAAGTGCATCGTCGGCGTACGCAAATATGGTGCAACCAGGCGGCAACTCCATTCTCAAGAGGTCATCAAACAGGACATTCCAAAGGAATGGTCCAAGGACCGATCCCTGCGGGCAGCCCATGCTGACTTCCCTCTCAACTAAATGCCCAGCGTGATGGATTACCACTGACCTTTGGCTAAAGTAACTGCAGACAATGTCATACAGCCAGCGAGGACAACCCCGTATCTTAAGCTTGGCCAGGATAAGCGGCCACCACGCATTGTCAAATGCCCCAGCTATGTCCAAAAAAGACACCCAGCACATTCTTTTCTCTCCGTTCATCCTTCCATTTCAGACATGCATCAATGGCATGCTCAGTAGAGAGACCCCGGCTGAAGCCAAACTGTTTAGGACTACCCTGCGCCAGAGTCGACCCAAGCCGGTTCCTCACCAAGATCTCAAGAATCTTGCCGAAGGAAGGCAGCAGGGTAATCGGTCTGTACGCCTTGAGGTCCGACAGCGGCTTGTCATTGCCTTTGGGTATCACTCTGAGCAAACCTTTCTTCCATACTTTTGGAAAAACACCCTCTTTCATACAACGCTGGAAAAGCTGCAACATCTCCGCTGGACAACTCTTCCAGACGTTTTTGACAATTATACCATTCAGTCTGTCAATCCCTGGGGCCTTTTTTGGACCTAATGTTTTGATGATCTCATTCAGTTCGCTGTGAGTCACGACGCTTGCAGCATCTATAGTCTCACGAGCACCAGAGCAGCGCACTAGAATACGCAACCCTGTATGGAACGGGCTGTCCGTGGACGTCGAGTCCAGCGGCACTTATCCATCCAAGAGGGCCCGTAGTGTGTCATCAATGCACACAGTTTCACTACCGCCAGCTACAATGCTAGTAAGATAATGATCGGCGGACCTTTTGGTCTTAACAGCAGTGCGCGTCACGGACCAAGGGTCGGCGTTTCCAGTTTCTGTGATCCACTCCTTCCAGGCCGAGGTCTTTGCATGCCTTATGGCCAGATGGTAGGAGCCCCTCGCACGCTGAAGCGACTCGAGGAGACGCTTGCCAGCGGGAGAGTCCCGCATGACGCTACCCTTTCTCACAGGACCATAGGCCCTTTCGGCTGACTTAAATTTTCGTCGCAGAACCGTGAGTTCTGGTGTCCACCAATTGGTAGACTTCTTTCCCCCAGGTCTACATCTACCCAGCACTTCGGTCGCAACTTGAACAACCGCTGAGTTAAACTTTTCCCCAAGTGATTCGGCACCTTCACACTTCCACAAAGCAAAATCTCTCATTTCAACTTTCAAAGCAAAACCAAAGTGTTCCCAATCAGCATTCGAGCAACGAAAGCTCCAGAGACCGTATGGATCAATCTCGAGCGTGCCACCGACCGACCAAGTGATAAGCCGATGGTCGCTCGAAACGTCACCAACGTGAACCCTCCAATTAGAGAGCTCCGTATACAGATCATTGGTGCAGAGCGTAAGATCAATCCAGCTCTCACCCATAGGCCCGGCAAACGTGGCAGGTTGTCCCGCAACATTGAGAATGCATAGTCCCATCGAAGATATAAAATCTGCGACGGGGCCACCACTCCCAGAGCGGTCGGTGCCAGGTCTGTCGTACCATAAGGGAGAGCGTGCATTAAAGTCACCGGCCACAATGACCGGCCTACCTCTCAGGGCTTCCAGCGCTCGTCTCAGACCCTGAAGGTGGCGGCCTACATTATCCGAGAATTTGAAGTAAACAGATATAAGGAATATTTCACGTCCTCCAATCCGGACACACACACAGCAACGAAACTCATCAGAGAGTCCGTCCAAAAGCAACGGCTGTACCTTGCTGGTATCAATAAGGAAACCCGCCATGGGCTTGCAACCCTTGTCAACTATGGCAAGGGGCAATTCAGCACCATCGAGGATCACTCTACTAAACAGATGCTCTTGTACGAAAACAATCGGAAGAGAACTGACTGAAACGTGCCTGACCAAGTCAATGGCAGACGCACGAGATCGTCCCAAGTTAATCTGACCCAATGCAACGGAAACGCGCCTAGCCATCGTAATTCGTTGACATCGCTACCCTGTCTATGGCGGCCCGCAGAGCAGGACAATCCCTGTCTCCCGTGGGGTGGGCCGCATTCTTTCTGAAGCGCGTGCACGTGGCACACACGCTCCTTTCAGTGGGGACCGTGCACTGTTCCTCTCCATGTCCCTCCCTGGCACAACGCGCACACACAGGGCTCTTATGCATGCAGTGCTTCTGGGTATGCCCGTACATATGGCACTTATAGCACCTTGTGGCACCAACAAAGTCCCGTACTCGACAAGCGCTCCATCCCACGTAAACGAAGCCCTGGGACACGAGCGCAGACCTGACCTGCCCGGTGCAGACCAGGATGCTGCCAATAAAGCCACCAGTTTTCGGGCCAAACCTGGCGACTCTTCTAGTCGAAGACATAAAAGTCTCCTCCGAAATTTCGGTTCCCTTTATATTCGCTCTGTATATCTCCTTCAGGAGATCCGCGTCAGTGAGCTCCCTCGGCGTATCGTGGACCACAATACGTGGGAGCCTTCCCTTAGGTTCGGCAGCTGTAAACCCCTTGGATTTAAGCTTCTCAGAAGCCAAAATCCTCATCGCGCCCTCCTTGGTGGACGTCTCCACAACCACACCAGCACCACGCGCCCTGCGCACTCGCACAGCTCTAAACCCATCCTGAACTGGGTCCAGGATTTCTTTAAGGGCAGCTCGGGTTTGCTCCGAGGTAGCCCCCTCAACTTCTATTGATTTTTTTTTTTTTTTTACATAATTTACTCTATTCTATTGTAATTGTTGTTTGTTGATTTATCTGTTGTGTTTGGTTATGTATGTTTGTAGAGCACATGAGGGTAATATAGGGATCTTCACTGGTTTGCTTATTGCTAGATATGTTGTAGACCATTGTATTTTTTGTATCAACTGTATGTATCCTGTAAAATTGAAATAAATAAATAAATAAATAAACTTGTTCCGGACGGATAACCACCGCCGGAGCCTTTGATGTAGTTGCCCGAGTAACAACTCGGGCTACCCTCTCTGCATACGTCTCTTTAGGCGTGGTCGTTAATACCGCCTGCGCCCGCGACACCGTCTCCGTAGCAGATTTTACTTCCCCTCTGAGAGACATAAAGTCTCCCTTCAGGGCCCTCATTGCTTCTTCGGCGGCGCTCGCCCTCGCAGTGGCAGCCGCCTCCCTCAGGTTGCTCCCGATGAGCAACTCACCAGCTGCGGAAACGAGGCTCCTCACCTCGGCCTTCTGTTCGACATTTAATCGACCCTTATCCGATGATAGCAAACGCTCTATAGCTTCTGCTATTTGTAAAAATGCAGCTCTGTCCTTATTGGGACCATCTGTTGCCTCCTCAATCGCCACAGCAACCTTCTCAGCCGCAGATGGGCTGTTAGGCTGCCTCCTCCTCTTTTTCGTGCGGGGTCCAGGCTCATTACTCGTGCTGGGGAGCACCTCCACCGGCGGATCCCCCGACGGCCGCTCCCTCGTTGATAGTTCTGCAGCTGCCAAACCTTTGTTAACTGCGGCAGCAGGTGCTGCCTTGCTGCCTTTTTTACCCTTGCTGCGGGTCACCACCGAACTATCAGAGTCAGCTCCCGTGCTAGCACCTACACCAACATGCTTCATTGTTACCACCAGGGGAGGCGTTCTGGGAAGGGACCGACGAGGCGTGAATACCACGCCCGCATCAGACGCCTCATCACCAGAAGACATCTCGGTATCCATGTTTTACGCACTCGAAGGCAGTCTACCTGCTTGGAGATACCACACTAGATCACAACACAGACACTGATATATCAATTTCACTTCTTTAATTTTACAATTTTTTCATACAAATATGACACTTAGAGTGTTTTTAGGTCAAAATATACGAGAAAACAGGCTGAATAGTTTCATAAAAGGACGAAGAATGACTATATACATATATTTAAAAGATTTCACGTTTAGATATACAAAGTTTGATTGTTTCAGACCGAAAATAAGACTTACAATTCAAAAGAAAAGATTTTTTTTTCATACAAATATAACAGTTACAACGTATGTCACTTTAAATTCACTTCTATTTTTTAAACTTTTGTGTACATATCAAGAATAAGAGTATATCACAACAACAGCGCAACCCGAGGAGTACGTCCGAAATAGCGCGGGGGTACCCAGTGGGGCACCCCAACGACAACACAACACAAAAACAGTAGGTATACAGTTCACGGATTTAAGCAGACTCACATACAGTATTATTTAACATAGTCAAAACAAATATATTATTAGTTGATTATCCCAAAGAAACATAAATAAAACATAAATGTAATACGATCAGAGAAAAAACAAAAAAAAAAAATATATATATAATATGTAAGCCAATGAATAGAATATTCAGATGCTCCATACAATACGTCCGCGCAAACTGACAGCGCGACAAATAGAAGCGGACATTTTACTACAAATAGAAGTTTGATTTCGATCTCAAGCCACTCATATCTAAAACACTGTTGTTTTCCTCTTTAAAATGCAATATCCTGCTGAGATCGCCTTGGCCAAAAACTGTTATGGTCCCAGTGCAGGGTGATATTTTTAGAATAATAATAATATTTGTGATTTTTCAGGATAACAAGCATAAGAACTTCATCACGTAAATCTTTGATAGTAGCGTATAGAAATGCACCAGATCCTAGCGAAAACTCTACATCAGAAACCTGTAGTTCATACCTAAGCAAGACAACAGACAAATCATTTGCGTAATTCACTTCGATGACAAGACTCTTACTATCGTTATTTTTATAAAAAAGGCATGATGCAATGATATTGACTGTCGATGCATTCCTTATCAACTACAATACATCTTTTAACAAATAGTATATCGTTTACCATCTGAACAGCCATGTTATTGATTGATAACGCTTTTCATGCGTTAACAATTCATTTTTTGAAAGGTATGTTGCAATCATATCGATTGTCGATAGAACATTTATATCATTACAATAAACCTTTTTACAAAAAATAAAACAATTGAAATCTGAAGTTAGTAACGAAAGTTCGCAATGCGGCTTCAGCACAAATTATAAAACTTTTTTAAAATTTTTCTTGACTTCTTATATTATTTACTTAATCTGAAGATAATTATTACATTAAATAAGTTATGAGTATCAAATTTTAACCTTAATTATTATAATCTATAATAAATAAATATACTATACTATACTATACTATACCCTCACGCCATGTCCCAAGTGGGGTAGGCAGAGAGAACGGAACGCCAAACAGATCTATCTTTACACACTTCCTTCGCTTCCTCCACATTCATACAGTTCCTCATACACGCACGTCGGTTCCTCTTACTCAACACGCGGCCGTCCTTGAGAATTTGATCCACGTGATCAAGCCACGTGGTTCTCGGAAGCCCGCGTTTCCTCACACCCTTTCTTTCAGATAAGTATATCCTCTTTGTCATTCTTACCTCGTTCATTCGTTCAACATGCCCAAACCACCGTAGTTTATTCACGCGCATTCTGTCCACAACAGTCTTCTTGCATCCGCTCATTCTTCTAATATCCTCATTCTTCACTCTATCACGCAGCGTTTTACCAACCATTCTTCTCAACGATCGCATCTCTACTGCATTTACTCCACTTTCGTCCTTCTTCAACCATGTCCATGTCTCGCTTGCATACGTAAGTGACGGTACCAGAATGGTATTGTGCACCAGCATTTTAGCCATGTTCGACACATTGTCATTGCTGACAATGGGTCGAAGTGCACCGTTTACTCTAGCACCGGCCACTTTCCTTCTAAATAAATAAATATAATTATTTAAATGACTGACAAGATTTAATATGTATACAAGTTATTGTAATAATGTTTTATAATTCTACATAATCCATAAAAACTTATTAGAACGCATTGCTCAATAGGTTAATCGTTAATATACATAGATTAGAAATAAAATATATGTAATTCAAGAGTTTTTGTGTTTACGCTGTGGAAATCCATTTTTAATTTTAATAAATAAAATATAAAAATATATTATTGAGCACTGTTTAATCTCCACTATGTTAGGTTAATTACCGAACGTTTTCGCCTATACTTGTAGGCATCTTCAGGGAAACATTTTCCAGTTCAGGTTCCCTGAAGATGCCTACAAGTATAGGCGAAAACGTTCGTTAATTAACCTAACATAGTGGAGATTAAACAGTGCTCAGTAATATATTTTTATATTTTATTTATTAAAATTAAAATATATGTATTCAATTTAAAACCAAAAGCGTATTATTTCAATTCTTACATGACGAAGTTAGACTCACATTTTGAGAAACGCTGATGTAGTTCACTATAATTTAAGCACTTATATATGTTTAAACTTTAATAAAAATTAAACTACACACAATATAATCATATTTCTATACCATATTATTTATGAAAATAAATTTATAATGTAAACAAACCCTCTTCGTTGGTTATTATTAATTTAACATTCAACAACAACAAAATAAAATTCGACATTTTTTATGGCAACACCAACACGGTGACAATTGGCGCCATTTTCACCAGCATTTGTTTCAAACATTTCCCGGCAGTCTGTGTCAAACTTTTCTATCAGTTAAAATAAGTAATTATTTTAAGTTTTAAACATTCAAACATTTATAATACAAAGATGAATGTTGTTAGAGGTGGTTTTAATCGTCAAAGAGGCGGAAGAAATAATGGAAATCGTGGTTCTTCATGGACATCAAACTTCAACAGAGGAAATATGGGTAAAAAAAATTATTACCTACTTATTTTATTGCGTTTAATACTGTTTTTTCATTTGATTAAATAGGTTACAAGAGGGCAGGATGATTTTACGAATGTATATTGTTCATATCATTATTAACATACTATCCTTTCACTGATAAAAATATAAATCAACTTTATATTCTAACTTCAATGCTCAATGGAAAAATAGTTTTAGATTTTAACTTCTAGGTATTATTTAGTAATAAGTAAGTACATAAGTACATCGTGGTAAAATAATCTATGAGTTTTTTTACTCATATTTATGTAGTATTTCTCCAGGAAAATGATAATTTGCTCGATTTCATGAACACAAGATTGATTTTCACAAAATTATTCCCCTGCATGAAAATACCAACATGGCTTCCAATATTTGTAGTTTAATTTAAATGTGTCAGATGTACAGGAAAAATGCAAATAACTTATTTTGTGCTCAAAAAATCAACACAGCTACCAACTTGGGGAATTATTATTATTATTAGGTAGGTACTGTACATCTACATACAAATAATAATGAAACAATAATTATTGTTTATCCTTGAAGTACCCCTGATAAATTCCAAGTTTGAAGTTTTAAGTTACCTATTTATTGTTTACAATTTTTCGACGTTAATTTGTAATATGATTCAGAATTTTCATCTTCTAAAGTTTTGTCTACATTTTCCATCTATAATAAACTTAATCATATTTTGAACCACTCTACACTGAGAAAAATACTAACGAAATTCCACAACGAATCATTGGTACGTACTTGTTTCATTAGTACGAATCTATAATATTAACATTTCGCAAACAAATTGTTGGTAAATTTGCTAATGATTTGTTTGCGAAAAGTTAATATTATAGATTCGTACTAACGAATTGTTCGTACTATCTCTGGTCCTAATCTGATAGTACATACCAATGATTCGTTGTGAGTATTTTTCTCAGTGTAGATTAATCATTCCAATTGATCACAGTCACCGATAGCCAACCTATTTGAATAGGTATTAACTAGATAGGTATGTTGTAACTCCACCGGATTGTTATTCTTCAGATAAAATACTACATATCTACATAAAAATAATTCAAAATAATCGACGTTTAGACACAATCACCTTATCTGTAAAAATTCCTTAATTTGTGACATGAACTTGTATACCTAATCATCTATAAATCAAAATTTCTTTCAAATATATTTATCCATATTGTCTTAAGGTGTACAATCGTCATTGAAGGTAAACAGCGAAGCTAACAAGTCACTATGTAACAGAGTGAAATATCAATTTGATAATATAATAAATACATCGTCAGCAGCAGCAACAGAAACAGAAACACCCTGCGCAAGTAGCGTCAGTGTAATGGGACCTCCATCTGTACCTTTATTAAGCTCAGGGAACAAGAGGTAAGCTTAGATTATAAAATAATATAAATAAAAAAAAAAACTGTTCACTTCCACTCGCAGATATATTTTTTTATTTATCTAATACATTAACGGCTAGTGCCTTTTACATAAAATTAAACATTACATAATAATAAAATCACATATTTTTGGAATTAAAAGCTTTTCGGATATTATTATTAAAACAACACCATACTCTACTGGGACCATTACAGCCTTTGGCCAATGCGATCCAAGAGAAAAAAAACATTTACAAAAGTGTTTCCACTTTCCCTACAAATTCTCCGTAGGTTATGTGGAAAATGTCCACATTCTGGGAAATGCTATTAAACAACCTAACCGCCTTAGCCACTGGTGACTCTGCGAGAATATTTGGCCGGCTTGTAGGTGGATAGAATATCTTTCATCCATCTTCAGTAATGATTACTTCGACGTATATTTGAAAAGCTTCTGATCCCAATATTATCAACCAAGTGGAGGAGGCGAATTGAGAGTTTCAGGCGATATACACATGATAGTGCAACCTTGAGGTCATGTGATGAGGGAACGGCGTTTAATAAATAGTCCATTTAATAGAAAATAACGGTTTCTTAATAGGAAGTCACCAGCGTTTTTTTTATATTTATTATTTTATAATTAAAATTATAATGAACTTGCATAGTGTTTCTTCTTTGAAAATCAAAAAGTTAAAAGGTAAGTTCAAAATGTTATAAACACCCACTATAAAGAAATCTAGGCTGTTGTAGTAACTACATATACTTAGGAAGAATGCTACATTATATGTTGAATTATTGGTCTACAATATTTCTCATGAGGAATTGTATGATAGTAACAGAAGGGATAAGTGTAAAAAGAGAGTGTGACTCGATCCTTTCTGCCTAACCCAAAAAGGAAGCAGTGTGATGATGATTAATCAAATAGGCATAGTAAAAAAATTACTATTGGATAAAAATTATAAAAAAAAATTATTTATATATTATTAAAAATTTATTTAATTGGCGGAGGCCTTTCAGACTTAGTCCATCTTCAGTGCTACTTAAGAACTAAAAAATCAAACTTAAGTTATTAAGTAGCACTGAAGATGGACTAAGTCCAAAAGTCCTCTGCCGATTAAAATAATTTCGTGAAAGTAAACAGTGATTGTTTTTAAATTATTTTTTTATGAAAATGAACTTTCACAACATTGTCACCGTCTAAATAGAATCTCTATTATAATTGGACTTTTAAATGCTGTCGAAACAAATCTACATCAAAAACACAAGCATAATATTATTGCTTAACTTGTATTGCGGATGATCAGGGGTGTAGGTATTATAATACATTTGATAAGTTAAAAATTCATCTTTATAAAAAAATCATCTTACAAAACATTTGACGGCCAGTGTGGCGCAGAGGTTGCCTTTGAGTTTAAGAGATCCCAGTTTCAATTGGGTCAGTGCAAAATGAAGAATGTTTTTTTCAAATTGTTCTGGGACTGGGTGTTACATGTATGTGTTTATTGTATTGTACATATAAGTACCTATATGTGTATCGTCGCATTAGTACCTATAATACAGGACTCGTACCTTTGTTTGGGACTAGCGTAATCTGTGTAAATTGTCTATGCACATTATGTCACGTATACATTAATACCATTACAGCCTCTAGAGCAGTGATTCCCAAAGTGGTCCATATGGACCCCCCAGGGGTCCACGGGAGATTCGACGGGGGTCCACAATGGCTTGACTAAAAAATGGGGGTGCACGAGTCGTAAGTGGGGGTCCATAAATCCATAGTTAAAGTATCGGATATTCAGTAAAAGCACTAGATATTGACATAAACAATAGTCGGTACAAACACCCGGTACATTGTAGAAAAAGGTACTGTGAGAAAATATTCTTTAAGAAAACTGAAGTTTTTGAAATGTTTCACATTCCTATACCATTTTGAAAATTGGGTGACGGGGGGTAGAAATTTAAATGCGGGGGGGGGTAGAAATACAGGGGGTCCACCGGAACTAGCAAATTTTAGAAAGTGGTCCATGAGAAAAAAAGTTTGGGAACCTCTGCTCTAGAGCAAGGGTGGCCAACCCACATGCGGCCCGCGGAGTGCCTGCTTGTGGCCCGCGAAGCATATGCACACTTTATTTATAATAGTCGGTAGTCGGTACAAGTACCAGTTACTTTTTTGAAAAAAGGTATTTGTAGAAAATATTCTTAAAGAAAACCGTGGAGTTTGCAAAACATTTCATATTCCTATAGAAATTTTAAGGTGAATAAAAATTATTAAATGTTCCATATATGGGTATTATATTAAATTATATAGTTGTGGCCCGATAGGAAATCTCATTTCTAAAATTTGCCCCAGCAACTGAAAAGGTTGGCCACCCATGATCTAGAGTAACTGCAATATAAACTTGTGAAATACTTACTCATAACTTACGAAAGGTTAACATGTGTATTTGGCATTTTCGTGACTTGAGCATAACAGATATAAATATTTTTCCAGAAATTTATATACAACCAACACTAGTTTCAATAAGACAGGTACTCTAGATTTATCAAACGGGCCACGAATCCCAAACCAGAACCAAGGATTTTTGGATCTCTCTCAGAATAGAGGCTTATGAACTCCTTAGTATAGGCAACCAGGTAGCGGGCAGATACATACATACATACATCTTCTTCCCCTTGTCCTAGTTGGGTCGGGGGCCCATTGCGCCTAGGTACCTCCTCCAGAGATCCCTGTCCACCGCTGCTTCCAGGACCTCTAAATAGGAGGTCCCCAAAAATAAATAATGTCAATAGTGGAATAACTATATATCGTGTTTCATTTTAAAAATTATTAATATGAACTTCCACCAAGAACCGTCGGTCGATAAATTAAAGTTTATAAAGAATGTTTAAGCACTGAGACAAAGTTAAAAACTAATTCGGTCTGCCTTGAAACGGGCTCATGCCCAGTTTGGTAGATTGAACAACATTCACCAATTCTGTCATTCTCTAATCTGCGGTTGTACTCAAAACCCAGTAAATATACAGAGGCGAATCGTCCATTAAGGCCCACTCAATATTCGCTCACGACCTGGTGGGTCGCAGTCCATAGTTTGGGAAATACTGGTCTTAGCTGTAAGTGAGATGTGGCTTCATTGCAGAATGTTGCGCATCCCATGGACTGATTTGGCCACCAAAAAAGAGGTTTTGTTGAGGGCTAGAACAGATACAGAGATGTTGTCCAATATAGAGATGAGGAAAATTGCATGTTTGGGACACGTGCTTCGAAATGAAAAATATGGTTTGCTCTAATTCACCTTGAAGGGAAAATTGAGGGTAGTCGCAGTGTGGGAATGCGGCAGATGTCCTGGCTAAAAAATATCCAAGAGTGGACCGGAGTCCAGAGGGTGGAAGAGTTGTTCTGGATAGCACAGAACAGAGAAGCCAACGCCAGGGTGATAGCCTACGTCGGGGGGACCTGATATGGCACTTTTAGAAGAAGAAGGGCGTAATGAAAAAACAAATCCATATGTACACCTTTTAAATATTGCGTGCTGTCTCCACTGCTTAGTGATGACATGACAGATGACACTCTCGTACTTGTTGAAAAGAAAAAAGATAAGTTTTCCGCGGTAGATAACATATATTTTAGTACGCAATATTGTTTCCTTCCAAAGCGGATAATGTTTTTAACCGCTAAAGATAACCGAGACAGTGGTGTCGTATACACTTAAAATAAATTAAGTTGTAAATTAAGCTACAAACTGCACTTACGTGTATTGCGTGAAAGTTCTGTTAAATATTTTTATCAGAAAGCTGCGTTATATGTTTATCATAATTTAGCGAGGTACTTACACAAGCTTTTCAACGAAGCCTTCAGCTTCCCAAATTTATATGACGGTTTCAGAAGAGACCTGAAGACTCGTATTTTGTTTACAAGGTTTTACACCGAAATAAATAAAACAAGCGTTTTATTCTACTAACGATTTATTCGATGAGAGAGACGTCTTTCGTCTTATAAGGACATTGTCAATCTAGGTTTTACACATGACACTAATAAATAAATAAAAATAGACAAACCTTTGATCTTATTTTAATTTTTTGACAAAGACTATGAATGTCTGCTGAAGATACATTAATTGTGATCATTAATCAGTTGTACAACTTTCTTTTGATTGTTTTATTTATTATTTTTTTCATTCTTTACTGTACATTGATGACATACAATTTCATAGAAGGTTTACTCTTTCAACTAATACAAAGGTATTGTCTGGAATTCTTACACTCGTCTTGCATCCGTCCATTTCTACTCTCTGTATTCTTATATTAACTCTCCATATTTGGACAACCACTTCTCTCAAGAAGAGTTTTACCTTTTGAATTTTCAAAATTCTATAACTATGTCAAATTTAGGAATGATGGATATGTACGACACAAGCTTTTAGCTTACTGTGAAAGGTGTTATAGGGTTTATTTGGGTTTATAACAAAAAACCCAGATACATCTTTTAAAAATATATAATATATTACATTGTGAGTACCTTCGTCGTACATTATTTATCAACTCTTACTTACTTTTGCGGTATGTGATTCATGTACGAGTATATCGTTGCAGCGCTGAAAATAGTTCATGGTTCAAGTTGCATAATATACCTAGTATGTTACAGCGTGATTGAAAAATTAATTTAGCAAAAAAAGGTGACTTTTTAAGGAAAACGGAAATAGAGGAAACACCCGAAAACAGATTAAGAAGGTACGGGCACATTTTGAGACTACTACAAGATAATATGATCAAAAGGACAATGGACGTAGAAGTAGGACCCAGAAGACCAGGCAGACCAGTGACCACTTGGATGTCCACAATTGCTAGAGACCTGAAGGAGGCAAAGTTGCGTTCGGAGGAAGCAGGGGACCGAAAAACTCGAAATATGAGGACTAGGAGAGCCGACCCCAAGTAAATTTATTGATTTATACTTTAAAACCGCTTTTACCAGGCATACGATAAGGAAATCAATGTGTTTTGAGAAAACCAATGTCTTTGGTGTTTTTATTTAATAAACAAAATAACTTTTTTTTGAACATGCTATAGGTATTAAAATATCTATAAATATACATCGTCGGTGAATTTGTCAAACCTCCTATGTGCAGATTTAAATCTACAGGAAAATTAAAAAGTTAAATTTTACAGGAGATCAAAAAACTGTTTTTCTGGATGACATTTTCTATGTGTTTGATTCGTTACGTAGAAGTTGTTTAAATTAAAAATATTTTTCATTTTTTAGGCATGATTCGAAAAATTTTATAGAATATTTTTCTAGATACTTTGGAATTTGCACGATATATCCAAGAAAAAGCAGCACGTAAGGCACTATCATTTTTTTCGAGGATATCTCAGCGTATAGATTATTTCATCAGTAGATGCGGCTTAATAATTTGGTATCAATATCTTATTCTTAAAAAAAATACACACATGGGAGGTTTCGTGGACTCACCGACGATATTCAAAATAATACGTTAACTATGGCGCACGATGTTACAACCAACTGTGGTTTACGAATACCTGCAAACAGTATTCAAATGACGCACTCTATAGGACTCTTAAATACTAATATTCTAGAGAATAAAGACATAAGGAATTAGATATTGGTGGAGAATTAGCGTGCATTAAAATAATATTATTTATTTGCACTCCATCCTAATTTTTTTTGTTAATCGTGTAAAAAAATAATAATTAAATAAAGGAATTTAATAATAAAACAAAATATAAAAATAATACATTAATATGTGTAATTTTTAGTACCTTCAGGCTGAGAAGTTGGTGTAGTTTTGAATGGCCAATTTTTATTCAATAATTCAATTTATTTCTTTGTTCTGTTTCGTTCAGTGTTTTCTTGTGAAAATATATTTCGCCAAAAACGGTTGACTATCTTTTGTTTTAGCATTTATGGCTAAACAAGTCCCGGCTAATTTTATGAAGTAAACGCGGTATCTTTGAAAAAGTGACGCCCTTTTTATCTAATATGTTTATCTAATATCAATAAATCATATGCTATGTCTTTGTTCCAACTGTTACTGTGTCTTTCATGGGGTGTGGCATTTTTGGCGCAAAATGGACATTGCGAAGAAAATCCATGTTCTTTAGAAATGAGTATCCCTATACAATCAGGCGTTGTACAGCCAGATAGAAGCATTCTTCATAATGGTATCTTCTACTCTACTAAAGAATACTTTTTGTATAATAGAACTGAATACAGAGGATGTATTTGTCTTAAAAAGTCTTGTGCAAGAAAATGTTGTCTGGAAGGGCAAATATACGACGTTAACCAAAATGGTTGTAAAAGTTTATCAACAGCTGATGATCAGCTGATTTCAGTTGAAACATATGATCATTTTAGGAAAAGTAATTTAACAGATTCATTTCATATGATATATGAACTCACATGCCCAAATACAAGTGTAAGAATATTTCAAGGATCTGGATATACAATTGATAAAGTAAGTTTTGTTTTTTTCCTTGTTATCGTTAAAATTTATGTTATAAATATTATTTTAAAAATTTCCCGCTGTACTGAGACCTTTTGAATGACAACTTTTGATAAAGTCGATCTCAGCAGGACAAAAAAAAACAAAACAAATTTATTAAAAGAGAAAACTTAAACAAGCGCACGCGCGCGCAAATCATCAAAAAAAAACATCAGAATCTTAAAAGAGTCTTTGTTCTGGTGAAAGTTGATGCAAATGAAATAATTAATAAAAAGTTTGTGTAATTTTTCAGGATGGATCATTCTATCACTCGGAGAATAATAATGACAGACATATGAATACAATGGCTTGCTTAGAGATGCATGTCAATGGAACGGAAGCTCATGAAGAGTTAATAGTTTGTATCGAAGATACGGAGGAAAGCAGGTTCAAGGATTATCTCTATTGTATAGGTATGAACCCTCTTTGTAAATTCCCTTGAACTTATGTATCTGAGAAAAACGCAGACAATAGACGCCTTTGACATGTGACGTTGGAGAAGAATGACGCGAATACCGTGGATTACCAGAAGAATAAATATCTCTGTTTTGAAAGAATTTACCATCACACAATGGCTCTCCGCAATTTTTCCGACTGACGTGACGTAGGTTAGAAAAGTTACTTCCAAAGTGATACTGTCAACGCTGAAGAAACCTAATATGCCACAATGGGACAATATTTAACAGCCCAGTGGAAGCCCTGCCTCCGGGCCATGACCTATAGAACAGGAGTAGGATTCTCTAGGAAGAACCTTCAGAGATGGGGTTTGACTGAGGGCACGATGTGTGGCTGTGGATAGGAGCAAAACACTGGGCACCTCCTGACAAGCCTAATGGATCCCAGACAGTGTCACTGGGAGGAGTTCGTGGAGCGAACTCACCTAGGGAGAGCTGCAAGAGAGGTCGTGGCTTTCTGGGAATGGGAATATATATATATATATATGGATTTTAATGTTTTTGTTGATTTGTTGTTTGCTGACCGACACGAAAAGAAGAAGAAGACAATGATAAGAAGAATTTACTAAATTTGTGCCAATATCAAATTTTATTTTCAAAACCATATACCACACATGTTACATAAACCACATATTATTATTCACTGTGTCGGTGTTTAGGTAGTAGAATTCCATATCGAAATAAATAAAACAAGTGTTTTATTCTACTATTGATTTATTCGATGAGAGAGACGTCTTTCGTCTTATGAGGACATTGTCAATCGTTATGAGGATTGACAATGTCCTCATAAGACGAAAGACGTCTCTCTCATCGAATAAATCAATAGTAGAATAAAACACTTGTTTTATTTATTTCCACATATTATTCTTGAAGCGCATAGCATCTAAAATATTTGAATTGTCTTTTTTCAATTTTATCTCTTTGACGCATACTCCTACGCAAACCACATTGTGCGCGAGTCATATTAACAATGGTGAGGAAAAATAATTGTGGTTAGATTGAGCAGCTTTACTTACATTGTTCACTTTCAGTGATCACTCTGAATGATCCTCCAAAATGAAAAGGTATGAACAGGCGTTTCACCAATAGTGATCACTAGCGATAACGGATGAAAGCGATTATTACCCGACATAATTTTGATGAAAGATCCTTTCAATGAAACGACTATAAACAAGTTTGATATTCCAGGATCATCAATATAATTTTTTAAAACAAACAGTCAATCCATCAAACTGGCGTTCACTTATTGATTCTTTGACAATAAAACTTTCTTTTCTTTCAATTTAAAATTAAAATCAAAATTTGGGCATCATTAATCTAGTTTTGAAAAACAAATAAATAAAGTAATCTATATTTTTCTTTTTCTAGGATTTTTCATTTCATTTCCGTTCTTCATGGCTACCTTCTTTGCTTACGCCTTTCTACCGGAGTTGAGGAACATTCATGGAAAATTAGTGATGAACCTAGTTCTGGCTCTCGCTATGATGGTCCTTTTTATGGCTCTCCTACAAATCACAGCTCTTGTCATGAAAAAGGAAGATACCGAGGAACGGTTTTGTAATTATTTTCGTAAGTTTTATTTCTCTCAATAACTATAAATCTATTAGTATGAACTGTTAACTATTATGACGACGTAAAATTATGAATACAGAATTTGAATAAAGAATCTACGGTGATCGAGACGCCATTGTGACCATATTACTAACTAATAGATAATACGGGTTACCCCAGTTTATCTAACCATATCCTAAAATTATATAGGAATTGTAGTGTTTCCTTTCTTTATGATAACAAATAACCAACAAACGCACTGAATCACAGTATTAAATAAATACTTATAGGACATTGATTCTTATTAGCAAAGCAGAATTTTATCAATAAAACAGATAACATTACAAAAGTATTAGTGTACTACATATTAACGTAGAATCGACTACTATTTTTTTTTTTTACTATAAAAAATCTCTTTGCAAATAAAAAAAAAAACATTCAGAATGGGTGGCATCGCTAAATAAAGATGTAAAATGTTTAGTTTTTCGAACATCTGTCTTTTACAGGACACTCCATAACCGATGGAAAAAGTGGTAGAACTATTATCGGGTACTCCACGGCGTGCAATTACTATCTATCTATTTCCTCACGCCGTATCCCAAGTGGGGTAGGCAGAGAGAACGGAACGCCGTATTAGATCTGTCCTTACATACTTCTTTCGCCTCCTCCACAGTCATACAATTTTTCATGCCCGCACGTCGATTTCTCTTACTCAAAACACGGCCGTCCTTGAGAATTTGATCAACATGTTCAAGCCATGTAGTTCTCGGACGCCCGCGCTTCTTCACATCCCGCCTTTCAGCCAAGTATATCCTCATTGTCATTCTTTCCTCTCCCATTTGTTCCACATGGGCAAACCATCTCAATTTATTCACACGCATTCTATCTATAACACTCCTTTTGCATCCACTCATTCTTCTAATATCTTCATTCCTCACTCTATCACGCAACGTTTTACCAACCATCCTCCTTAGCGATCTCATCTCCACAGCATTTATTCAACTTTCGTCCTTCTTCAACCATGTCCACGTTTCGCTTGCATACATAAGTGTCGGTACCAGGATCGTATTGGGCACAAGCAATTTTGCCATGTTCGACATATTGTCATTGCTGACAATGGGCCGAAGTGCACCGCTTATCCTAGCATCGGCCACTTTTCTTCTTTCGATATCCTTGTCGCATCTTCCATCCCTCGCAAACAAACTTCCTAAACATACATACTCGTCCACTTGCTCCAAACATTCACTTTCAACCTTTATTTCGCACATTGTTTTATCAATCTCTCTTTCAAAAACCAGCACTTTCGTCTTTGTCACATTCATTTTCATCCCATTCATACTACAACTATCATATACAACTGACACAATCTTTTGTAAATCACCTTCACTCTCAGCCATTAATACCAAATCATCAGCATACATCAACGCATTCACACGGTTTCCATTCAGTTCAACGCCAACATCCATATCTTTCAATGGTCGCATACAGTAGTCGATGAATAGGTTGAACAGCCACGGAGACATGACACAACCTTGCTTCACTCCTTTGGTGAGGGTAAACCACTCCGAGAGGGTATTGTTTACCCTCACAATTACTGATCAATTACCCTCACAATTACTGGAATTACTGATCCACAAATTAATTTTATTCAGAACAAATGAACCTGAGAGTAGATACTACTGTTTTTTACGTGACGATACTCGAAAATTTACGGAAAACAGTGGGAGATCAATTCATTACTGGGTGCTCCACAGAACAATGTCATGATTTATTCATTCTCCAACAATTACTTTTGTAAATTTGATTGTTCTATTGTTTTATTATTTTCAGCTTACATCGCCTATTTTTTCTTACTTGCAAGTTTCACATGGATGAATGTATTGTGCATCGACATATTTTTAACATTCAGGTAAGAGTTTTACATTCTTTAATATTAATAGTATGAATCAGAGAGAAAATAATAAGGAAGAGGGCTGCATAAAGATTATTATAATGATAGCAAAGCAACACTCATCGATGTTGGGCTTTAAATTCCACTGTAATGGGTCCCACGATGTCAATATGCAGATTACTAGATATATTAAAACTTACAATATCGTTTTGTAATTTTATTGCAATTATATAATGATGAGATCTAACATGGGCAAAATTACCCTCTGTTGGGTGGAACGCCCACAAAAAAAATATTTGACAGTATGTACTATTACACCATATCATAGAAGCCAGTGAATTTCCCGCATGCAATCATCGTTAGGATATATGTATAACATCTCTTTGCTTCATCAACAAAACATTTAAGATAGGTATTAGCATGCGTCATAACTGCAGAATTGAAAAAAGTTCAATACCTTATACATTTAATAATTAATAAGTTTTTTTTTTTGTATTTATAGCAACAATTACAGAACGTCTATGAGTGCGACATCTCGCAGATTTCTCTACTATTTCTTGTACGCCTGGGGAGTTCCAAGTATAGTCACAACTATGATAATCATGTTCCAATATCATCCATATATTTCTAAACATGTGCCCTCACCAGGAGTTGGAAAAGATAAATGTTGGTTTCAAGGTAAGAATTTGTATAAATATTTCTAAAGATATATTTATATTTTATATTTATATTTTTGCTATAACGGTATTATTAAGAGCGCTCTCTACCAAAAACGGTAATATATATATTTCAACAAATTTGGTAGAAAAACTCTCAAAACTTGTTGACCCTTGCAAACATTTTGATTTGATAAAATAAAAAAACATAAAATTCTTACCAATATGAATTAGTTTTTACTTAAAAAAAACTAAATAGTCGACTGGCGAGATTAGTTTAGGTACTTTTTTATAACAAAATACAAATTATTTGTTAAATACCTATGTATTTTTTTATTCATCCTATCAAGCAAACAAATACTACAGATTATAGATAACTTTTTAATAAACAAAAAATATAGTTTATGTGGTGATTTTTGGTTTCAAAATATGAGAAATTTTATATTAATAATATTTTTTTTTAAATCGGTCAATATCCATGAAAAAACAAAAAAAAAATACTACTACTACTACTATAATACCATCACGGCATATCCCACAAGTGGGGTAGCCAGCAGACCAGCTGCATATAATAAACATGCAAGCTGTCCTCTCCGTGCCAATATAAAATCAAGACATTCAGGATGGGTGGCAAGCCTCATCGCTGAATTTAAGATGTAAAATGTCTTATTTTTTTCGAACACCTGCCTTTTACAGGACACTCGAAAACTTACGAATAAAAGTGGGAGACCAATTCTTTACCGGGTGCTCCACGGGTGACAAAAAAAATACAATTTGTTAAACTAATATTTTTAATAACTATCTAACTTTTCGAAATATAAAAAAAACATTCGAAAAATCGTAGGATTCTCGTAAATTGTCTGCCAAACATACTCCCGATTTCGATTTCTAGAAATATGCTTTTTTTTGAAACGAATACAATGAAGCTATAATAAAGGTTTTTTTTTAAGTAAAACCTAATGTTGATAATAAATATTTGTTTTTATATTTTATCATATCAAAATGTTCGCAGCGTCAACAAGTTTTGAGGGTTTTTCTGCCAAACTTGAAAATTGAACATTTTACCGTTTTTGCTAAAGAGCGGTCTAAAGTGATACTTGGTAACCTTGACTGCAGCCTCCCACAGTCCTCCGAACACAGGAGAATAAGCTGGTATAAAATTGAATTTAATTCCACTCTTCTCTGAATGTCTTAATATCAGTTCCTGATGATTATGAGAGGCTTGCAGTTTGTAGAGTTCATTCAATTGATTATTATATAATAATCAATTGAATGAATATATAGCACCTTTAAATGTACTAACATTATCACACTAAACTTCACTGGGTATTCCCCTCCTGCCAATAAATCTTTTAAAACATGCTAAAAATGTGGAAGTTGATAAATCAGAAACCAATTCTAAGTGTGCTGCTTTAGTAGCAAAACAGATGAAAACAGCTATATAACCTTTGGATCTAGTGGTGCCTCGTAAACGAGACTGTTTGATTAAAATATTGGACCCGCAAAATCTATATCTCCGTTTTTGCTAAAGAGCGGTCTTAATATAATGTTTTATTCGATTTTTCAGTTGCTGCCGAAGGATATTATATCTATATTCCAATGACCACATTATTGGCTTGTAATATCACTCTGTTTCTGTTAACGAGTTTGAAAATAATGCAAATTAAAAGGCAGACATCTGTATTGCGAAAAAGAGAATCCAGTAGAACAACAAATTACGAAAGTGATAAACAAAGGTAAAAATAAACAAATTATGTTTAGAATATTTAATATTTTTTTATTATTTAACTGGATTTAGGCACAGCGCGCAGAACACAAAACCAATCAGATGTCTCAATTGGAGAACCATGTTTACACAATGTAAGATTAGACAATGAGCAAACTGGATTGGCCACAACATCAGGTACCCAGACTTGCTCATCACGGCAGGAATGGTAGAGGCCAACCAAGAGACACTTGTATGAATCAAGTGAAGAAGGACATAAACTGTGTCAAATACGTAAAATTGAAGAAATTAGGAGAAAATAGATAGGAATGAAGAAGAAAACCCAAACTCGCTGCAGACCAATCCAATGGATTGTAAGATTGTAACCCACTATATACTTATAACATTGTGCAAAATCTAATCAAAAGAAGTGAGAAAGATGTCCCAACGCCGCGCCACCTAAAAAAATATGGTTTTATGACTGTTCGCTATGGTAGCGAAGGCTATTTTTATTGTTTTTTTTTGTTTTTCTTAATTGTTGCAACACTTCGGATTGGCCATTTTTTTCGGACATCTAGGTATGAATGCGATTTATAGGTACATGTCCTGATTACCTACATTCCATGATACCAAAATGTCACATATTATTCCTACCCAAAAAACCTTACCAACAAGTCAGTGTTAATTCATACGGTAATACGGTCGGATCAAATTTCTACATTCGCTCTACAAATCAATATTTCATCGGAAAATTTTATCATCATCTTTTTTTTATTATTATTCGGAATAAAATCATTTTTACTAAAATTCAACAAATCGGAATCGTAAAGGGATCGAACAACCATTAACTGCAAATTAAATTCTGTGCAAGTTTAGTGTGTGCAGTGTTTTGTGAAATCAGCGACCTCTGGATGAAGGATTAAAATTGGTAAGTTCCATGCGCCATTTATCATTTTCCATCTTCCTACATCCATTGTTGATGTTTTGGCTGTATTGATAATAAAATATAGTTAAAATAAACAACATTTTTTTTGGCCTTCGAGCCGCATTTGTAGTTGGGTTTGTTCGAATTTTTGCTTGTGCGGAGAGTTGCAACAATTACATTTTTCGGGGTAGTATATTTTTATTTGTAGATTGGCACGTAAGCGAGTATACATTCGGCAGCCATCTTGCATTTAATGTCAGTGTAAAACAGCTGTAATACGGCAGACATATTTGTTTACTATTTACTATAATTTTACAACTTACTATATTGTTTACTATTGAATGTCATTAGGTACTACTATCACACTAAGATAGTGAGTATAATTTATTGTTTACAATCATTTTTGTTAGCTACGGAAGGTTGACAATTTGGTATTACGGTTAGGTATACAATATACATATCACTTTTCTATGGTTGTAGAATTATTTTAAGTTATTCTTGTTAGGTACGGATTTAACAATTGGGTTTATTACGGAATATTACGTTATCACGGTATAATAATAATAATATTCTAACGGAGAAATATTAAATAATTATTTCCATATTTGTTTCTTGGATTAAGTAAGTTCGATATCAATTTCTTTTACAATGGCAATGGAAATAAAATATGATTTGGCAAAACAAGCCATCTCTACCTTGTGGGATCAAGCAAATAGCATTGCGGATTTGAAAACGGAAATTCAGATTTCTGCATTCATAGCTAGAGTTCAAGATATAGAAAAGACATGGGAATTATTTACAAAACAATACGTTTCTGTACAAGCTGCTAAGAAAGCGGGGTTTGATGCAGAGGCACACTTAAAAGAATATTTGAAATTTGAGAACATGATGTATGAGGTTAAGGGAGTTTTTGAGAAATGGATGAAAGAACGAACCGATCAGAGTTCATCCAGCAGTGTTGTGGAAGGAAAGAGTAGTAACATACATTTTTCGATTCCAAAAATCCAATTACCTCAGTTTGACGGAGATATCACCAAGTATACTAGTTTTTGGAATATATTCAATAGTTTGGTACACGAGGACATTAGTATACCACCGGTACAAAAACTTCACTATCTGTTGTGTTCTCTGAGCGGCGAAGCACGCCAGCTTATTACGCATTTAACTATTTCTAGTGAAAACTATTTAGTTGCAGTCAATCTATTGAAACAGAGGTATCACAACCCGAGAATCATTGCGGAAAAACATTTGGGTATGCTAGTGAATTTGCCAAACTTATCAAGCGGAAGAATAAAGTTACGGGATTTTATTAACATAATTAACGAAAACATTTCAGCCTTAAAATCGTTAGATTTCAAGGTTGACGATTGGTCATTTATATTATTATATATTATTTTGAGGAAAATAACTAATGAACTGCGGAACAGATTTGAGTTGAAGTTTACAAATTCGGAGATACCAAAGTTTATACAACTTATTGAATTTCTGGAAATTGAATGTAGAGCGTCAAACATTGATATTTCGCACGGAAGAGCTTTTACAGCAAGCACAAATCAACAAAATAACGGACGGAAACATGTGAATGCCATGTTCGGCGGCATTACACAACGTTGTGTTCATTGCAATAGCAATACTCATTTTATTTCATCTTGTAACAAGTTTACAAATATGACGGTGTATCAGAGAAGACAGGTAGTGAAAGAAAAACGTTTGTGTTGGAACTGCCTGCGGGAACATGCCGTCAAGGACTGTCAATCGAAGCATAAATTGCTACGTGGGAGACGTGCATCCAAATTGCTACGTGTGTGGTTTCCATTAACCACGCTCTCACATAACAAGTAAATTATGCTTCGTCCAACGGTCGAACACACAATTTATTACAAAAGCAAAATTAGAACAATGAACAAAGTTTCAAACTGAACTATAAGGAGCAAAATACATATTCTGTAGAGTAATACTGTTATAAATATAGATCTATATGCTCGTTAAGTAGTCTAGAGATATTAAGAAGTAAAAGGTCTATACTCGTGTTTATGTCTAGGGGTTTCTTACAAGTGTATAGGGCCCTTTTTTACTTGGCTCTGGGCGAGAGAGGCCTCTGTGTCATGCTTACCCTTAAGTCCACAAGCAGTCAGGTTACCAGGAACACCTTACTCCTTCAGTATACCATTTATAACTTATTGAATAGAATCTTCATATTATGTATCAAAGTAAATTTATAGACATATCCATGTAAACAACAAAATTATATATATATCATGTGAAACTAAGATTATCAAAAGTACTTCATACCCTTCAAAGAAAGAGGCTGTTTCATTTCTATCAATGGAGCCTTTAATTTAGCTCTTGGTTGCCTTCATAGTGAGTTAATATGGTCTTCCTCCCAAGGGTTGGTCCAGGATTCGAACCTTTGTTACATAACTACTCCGAGTATAAACTAGGTTATTGGAAGATTAGATACAAGGAGGCGGAGAGATGTACTTTAGTATTATTAAGAGTATTGAATCTACTGGTGGGTATACAAAATGAATTTCAATAGAAAGATATCGGATGGTAAGTGATTTACATTTATTGTGTAAACATATACATTACATAACAAGACAGTTACTTTCAAAGTAAATCTGTAGGGAATACTATTCCATACAATACGCAAAATTATGAAAGTATTGCCATATTTGGATAGAGACAGTAAAACACACAATGGTAATTATTAAATACACCAACCTTGGTATTACAAATATAAATCAATACCAGGATTATCGTGTGGTCTATTAAATGTAATTGGAATCATTCACTCTTCATTCATACTCAAAATCTTATGTTATTACACAAAGGAAATCAATATATAGATAGTTCAATGATAATATGAACTTAGTTATGAAAAAATCATCATTATATACCATATACAGGAGTAATATAGTCACTTACAGATAGACGGTGAGCAGGAGTTGAATAACACAAAGACGAGTATGTTATAGATGACGTATTTTGCACACATAGACGGCAGAAGGCAGGATCGTGGAAGAGACATACTCTGATGCTTCCATGGCGGTCGCTGGTTATACTCAAAGACGTACAGGAATGTGGTGATGTCAGAATCAGATAGATCCTGTCCTCAGGACGAAGAGATCGCCACTTCACAAGTGATAAGAGAAATAATTTACGTTTCAACACTATTCTCAGTGCCAAAGGAATAAGGCGTCACTATTTCCATAGTCTGTCCAAGCATATACGGGTGGTCATTTAATCACTCTCATAACAAGGGTCGTAACCAGAAAAGTTAAGAGAGGATCATCTCGTTCTCATAAGAATGAGTGTTCATTGATAAACTACTGATGCGCAATATACAGACTCTCGCGTTGAAGATGTATTCGTTCCTTCGGAACCCATTCTTGTTTTAGTTAAATTTATATCACTGAGCAAGTATAAAGAATTGTTTAAGTGATTCTTTTATGAATCCTAACAATGAAAAGTTGTTCAGAAACAAGGGATTATCTTATTTCACACGGATATGAAAAATGGCGGCAACTGCAACAACCACGCCCAAAAGCACACAAATGCTACATCACTCAAAAAAAACTCCAAATGTTATCTTAATATCACTTCGACAACGTAATCTATATGACACAAAGGATACTCAAGCCTGTTCACGATATTATTTGGTTTATTGATTACTATTGATTATTAATAAGAATGGTTTTATAGTACACTAATGTTGGCGGTAAATCCGGTCACGCGCATAACAATTGACACAGGTTGTTTTAAAGTACATTATTACACGGCACACAACAAGAATTATTTTATGAACGCAGGAGGACAACAAGATTGATCATTACACTGTTATGAAGATTGCCTCTAATTATCTAACAATACTATTAACTGGTCGTAATTACTACGGTGACTGTCCGCCGCGAGAACAGAGTGGGCACTCGGCCACCCTATACGTGTGTACTGACCCATCGTAAAGGAGAAACTGTTTTGTCATAACGGACTTCGAAAAGACGTTACAAAAAAAAGAACATTCCATGGACATCACGTGTTAGTGGTGATGAGTGCACCATTCGTATGCACGAGGATACCCGAGGATTACCGACAAGGTGTAGAGAAAATATAATAATATTATTATTTATTATTGAGTGACGACAAAGGACAACTACGAATTATTGGTATAGCAGTGGATATGAACGTATTACGCGTTGAATATTTTAATGCGTAGCATTCTCCGTCTGCGCCCCCTTTTTGAAAATTTGAAGTGAAACGACAAATTTTCAAAGAGACGTAAAGTTAAAAAAAAGAAAAAAAGTTGAGAACCACTGGACAAGTTAATAATTGAGAAACACCGGTTATATACAAGAGTTAGTACGTCCTCCTTGCTCTGCCCGTCCTGTCAAAGACACGCCCCTCTCATCCGTAAGTGACGCGACATATTATTACACATAGAAAGGGACAACACTATGAATACTACATACATCTCAAACAACAATTAACTTTTCTTATAAATAAGCAACAATCCTATAGCCCAACATTTACTTATTTTAAACACTCGCGGTTACAGGCCATGCTGAAGGAATTTTGGCGCACTGATTTTTCCTCCAGTTAAATTTCACTTCACTCAAGTAACTCTATATTATTTATAAGACAGGGCTCCTAAGCAAACATAATTAAATAATAACAACAATTACAACATTCAACATTCTTTATAACATTTATATAACAATTACCTTATATTAATAACATGTACAATATATCAATAAAATTTACAATATATGTGTATGAGGTTCCGTAGCTAATGGAATATATACATACTAATAATTATAATAAAATCGGATAGTTTAATTAAAATAGAAATATCCAACGACAAGAGTAGTTGGTCTATAACCACCACGCAACGCACAATGTACCGACACAAGTGTCCCGGCATTAGTAGTTCGCGGCTTTCCACAACAGTAATATTACGAAGAATTTAATATACATACAAGTTAGAGATGTCTCATTTTATACGTGTTTACCCATCCGATATGAAAGACACTCACAATTAAATATAACATACGTCATGTACTATAGACGAATCATATAGCAAGACATTATAAGAACAAAATAAATATTTACATATAACGATTTTCATATACATATGGTCACATAATATTCTCACGGCTTTGATCAATATACGTTTAGACTCTAATTCGCGCTCGTACATACGGATTAGGTCAGTATTTTTCTTTTCAATTACAACCACAGAGGCATTCCTCGTAGGACTCTATAACACATAAAAATTTCAATTTAATTTTACAATATAAATGCGAACAATACAATTTACACATACGCTTGTCTCATATAATGTACAGCCAGGACGTCTACTGCTATACATCATACGACATTCCATATATATACAATATGAGTATTAAAATTTTACAAGTGCTCCACTTACAAAACGATATCGATGTGGACACAAAGTATACACAATGACGACAGAAGACTACAACATTCGTGGGGGTTATTATTAAAGAGAATCTCTGTCTGGGGTATTCGATATTTTACATTCATCATACTACATACATCATCTATAATTCCTCATTCAGGGCTCACACAGTCACACTCACATGCATACATCATACTACATACAATTGTCACCAATATCGAAAGACAGGATAGAAAATGAAGGGTTCGAGGAATTTATATTTAATCGATAATTGTCATCATTATATAATCCATGGACCAGTGTCGTTGGCGCTTGTACCTATGTCTACTCTATTGTACTTTACATTCCAATCCTCAACAAGACGATACAACACACAATTCGCTACATATAATATTTTATTTATACTAAAATTTGCATAAGTCACAATACATAACAGGGATATTCAATACTTTTCATCTTTCAGAATATCCTTCACGTGAAACTTTCCACTATAAATACCATCCATTGACTCTAAAAGATACACGTTATCTGACAACTTTGACCTAATACGATTTTTCACAAAACGAGGGGCCAATTTAGACATGAATTCCGCAGCTGCATTGGATTTTACAAAATTTCTACGATAGACTACATCACCAGGACGATAATCTACTCGTTTTCGACGAAGATTGTAACGAGAGGCAGATTTTTTATATGATTCAGTCAGCATGTCAGTAACCTCATTATATACATCGTACAATACATCCAATTTTTGTTTGTAAGAGTTCTTCAGTTCATCCGAAGGATTTTCATCTACATTAGAACTCAAACTTTTGAAAAATGAAGCATGTTGCACGCTTTCAAATCCATGCATAAGAAAATGGGGTGAATATCCCGTCGCAAAAGATACATTATTATTCAAACTGGCTTGTACTATGGGTAATTTCTTACTCCAAATTCTATGATTATTATCAACCAAAATCGAAAGAGCGGTACCAATGGTTTGATTGTACCTTTCAACTGTATTAGATTGTGGAGCATAATATGCTGAATACAAAATCTTTTCTATCCCATACGATTCTAAAAATGATTTGAATGAACGGGAACAAAAATAGGTGGCATTATCCAATAAAATACATTTCGGCACAGAATATGGTAAGAAAATTCTTTCCTCTAGGCATTTCTGAATTATGGCAGAGGTACATTTTCGCAATGGAAAAATCCAAACAAACTTAGTAAAAACGCATACCACAGATAATATATAAACGTATCCTTCAACACTTTTGACAAAAGGACCTATTATATCAATTGATAGAGTCTGTAAAGGCATGGACACCAATTTAGGTTTTTCCATAATACCACGTGGTCCAGAAGTAGCAATTTTATGAGTTTTACAGACTTCACAGTTGTTTACAAATCTAGCGACTGAAAGATGCATGTTTGGCCAATAGAAATATCGTCGTAAATGTTTGTACGTTTTATAAGTACCTTCATGACAAGAATCGCCACTACAATGATATTCTTGAATCATTTTTAAAGCATCGAGTTTTGGCAATACTAATTTCCATTCATGAGGTGACAATAAAGTGTTAGACGATTTGGTGTATCTATACAATTTTCCTTCTATTATCTGATAATTCGGGTAAGCTTGTGGGTAATTTTCACAACCTTTCTTAAGCTTGTTATACACTGCATCACAGGTATCAGTGATTTCTGTAGGCAACGTCAAAGTTCCAATTTCCACACGACTAAGGCAATCAGGTACAACATTTAATTTACCTGGTCGATGAGTTACATCAAAGTCAAAAGCGCTCAAACGAGTCGACCAGCGAGCTAATCTTCCAGTAGGATTCTGTAATTTGTGCAACCACTGCAAAGAAGAGTTATCAGTGATCAAGTGGAAACGCACACCATCTAAATAATTACGGAAATGAGTTATAGAACACAGAGCTGCCAACAGTTCTTTTTCACAAATGGAGTAATTTCGTTCAGGACCGGTGAGCTTACGTGAAAAGTATGCAATCGGATGTTCACCATCTTCCAGTTTTTGCATCAAAATTCCTGACATAGCAAGATCCGAACAGTCAGTATGTAAATAAAATTCTTTCGCATAATCAGGTTGAACTAAAACAGGTGCAGATTGTAAAGCTAATTTTAAACTGTGAAACGCATTTTCAGCTTCTTCGTTCCATACAAACTTTTTGTTTTTTCTAGACGTTAGGGCACTCAAAGGGGCAGCTATATGTGCGAAGTTTTGTATGAATTTTCGGTAATAAGAACACATACCCAAGAAAGATTTTACCTGTTTCGGTGTAGTAGGGGTGGGAAATTTCTTCATGGCTTCTATTTTGATTTCATCAGTTCTTAACCCTTCGCCATCTACAATATAACCCAAGTAACGCAGAGATGATTTACAAAATTCAGACTTAGTCATATTGATAGTGAGACCATTTTCCTTCAAGATAGATTGTACAAGTCTTAGGTCATTACAGTGTTGTTCAAAGGTTTCACTTACAATCAGGATATCGTCAAGATAACAATGTACACGACCGGGAAAGCGGTGACTGAACAGTTTGTCAGCAATCATTTGCATGTGACTAGGAATATTACGTAGACCAAACGGGCACACAGAGAATTGGTAAGATCCACGTCCATCAATGAAGAAGGCGGTTTTCTCCTTAGATTCAGGCGATAATGGAAGTTGCCAGAAAGCCTTGGACAGGTCCAGAGCAGTTAAAAACTTGGCATCACGCAAACTGTCCAAGATACGATCAATCCAAGGTAGACAATACGAGTTTGGTTTAGTTACTTTGTTCAGGCCACGACTGTCCAAACAGAAGCGAGGTTCTCCATTCTTTTTATTAACTATCAACGCAGGCGACTGCCAAGAAGAAGAAGCAGGTTCTATGACTCCTAATTGTAACATTTTATCAATTTCCTTGTTCATGATTTCTTTCTTTGCATGAGGAATAGGATAATGTCTCTGCCTAACAGGATCTCCAATGGTTTCAATCTTATGAAAAATTCCTTTCAAGCGGCCCAATCCTTTCTTTTCATATGAAACATCTTCATAGGATCGCTTGATATCATCGATAATAACAACTTGTTCCGAGGTTAAATTGGTCGGACCAATCAATCCTTTGGTTACAACAGGCGGTTCAGGAGTGAGACCAGCAGAAAAAATACGTTCATCTATTTGGGTTACAGCATTTAAATGTAATACAGGAGGTATTGTACAAACAGACACAGGAAAAAATTCAGGACAGATATTAAATCCTTTCCAAAAGTCAATTCCTAACAAGTAAGATGACGTTATAGATGGAACAACTAAAAACGTGATACATTTTTCAATACCCTGATACCGTACAGGTAACGTTAAGGTTCCTAAAACAGATTGACCATTCCCATCCGCAGTGAGTACACGAGTTTCACAAGGTACAAGAGGATATCCTAAGTTCAAAAATTGGACATGAGAATTCTTTCCTAGAATTGATATCACCGCCCCACTATCCAATAGTGAGAGACAGATTACAGAATGAATTTTAATATTAACGTAAGGTCGGCCATCATTTTCTTTTCTAACAACACGAGTTGTGCATAAATTTCTGGTTACCCCTCGGTAATTATACCGTGAGTTTCCGTCTGACGATATTACATCTGAAGATGAAGAACGAGCTATCGTATCGGAAGGATGTCTTAACGAGGGAGAAATTAGTTTTTTGAAAACGACGGGGGTGGTCTAGAAGTATCCGGCATCAGCGATGCAGGTTTTTGTTCACGCATGGCATTGTTATATCTATTCCTGGGTGAACGACGGGGTGTAAAATGTCTAACTCTGTTTTTACATTCCTTAGAAATGTGTCCAACATGTCCGCAAGAAAAGCATCGTATGACTGGTTTGGGACGATTCTCTACTGCATTAACTCTCATGGCAGTAGGTCTAGAAGAAGAAGAAGAAGTATGGCCCTTGGTCAGACGATCGAAGTTGGAGACCATTCTTTCCAGTTCACTTACTGACGAAATGTGAGAACTAGCCAAAAGAGAGACATATCTCTGATGTAACCCGCGTTTGAAGACTTCCAACAATTCATTCTCAGTCAGTTTCTCATCAAGGGAGCTATTCATTTCTATTATTCGGGCAATATAGTCTGCTGAAGTTTCGTAATTGTTTTGTATCGACGACCAAATACGTAATTTTCTATCTATCATAAATCCAGGGGCTTCAAAACGGTGGTAAAAGAGTGCCTTGATAGCTTCCCAAGTCATTTCCTCTTTAAAAATTATTCGAAAGTGTGTAAGCGCTCGATCCTTCAGAAATTCAGGCAAAACGTATACCAATTGTTTATTTGGGAACCTCCTAGCCCTTGCAATTTCTTCCAACCGCGTAAAAAAGTTTCTTACATCACCGAGACCATCAAAAGGTTTTACTGGCCAAGATCCAAAATTTACATTCAAAAGTTGTGAAGTTTTATTAAGACTTAAAGCATTATCGAAGGATTTCTCGATAGATGCCGACTCTTCTACAGCAACAACATTCACATTGCTAGACACGGATGTACAAGGTGGTTCCATATCAAGAGATATTTGAGCATTCATACGCGATTGTGGAGCAACTTGTTCGAATTCTACTTCCAGATTTTGTTTATTATATTCTAACGCTTGCCTTCTCAAACTAGGAATTGAACGTTTCGGTATAACTCCTCTTTCAGATAAAGCTTTCTTTAGTGTAGCACCGTTAGCTTTGTCTACATTGGGAATTGGACCCAAAAATAACAATGGTTCAAATCGAGACATTATTATAAAGAAAGTATGACAAAGGTTCTAAAACTTTAGATGCTCAAAAACTTTTAAGTTACACACGAAAATTTATCTTTGAATGACAAAGGTTCAAGAGATATTTGGTTGTGCTGACAATGTTACTATATTCCGACGATTCAATGTTTTATTTTATGTTTTATAAATAACTAAAATTATTTTCACACTCTCCTATGCTTTTTCTATTCTTACAAACTAGTTTCTTAAACGTGTCTTTCGACACTAGGGAGGGACTCGGTGCTCTGGTAGATAAAAGAAGTTTATCGCCACCACCCAATTCGGATTAAATCTGATTACACAATGAGTAATCAATCGTTAACAAAACAAAATTCTGATCACGAGATCTATTTAATAAATAAATAAAATTTCTTACGATTATTTACTCGCGCACAGTTTGAGAAAGTGCGTACTTACCAATTATACTTTGTTTATACTTCGTATCTACGGAAATTCCCGCGCGAAACGTAATACATTCAATATTTCGCGGGAAACTTGTGTTCCCACCAAATCTTAACAAAAGTCGGTTTTCACACTACGCTATATTCCAACCAGTCGCGCGGCGATTTACTCGTGAGATTTAACAGTTATCACTTCACACACATATTTGCATTACACATGATTGCTACAAGACATATCAATTGTACATAAAATTTATCACAAATGGCATTAAAAGCAACATGTAAACCCAAGCGTAGTCATGACACAGATTTTTTCAAGTTTGTAATTATTCGAATTACTGTATATCCGAGAAACGAATTCACAATTTATTCGTCTTCTTTTTGATATTATCCCGGACAACGAGCCCACAAATTGCTACGTGGGAGACGTGCATCCAAATTGCTACGTGTGTGGTTTCCATTAACCACGCTCTCACATAACAAGTAAATTATGCTTCGTCCAACGGTCGAACACACAATTTATTACAAAAGCAAAATTAGAACAATGAACAAAGTTTCAAACTGAACTATAAGGAGCAAAATACATATTCTGTAGAGTAATACTGTTATAAATATAGATCTATATGCTCGTTAAGTAGTCTAGAGATATTAAGAAGTAAAAGGTCTATACTCGTGTTTATGTCTAGGGGTTTCTTACAAGTGTATAGGGCCCTTTTTTACTTGGCTCTGGGCGAGAGAGGCCTCTGTGTCATGCTTACCCTTAAGTCCACAAGCAGTCAGGTTACCAGGAACACCTTACTCCTTCAGTATACCATTTATAACTTATTGAATAGAATCTTCATATTATGTATCAAAGTAAATTTATAGACATATCCATGTAAACAACAAAATTATATATATATCATGTGAAACTAAGATTATCAAAAGTACTTCATACCCTTCAAAGAAAGAGGCTGTTTCATTTCTATCAATGGAGCCTTTAATTTAGCTCTTGGTTGCCTTCATAGTGAGTTAATATGGTCTTCCTCCCAAGGGTTGGTCCAGGATTCGAACCTTTGTTACATAACTACTCCGAGTATAAACTAGGTTATTGGAAGATTAGATACAAGGAGGCGGAGAGATGTACTTTAGTATTATTAAGAGTATTGAATCTACTGGTGGGTATACAAAATGAATTTCAATAGAAAGATATCGGATGGTAAGTGATTTACATTTATTGTGTAAACATATACATTACATAACAAGACAGTTACTTTCAAAGTAAATCTGTAGGGAATACTATTCCATACAATACGCAAAATTATGAAAGTATTGCCATATTTGGATAGAGACAGTAAAACACACAATGGTAATTATTAAATACACCAACCTTGGTATTACAAATATAAATCAATACCAGGATTATCGTGTGGTCTATTAAATGTAATTGGAATCATTCACTCTTCATTCATACTCAAAATCTTATGTTATTACACAAAGGAAATCAATATATAGATAGTTCAATGATAATATGAACTTAGTTATGAAAAAATCATCATTATATACCATATACAGGAGTAATATAGTCACTTACAGATAGACGGTGAGCAGGAGTTGAATAACACAAAGACGAGTATGTTATAGATGACGTATTTTGCACACATAGACGGCAGAAGGCAGGATCGTGGAAGAGACATACTCTGATGCTTCCATGGCGGTCGCTGGTTATACTCAAAGACGTACAGGAATGTGGTGATGTCAGAATCAGATAGATCCTGTCCTCAGGACGAAGAGATCGCCACTTCACAAGTGATAAGAGAAATAATTTACGTTTCAACACTATTCTCAGTGCCAAAGGAATAAGGCGTCACTATTTCCATAGTCTGTCCAAGCATATACGGGTGGTCATTTAATCACTCTCATAACAAGGGTCGTAACCAGAAAAGTTAAGAGAGGATCATCTCGTTCTCATAAGAATGAGTGTTCATTGATAAACTACTGATGCGCAATATACAGACTCTCGCGTTGAAGATGTATTCGTTCCTTCGGAACCCATTCTTGTTTTAGTTAAATTTATATCACTGAGCAAGTATAAAGAATTGTTTAAGTGATTCTTTTATGAATCCTAACAATGAAAAGTTGTTCAGAAACAAGGGATTATCTTATTTCACACGGATATGAAAAATGGCGGCAACTGCAACAACCACGCCCAAAAGCACACAAATGCTACATCACTCAAAAAAAACTCCAAATGTTATCTTAATATCACTTCGACAACGTAATCTATATGACACAAAGGATACTCAAGCCTGTTCACGATATTATTTGGTTTATTGATTACTATTGATTATTAATAAGAATGGTTTTATAGTACACTAATGTTGGCGGTAAATCCGGTCACGCGCATAACAATTGACACAGGTTGTTTTAAAGTACATTATTACACGGCACACAACAAGAATTATTTTATGAACGCAGGAGGACAACAAGATTGATCATTACACTGTTATGAAGATTGCCTCTAATTATCTAACAATACTATTAACTGGTCGTAATTACTACGGTGACTGTCCGCCGCGAGAACAGAGTGGGCACTCGGCCACCCTATACGTGTGTACTGACCCATCGTAAAGGAGAAACTGTTTTGTCATAACGGACTTCGAAAAGACGTTACAAAAAAAAGAACATTCCATGGACATCACGTGTTAGTGGTGATGAGTGCACCATTCGTATGCACGAGGATACCCGAGGATTACCGACAAGGTGTAGAGAAAATATAATAATATTATTATTTATTATTGAGTGACGACAAAGGACAACTACGAATTATTGGTATAGCAGTGGATATGAACGTATTACGCGTTGAATATTTTAATGCGTAGCAACCTGCAGGGTGTGTAAACGGAATCACCACTCTCTTCTACATTACGAAAATTCGGAACGGGACGGGGAAAATACGTCAAATGCAAGAGAGGAGACTCGGCTAGAGTGTAGTACATCGACTTGTCGTCCGTCAAGGGACACAATTAGTACAGTTTTACTCGGCACAGCGATTATTCAGGTTCAGGATAAATTCGGAACATACAGAGATGTACGAGTTTTACTAGATTCAGGAAGTCAATGTTGTTTGATGACAGAGAAGTGTGTAGCGCGGCTCGGTTTAATGAAACATAAGTCGACTAAAACAGTGTACGGCATAGGAACGGAAAACATTAACGTAACTACAGGTGAGGTAACGTGTATTATTAAGCCCAAATTTAGCGAGCACCCACGAATCAATGTATCTTCATTAATATTGAAAACAATAACAGGTGAATTGCCCTCGCAAAGTATTTCGTCGGATATATTAAATAAATACAAAAATTTACGGTTAGCAGATCCTGCCTTTCATAAACCTCAACCAGTTGAGATGCTTCTGGGAGCTGATATATTTAACGAAATCGTAGACGGCCATAAGATTTCGTATGACGAGAATTTACCCTCAGCACATTCCACTATTTTTGGATGGGTGCTTATAGGAAAATTAAATGGAAAATCATCGGAAAACACGTCAGCAATGTCGGGTTGTGTGACATTAGAAAACCTAATGCAACGGTTTTGGGAATCGGAAGATTTACCACATGACACGGATTTAAAGGAAGATGCGGAAAAATGTGAAAATCATTTTCTTCAAACAGTAAGCAGAACAGAATCCGGAAGATTCATGGTTCGGCTTCCATTTAAACGGGACATTCCAGAATTGGGGAATTCTTATAATCTGGCTGCACGGCGGTTTTATACATTAGAGAATAAATTAACACGGAACATCGATCTTAAAACGGAATACTCTAAGGTGATGGAGGAATATTTTACATTGGGTCACATGGAAAGAGCTTTGACTTCGGAAATAAAATATTTTTTACCACATCATTGCGTAATTAAGGACACATCTACAAGTACCATGGTACGCGTAGTATTCGATGCGTCAATGCTTACACATAACGGTTTATCTTTAAATTCGTCACTTATGACGGGTAGGAAATTACAAAACGAAGTGATGGATATCTTGATTAAATTTAGAACACATTTAGTTGCATTTTTGGCTGACATCAAACAGATGTATAGACAAATTACACTTCATCCTGAAGACAGAGCATTTCACGGAGTGTTGTGGAGAGACTCGCCCAATAAACCTTTGGAAACATACAGACTTACAACAGTAACATTTGGGGTAGCATCTTCCCCATATTTAGCTATGCGATGTTTGTGTGAATTAGCAGAAAAGGAGTGCGAGTCATTTCCTAATGCAGGAAGAATTTTGAAATCGGATACATTTGTAGATGATATTGTGAGCGGAGGTTCGAGTATTAAAGAATCGATTACTTATCGGAACGAACTTATACGTTTATTACAAAGTGCAGGTTTTGAGTTAAGAAAATGGATAAGTAACAAACAAGAATTTTTAAAAGATTTGCCAAATGAACATTGTGTGCAGACAGATTCACTCAAGAATACAGTGGTTGCGGTGTTAGGTATAAATTGGAATCCTCAGAGCGATTATTTTGAATACAATAAAACGGAAATTTCTCCTACTACGGTTATTACAAAACGATATATTCTATCATGCATTGCAAGTATGTATGACCCCTGCGGTTGGATAGCGCCGGTGATATTCACTGCAAAGGTCATTCTTCAAGAACTTTGGTTACTGAAGATAGGGTGGGATGAGAGGATCCCAGAGGATTCGGAAAATAGATGGAAGAGGTTTTCATCACAACTCAATCAATTATCGTCTATTAAAATTCCAAGGTTAGTGATATCTCAGAATACACGACAGTACGAATTACACGGTTTTTCGGATGCATCTAAAATGGGTTATGCGGTGTGTGTTTATCTGAGGTCGACTGACGATAGTGGTAATGTCATTTTACATTAACTATTGGGCAAAACAAAGGTGGCACCACTAAAACAAAAATTAACCATTCCTAAAATGGAATTATGCGGAGCAGCTTTATTAGCAAGATCACTCAAACATGTTTCAAACTTACTTAGTCATATAGCGGACATGAAAATATTTGGATGGTGTGATTCTCAAATTGTTCTATCATGGTTAAGAACTCCAATACATTTACTAAAAACATTCGAAGGTAATAGAGTGAGCTCCATTCACACTAATTTGGAAGCGGCCACCTGGAGGTATGTACCCACCTCTATGAACGCAGCGGATTGCGCTACAAGAGGTATTTATCCGGAACATTTGATTGAACATAATTTATGGTGGACACCCAAATGGTTACTGAAGCCATCATCGGAGTGGCCACAGTGTAAACTTAATCTTGTCGATTGTGATACGGAGAAATTATTGCCTTCAAAAATCATTTCGAACGTTACACAAATTGAACAATGGAATATAATCGAAAAATATAGTTCATTCAGCAAATTGGTCAATGTTACGGCATTGTGTAAGCGTTTCATTCACAATTTAAAGAATAAGAAAAACAAACGGTTAGGATGTGTTTCAAGGGAAGAATGGAATGAGGCTTTGCGTGCTCTCGTCATTCAGGTACAGTGTGCGACTTTTCATGAAGATTTACACTTAATCAAGAGTGGAAAATCACATTTGTCGAGATTGTTTCGATTAAATCCTTTCATAGATGCTGAAGGAATATTGCGTGTGGGCGGAAGATTGAGAAACGCATCATTGAATTTTTCATCGAAGCATCCGATTATAATTCCGAAAAATCATATATTAACATCGTTGATAATTCGCTATTATCATAAGAAATATCTTCATACCGGTTCATCCTTAACATTATCACTTATTCGACAAGAATTCTGGATTGTTTCTGGAAGAGATGCTGTACGTCAGGAGGTTCATCGATGCATACAGTGTTTTCGCGGACGAGCGAAGAGTCTAGAACCCATGATGGCAGATCTACCAACATTCAGAGTAAAACCCAGTAAAGTTTTCTCCATATGCGGTATGGATTTTGGCGGTTATTTTAACATAAAATCTTCAACTTTACGGAATGCTAAGGTTACTAAGGCATATCTTTGTGCATTCGTGTGCATGGTAACCAAGGCAGTGCATTTAGAGGTCGTGTCTGACCTCTCTACATCTGCATTTTTAGCTGCCTTGGATAGGTTCGTATCCAGGCGCGGACTATGCACGGACCTTTATTCTGACTGGGGTACTAATTTTGTAGGGGCGGAAAATCATTTTAAGGACATATTCAACCAACCAGTGAGTAGGAAATTTATTAAATCGGAGATGGTTGAACGAAAAATCAATTTTCATCGAAATCCACCCACTGCCAGCCACTTCGGTGGAATTTGGGAAATTGTTATTAAGTCGGCAAAAACACATCTGAAACGAGTTATTGGAGATACCATTGTCACATTTGAGGAGCTCACTACCTTATTCGCCAAGATTGAGGCTATTCTAAATTCTCGGCCCTTATGCGCTGTATCAGATAACGCCGACGATCTAGATTTTTTAACACCTGGACATTTTTTAGTGGGCCAGCCACTGGCGAGTGTCACGGAACCTAACTGGGAATCTACAAGGGACAATCATCTATCTCGATGGCAATTAGTTCAAAAATTTTCACAACAAATATGGAAACGGTGGTCATTAGAGTACCTACACACTCTTCAGCAGCGGGGAAAATGGACGAAAAACAATTCGAAAATAAAGGTGAATGATTTGGTCTTAATCAAGGACAACAACCTTCCTCCTTTGCAGTGGAGGCTTGGCAGGATAGTTGAATTGTTTCCTGGCAAGGATAGCATTGTTCGTGTTGTTGATGTAAAAACGGCTTCAGGTATCTTTAGAAGACCAGTAGTTAAAATTTGCCTACTTCCAGTTAATGATAAGTACGACGGAAAATTTATTGTTTAGGTTAGGTATATATGTAGATACTAAGGCTTTCTTTCGGTCTATAAATTTTATATTTTATTTTTATGGTAAATGCAAAGGGTGCATTTTAATTTTCGTTTCTTGTTATTTTTTATTATTACACATTCGGAAGCTTCCTAAGATAAGGAAAATATTATTTAGATTATATTTTAGCGGTTTGAGAGGGGGAATGGATATTTTACTTTTCGGTCAACAAATTCAACGGTAAAAATTATAGGTTTTTCCTTTTCTTTTCGGGCTGCCGGGGGAGTATGTTCGCTATGGTAGCGAAGGCTATTTTTATTGTTTTTTTTTGTTTTTCTTAATTGTTGCAACACTTCGGATTGGCCATTTTTTTCGGACATCTAGGTATGAATGCGATTTATAGGTACATGTCCTGATTACCTACATTCCATGATACCAAAATGTCACATATTATTCCTACCCAAAAAACCTTACCAACAAGTCAGTGTTAATTCATACGGTAATACGGTCGGATCAAATTTCTACATTCGCTCTACAAATCAATATTTCATCGGAAAATTTTATCATTATCTTTTTTTTATTATTATTCGGAATAAAATCATTTTTACTAAAATTCAACAAATCGGAATCGTAAAGGGATCGAACAACCATTAACTGCAAATTAAATTCTGTGCAAGTTTAGTGTGTGCAGTGTTTTGTGAAATCAGCGACCTCTGGATGAAGGATTAAAATTGGTAAGTTCCATGCGCCATTTATCATTTTCCATCTTCCTACATCCATTGTTGATGTTTTGGCTGTATTGATAATAAAATATAGTTAAAATAAACAACAATGACATTGTCCTGGTAATAGGAAAAAATGGATCTGTTTAGTTTTTAGTTGTTGTTAATATTTAACATTTGTTGATGACAGATCGGACTATTAGCCAAAAAAGTCTTGAACTTTATCGATTCGGCGCATTTTAGACGAGATATCTTGATCCATTCGAGATCTAAAATAGGAGACACTAAAAAAAAAATAGCCTCTATAGTTTGCATTAAATGTTTCTCGATTGGTGGACATTATGCGACAGTGAAAATGGCGGAATCAGTGAACTTCTTCCATGGATATGTGATTACTTAAGCCAGCTTACAGTCAATTCATAAGCGTTGGGACGCCTTTCTTCCAATTAGATTTCGCACAATGTTATTATCCTCTTAAGTCTATTATCCATAAGGTCTCTAAAAGCCTGAATGATTATTTTTCAGGAATATCGTAGAAACTCACGATAAAAAAAATGCTAGTGTGCAATGGGCGAGTTTATCGCGGAAGCAACATCTTCCAACTAACTCTTTTTAACCATCTTAAAATTTCTTTCAGGTTCTTCATTTACCTGAAACTTTTTATGGTGATGGGTATCAACTGGACTGCAGAGGTTGTGAGTTACTACGTTGAAGGCAATATTTACATTTGGATCGTAACAGATTTCCTCAACACGATTCTTGGCGTTTTTATATTCTTCATTTTTGTTTGGAAGGAGAGAGTCAAAATCCTCTTCAAGAAAAAGTAAGCAGAAATAATGTCATTAGTTAGAATTTATAAAAAATCTATTCTTAGACATGACCTACTAGCAATCACTTCAAATATGTATCATGGAAACGTTAAATCTAAAACGGCAGCTCTACAACCCATGGCAGGTCCTGGCTTCCCACAGAATTTTGTCTCCATTATCTCCTACCTAAGGCAGTTGTTCTCCAGTTCTCACTCAGCGCCGCACAATTTGAACGTCAATTCGATACTTTAGCCTCTTAACTAAGGTACCAAATATCATCATACAAAAGTGCGTATTCTAACAATTTTGATGATTCTCAGTCGGATTTTTAACCAAACGAAGTTTTTAAGAACATTGTTGAGATTTTTCTAAGATATCTTGATGAAATATTTCTAAGAGAGCCAATTTAATTGTTATTTCTGAAACTATTGGTGGGATTTACATAATTATTATGTGTCGTTTGGGATCGAAAGGGGAAAAATAAAAAAAAGAAGATATTTTTAATTAACTTTGAAGAAATATTCTTTATGTAGGGTTCTATAAAACTCCATTTTCCAAAACAGTGAACCCTAACTATTGAACTGAAATTTATATGAAAAATAGAAGAGAAATTGGAAATTTGTATTGAGAACTGTTAAAATTCAGTTAGTTTTTGGACATTTTACTACAAATAGAAGTTTGATTTCGATCTCAAGCCACTCATATCTAAAACATTGTTGTTTTCCTCTTTAAAATGCAATATCCTGCTGAGATCGCCTTGGCCAAAAACTGTTATGGACTCAGTGCAGGGTGATATTTATAGAATAATAATAATATTTGTGATTTTTCAGGATAACAAGCATAAGAACTTCATCTCGTAAATCTTTGATAGTAGCGTATAGAAATGCACCAGATCCTAGTGAAAACTCTACATCAGAAACCTGTAGTTCATACCTAAGCAAGACAACAGACAAATCATTTGCGTGATTCAATTCGATGACAAGACTCTTACTATCGTTATTTTTATAAAAAGGCATGATGCAATGATATTGACTGTCGATGCATTCCTTATCAACTACAATACATCTTTTAACAAATAGTATATCGTTTACCATCTGAACAGCCATGTTATTGATTGATAACGCTTTTCATGCGTTAACAATTCATTTTTTGAAAGGTATGTTGCAATCATATCGATTGTCGATAGAACATTTATATCATTACAATAAACCTTTTTACAAAAAATAAAACAATTGAAATCTGAAGTTAGTAACGAAAGTTCGCAATGCGGCTTCAGCACAAATTATAAAACTTTTTTTAAATTTTTCTTGACTTCTTATATTATTTACTTAATGTGAAGATAATTATTACATTAAATAAGTTATGAGTATCAAATTTTAACCTTAATTATTATAATCTATAATAAATAAATATACTATACTATACTATACTATACCCTCACGCCATGTCCCAAGTGGGGTAGGCAGAGAGAACGGAACGCCAAACAGATCTATCTTTACACACTTCCTTCGCTTCCTCCACATTCATACAGTTCCTCATACACGCACGTCGGTTCCTCTTACTCAACACGCGGCCGTCCTTGAGAATTTGATCCACGTGATCAAGCCACGTGGTTCTCGGACGCCCGCGTTTCCTCACACCCTTTCTTTCAGATAAGTATATCCTCTTTGTCATTCTTACCTCGTTCATTCGTTCAACATGCCCAAACCACCGTAGTTTATTCACGCGCATTCTGTCCACAACAGTCTTCTTGCATCCGCTCATTCTTCTAATATCCTCATTCTTCACTCTATCACGCAGCGTTTTACCAACCATTCTTCTCAACGATCGCATCTCTACTGCATTTACTCCACTTTCGTCCTTCTTCAACCATGTCCATGTCTCGCTTGCATACGCAAGTGACGGTACCAGAATGGTATTGTGCACCAGCATTTTAGCCATGTTCGACACATTGTCATTGCTGACAATGGGTCGAAGTGCACCGTTTACTCTAGCACCGGTCACTTTCCTTCTAAATAAATAAATAAATAAATATAATTATTTAAATGACTGACAAGATTTAATATGTATACAAGTTATTGTAATAATGTTTTATAATTCTACATAATCCATAAAAACTTATTAGAACGCATTGCTCAATAGGTTAATCGTTAATATACATAGATTAGAAATAAAATATATGTAATTCAAGAGTTTTTGTGTTTACGCTGTGGAAATCCATTTTTAATTTTATTAAATAAAATAAAATATATTATTGAGCACTGTTTAATCTCCACTATGTTAGGTTAAATACCGAACGTTTTCGCCTATACTTGTAGGCATCTTCAGGGAAACATTTTCCAGTTCAGGTTCCCTGAAGATGCCTACAAGTATAGGCGAAAACGTTCGTTAATTAACCTAACATAGTGGAGATTAAACAGTGCTCAGTAATATATTTTTATATTTTATTTATTAAAATTAAAATATATGTATTCAATTTAAAACCAAAAGCGTATTATTTCAATTCTTACATGACGAAGTTAGACTCACATTTTGAGAAACGCTGATGTAGTTCACTATAATTTAAGCACTTATATATGTTTAAACTTTAATAAAAATTAAACTACACACAATATAATCATATTTCTATACCATATTATTTATGAAAATAAATTTATAATGTAAACAAACCCTCTTCGTTGGGTATTATTAATTTAACATTCAACAACAACAAAATAAAATTCGACATTTTTTATGGCAACACCAACACGGTGACAATTGGCGCCATTTTCACCAGCATTTGTTTCAAACATTTCCCGGCAGTCTGTGTCAAACTTTTCTTTCAGTTAAAATAAGTAATTATTTTAAGTTTTAAACATTCAAACATTTATAATACAAAGATGAATGTTGTTAGAGGTGGTTTTAATCGTCAAAGAGGCGGAAGAAATAATGGAAATCGTGGTTCTTTATGGACATCAAACTTCAACAGAGGAAATATGGGTAAAAAAAAATATTACCTACTTATTTTATAGCGTTTAATACTGTTTTTTCATTTGATTAAATAGGTTACAAGAGGGCAGGATGATTTTACGAATGTATATTGTTTATATCATTATTAACATACTATCCTTTCACTGATAAAAATATAAATCAACTTTATATTCTAACTTCAATGCTCAATGGAAAAATAGTTTTAGATTTTAACTTCTAGGTATTATTTAGTAATAAGTAAGTACATAAGTACATCGTGGTAAAATAATCTATGAGTTTTTTTACTCATATTTATGTAGTATTTCTCCAGGAAAATGATAATTTGCTCGATTTCATGAACACAAGATTGATTTTCACAAAATTATTTCCTCATAAAAATACCAACATATGGCTTCCAATATTTGTAGTTTAATTTAAATGTGTCAGATGTACAGGAAAAATGCAAATAACTTATTTTGTGCTCAAAAAATCAACACAGCTACCAACTTGGGGAATTATTATTATTATTAGGTAGGTACTGCACATCTACATACAAATAATAATGAAACAATAATTATTGTTTATCCTTGAAGTACCCCTGATAAATTCCAAGTTTGAAGTTTTAAGTTACCTATTTATTGTTTACAATTTTTCGACGTTGATTTGTAATATGATTCAGAATTTTCATCTTCTAAAGTTTTGTCTACATTTTCCATCTATAATAAACTTAATCATATTTTGAACCACTCTACACTGAGAAAAATACTAACGAAATTCCACAACGAATCATTGGTACGTATTTGTTTCATTAGTACGAATCTATAATATTAACATTTCGCAAACAAATTGTTGGTAAATTTGCTAATAATTTGTTTGCGAAAAGTTAATATTATAGATTCGTACTAACGAATTGTTCGTACTATCTCTGGTCCTAATCTGATAGTACATACCAATGATTCGTTGTGAGTATTTTTCTCAGTGTAGATTAATCATTCCAATTGATCACAGTCACCGATAGCCAACCTATTTGAATAGGTATTAACTAGGTAGGTATGTTGTAACTCCACCGGATTGTTATTCTTCAGATAAAATACTACATATCTACATAAAAATAATTCAAAATAATCGACGTTTAGACACAATCACCTTATCTGTAAAAATTCCTTTATTTGTGACATGAACTTGTATACCTAATCATCTATAAATCAAAATGTCATTCAAATATATTTATCCATATTGCCTTAAGGTGTACAATCGTCATTGAAGGTAAACAGCGAAGCTAACAAGTCACTATGTAACAGAGTGAAATATCAATTTGATAATATAATAAATACATCGTCAGCAGCAGCAACAGAAACAGAAACACCCTGCGCAAGTAGCGTCAGTGTAATGGGACCTCCATCTGTACCTTTATTAAGCTCAGGGAACAAGAGGTAAGCTTAGATTATAAAATAATATAAATAAAAAAAAAACTGTTCACTTCCACTCGCAGATATATTTTTTTATTTATCTAATACATTAACGGCTAGTGCCTTTTACATAAAATTAAACATTACATAATAATAAAATCACATATTTTTGGAATTAAAAGCTTTTCGGATATTATTATTAAAACAACACCATACTCTACTGGGACCATTACAGCCTTTGGCCAATGCGATCCAAGAGAAAAAAAACATTTACAAAAGTGTTTCCACTTTCCCTACAAATTCTCCGTAGGTTATGTGGAAAATGTCCACATTCTGGGAAATGCTATTAAACAACCTAACCGCCTTAGCCACTGGTGACTCTGCGAGAATATTTGGCCGGCTTGTAGGTGGATAGAATATCTTTCATCCATCTTCAGTAATGATTACTTCGACGTATATTTGAAAAGCTTCTGATCCCAATATTATCAACCAAGTGGAGGAGGCGAATTGAGAGTTTCAGGCGATATACACATGATAGTGCAACCTTGAGGTCATGTGATGAGGGAACGGCGTTTAATAAATAGTCCATTTAATAGAAAATAACGGTTTCTTAATAGGAAGTCACCAGCGTTTTTTTTATATTTATTATTTTATAATTAAAATTATAATGAACTTGCATAGTGTTTCTTCTTTGAAAATCAAAAAGTTAAAAGGTAAGTTCAAAATGTTATAAACACCCACTATAAAGAAATCTAGACTGTTGTAGTAACTACATATACTTAGGAAGAATGCTACATTATATGTTGAATTATTGGTCTACAATATTTCTCATGAGGAATTGTATGATAGTAACAGAAGGGATAAGTGTAAAAAGAGAGTGTGACTCGATCCTTTCTGCCTAACCCAAAAAGGAAGCGGTGTGATGATGATAAATCAAATAGGCATAGTAAAAAAATTACTATCGGATAAAAATTAAAAAAAAAATTATTGAAAAACTAACAGTGTTTACTTTCACAAATTTTATTTAATTGGCGGAGGCCTTTCAGACTTAGTCCATCTTCAGTGCTACTTAAGAACTAAAAAATCAAACTTAAGTTATTAAGTAGCACTGAAGATGGACTAAGTCCAAAAGGCCTCTGCCGATTAAAATAATTTCGTGAAAGTAAACAGTGATTGTTTTTAAATTATTTTTTATAATTTTTATAAAAATGAACTTTCACAACATTGTCACCTACAAAATAGAATCACTATTATTATTATTGGACTTTTAAATGCTGTCGAAACAAATCTACATCAACAACACAAGCATAATATTATTGCTTAACTTGTATTGCGGATGATCAGGGGTGTAGGTATTATAATACATTTTATAAGTTAAAAATTCATCTTTATAAAAAAATCATCTTACAAAACATTTGACGGCCAGTGTGGCGCAGAGGTTGCCTTTGAGTCAAAGAGATCCCAGGTTCAATTCCTGGTCAGTGCAAAATGAAGAATGACTCTTTCAAATTGTTCTGGGTTTGGGTGTTACATTATGTGTTTATTGCATTGTATATATGTGTATCGTCGCGTTAGTACCCATAATACAAGATTCATTTCTTAGTTTGGGACTAGCATGATCTGTGTAGATTGTCTTTGCACATTATGTCACGTATACATTAATACCATTACAGCATCTAGAGTAACCTGCATTATAAACTTGTGAAATACTCAGTGGCGTAGCTAGGGGGGGGGCAGGGGGGGACATATGTCCCCGGGCGCCGCATTAGGGGGCGCCAAAATGAGTATTTTTATTTATTATTTGAACTATTTTTTTAATTTTATCAGTTATTTTAGAATACGTAAAAAACATTAGAATACGTAAAAAACATTCAAAAATTTTAATTTTATTTTGATGTAAACAAATGTATCCCAAATACGTTTGCAAGATTGAATTTTGGAGCTCCACAAATATCTTCATTACAAAACCAGTAGGCAAACACGATTTTGGCGCCCCCATTGAGCATTAAGGGCGCCATTCTACTCATAAACAAAATGACACATCCACAATACAGTATTGCTGATGGCGTTTTTTTTTAACAAAGATCAGTTCGGGTTCAAATATTATTCTTCATAACTGAAAGTGGCACCTGGTTTTAACAATTATTATACAGGTTGGATAATTTCGAGTCGAATATAGAATTTTACGTGAGTGCAAAGAAAATAGTATGATACTTCACATTAAATGAAAAGTGATTAATTTGTAATTAGATAGAAATGTAGCAAGTAAGTTGTTGTTTTAAATAAAATGTTGAAATATCTTTATTTCTCGGATATTTCAGGAGTCCAAGGACTCCTATTTATCCGTTTAGGTGAAGATTTTTTTTTATATTTGGACTTTAGAAATCTAGCAAATTTTTCGGTAATTATATTTTATTTTACTTGCAAGAAAAAACAACATTGGAAATTTTTTCATTAATCATCACATCACAACTGTTTTTGGATTATCATGTAAAAATTGTTTATTTGTTTTAACAACTTTCGCATACATTTCTGAAAAAGTTTTTACTCAACATTTTTAACAACATTTCATTTAATCCCCTAAAAAGACTATGTTCATTCCAGTCATGTATTATAAGTATATTTTAATTTTTATAAAATTTTAACTACACTCGGCGGCAAAATTGCCATCCACACTTCTCAGCATTAAACAACCAGCAGGGCTACTCTTGCCACAATCTCAATACGATCTTAATCTAGTCTTGATCTTGATCATACGACCCACGAAGGGACTATTGTCCAAAAATACATGCATAACAATCGCGCGGTAGCGCGGTGTTTTTGACCATAGTCCCTTCGTGCGTCGTATTATCAAGATCAAGACTAGATTAAGATCGTGTTTGGATTTTGTCAAGAGTAACCCTGCAGATAAGTCTCCATATGATCAGTCATAATTATACAAAAACTTAACAGTCTAATGCCAGGGAAAAATCACCTATCCAGATTTACAGGATATCAAAGGATTAGGCTCAAAACGCGGGTTCTAAATACCAGCATTGTGCTTGAAATATTTGTGTTCAAAAATTTTCTTACAATATTACAAGTATTTATTATAATAGGTTTTTTGAATTTTAATATATAAATTTACCGATGAATCTAATTTTGTCAAATTATTTATCAAATATTTCGTAACTACCCCTTTAGCTGACATAACTAATAATGGTATTATGTAAACGGACCTAGAATGCCAATTTTTTTTTATTTCTCCTGCTAGTTCTGTATATTTACGTATTTTTTCTGCGACAGTTGTTTGTATATTATGCGTATTTGGGACAACGATGTCTATTAGATACGTAATTTTATTTTGTTTATCATGTAATGCTAAATCGGGTCTATTATGATGTATTTGTCTATCTTTTAATTTTGATTTTCAAACCGGTTCCGGGTTCTATTTATAGTATGGAATTATATTTCGCAAGTTTATTAAATTATGTTTAATTGCTTAATTTTGATGTTTTATTTTTGCGACATGGTTATGTCTTTTAGTATATTCAGTTTGAGCGAGACTAGAACAACCCGAAACTATATGTTGTATTGTTTCCGGTTTGGCCAGACATTTTCTACATGAATCGTTAGTTATATTATGATTTTTTATAATGTATTTTTGGTAATTTTTTGTATTTATTACTTGATCTTGAATAGCCAGTATAAAACTCTCGGTTTCCCCATACAATTCCCCAATGGTCAACCATCTGTTTGACGCATATTTGTCAACATGAGATTGGTTGAGATCATTGAGGTGTCTGGCATGAAGTTCTTTCCTACCCCAAGATTCTAACAAAATATTTAAATAGTTTATTTGCGTACCTACTGTTTCGACATTAAAATTTAATGATCTGTGATTTTTGTCGGCTTGTATTATAATTTTATGTAATATAGAATTATTTTGTTTATTTTTGAAATTAGATCATTATGTAAAGAGGAAATATTAACAATTCTTCTTCCTCCTACACTTATAGGCAGAGTCAACCTTTTTTCGCGGAATTTGGATGGTGATGTTTTGTTAATTGTGTTCTTATTAATCTTTCTAATTTATCTAGATACGTTTTTGACCATTTTATAATGCCAAATGAGTATGTTTATAACGGAATAGCCTACGTGTTAATTGCTTTTACTATATTTTTGGCTGATAGATCACATTTAAATATTTTATTTAATCTATCTTTAAAATGATTTGTTAATTTATTTTTGATTTCAGTGTGATTTAGATTTTTGGATTGCGGAAAACCTAAGTATTTGTAAATTTCATTATTATTTAGATTATTTATTTGATAATTTGAGGCTATGTCCAGAGCCCGTAGACAAACCGTACGCGATCGTCTACTGGCGAACTTTTCGACAATCTACCTACATGTTCCATATAATTATGCGTTATTGTTGCAGTTATAGGCGAAAATTCGTTTGTAGTCGATCGCCAAGTGTGTGTTTGTCTAGAGGCTCTGACATTCTAAAATTTTACCTTTTTGAATATGTATAGTTTTACATTTATCTGGCTTAATTGTTTACAATCGTATAGAGAATTATTAGTCTGTAGTAGTGATGTAACGAATGTGTGATTTTGGATATTCGCGAATGCGAATGCGAATATTTGTTGCCGACATTCGCGAATGCGAAAGCGAATAGCGAATATTGACTTCAAAACGGTATAGGAATTTGAAATATTTCAAAACTCCTCGGTTTTCTTAAATAATATTTTCTTGCAGTACCTTTTTCCACAATGTACCGGGTAAGTATCCGGTACTTTCACCGAATTACTGATTTTTTTCTTCATTTACATGGTACACAACAGATGAAACACATATAAATATAAACATGTAAGCGACAAAATCATTCCAATAGTCTTACATCGAGACAGTGCACACTTCTTCTTCTTCTTTCTTGCTTTAAGGCAAAGCACCCGACTTCGAGTGAATTATGCCTATAAATTTTAAGCTATTTCAACCGTCTCCAAGCATCAACAGTGCACACTTCAGCACACACAAAACAATATTATAGAAAATCTTACACACAATACATTAATTCACAATAGATCCACTCACCCAATTTCGCACACATTATACATTCATTCGCACAAACACATTCACACTTCACTGATGTATGCAATAACAATACAAAAAAAAAACTCTAATAAAAGAAAAATCAATAATTTAAAAAACAGACTAAAAATAAATACTATCCCAAACACTTCACATTTTATCAAACACATACATTTTTTTTAATATTTATTTCATCTTATTCTACTCTCAACTCTCCTTTCTCACAAACCTGACGTAATTGGCACTTTAAAATTCTATAAACAGGGTTTCTTGAGTCTTCGTTTTTTTTTAATGTAGAACGGAAAACAAGATCTTGTTAAAGGAAGCATTCTAAAGTTAATCCTATCTAAAATATTAGGCACATCGTATTGGGACAAGCATATTTTTCTCAGGTTGCATGCATCCAGCAAAACTCTTCTTTATTCCAATTTAGGCAAATCCTTAATAAATACAGGATAATGCAATCTCTTCCTAACCAAACGAATGAATTTAGACTGAGTTCTCTCAACTTGATCGACATATTTTTTTAAAATGTGGATTCCATACGGAGGAACAGTACTCCAGCTTGGAGCGAATCAACGATAAGTACAAGTACAAATACGATTCATAAAACCTAAATGACTTTGTAGATCTCAGAATAAATCTCAGTATTTTATTGCTCTCTTCGATAATTTTGTTCACGTGATCATCAAAGTGAAGTTCAGAGTCAAACACCACACCTAAATCTCTATTCTTATGTACTTCTTTTAAATCATGATTATGGATATTGTAAATTTATCGAATTTTGTTTCTATTTTTGGTAAAAGAGATCAGATTACACTTCTCCAGATTCAAGTGCAAGTTATTTCTGTTACAGTACTCGTGTAGTCTTCCCAAGTCCTCGTTAACCATTTCACAGTCAAACAATAATTGAATTTGACAGTATATTTTTAAATCGTCCGCAAATAATAGAAGCTCTGAGTGTTTAAAACACTTTTTTATGTCGTTTATGAATATCGTGAAAAGTAAAGGACCCAAAACAGACCCCTGAGGGACACCAGATGTAACACTGACACTGCCAGATGAGTAACCGTTAAGTTTAACTGTCCATCAATCTATCAGAAATATATGAGTCAATCCACCTTAGAAGATTCCCATGAATTCCATGAAATTCTAACTTCTTAATCAAAAGTCGATGTTCTACTTTGTCAAATGCCTTTTGAAAGCCGATATAAATGGCATCCAACTGTATACGATTGTCCATAGCTGAGAAAAAAAACAGATTTGTTACTGTCGATCTTCCACTCATGAATCCATGCTGCTCTACAAGAAGATACGGCTTTAGGAAAAAGTCATTTCTTCACGAACAATACCCTCAAATATTTTTGAAATAGGTGAATTGAAATTGGTCTGTAGTTACGAACGTCCGATTTGCTGCCAGATTTATGCAAATGAGTAATATTAGCCATTTTCCATTTGCATGGAAAGCACCCTTCTTGTAAACTCCTAATAAATATCAGATACAATGGTTTGGTTAAATGACTTACACATCTCTTTAATATTATTGGTGCTATACCATCAGGGCCAACTCCTTTTGTCTCATCTATACCTAATAAACGTTTATGAATATCAGATTTCAAGATATTAACCGTGGATAAACATGAGTTAGTTAAAATATTTTCCGATTCTTCAGTATTAGAATCATGTAAATTATTCAGTGAAAATACAGAACCAAAAAAGACGAAAACAAGTTCGCAATTCCCTCTGGATCGCTCGAAGTCTGGTCACCGTCACCCATTACCCTTAGATAGCCTCTAGATTCTTTAAGGGAATTCACGAACGAAAAGAAAGACTTGACATTGCCCTTAAGTGACTTCTCAGTGTTATTAATAAAAGACCTATAATCGTGATTCTGCGACAACTTCAACTGAGCTCTTAGTTAAAAAATAAATTGTAGTCAGAATCATTACGGTTCATCTTCCAATTACGCCAAGCCTTGGACTTTCTCTTAATTAGAGAACCATTTGGGAAAATTATTAGGTGCCACCCTCTTCATAGGTGTATGCTTCTCAATTATTGGCATAACATAACCATAAAAAGATTCAACCATCTCATTCACCGGTCCGTTTCCCAAAACGCTGACCCAATCAACACTTTGTAGTTCAAAATTTATTTCCGAAAAGTTTGACTTAAAGTATATCAATTTCTGGATCATATTTTGAGACAAATCCTCAGCAATTTCAAACTCATAATCTATCAACAGTGAAGGATAGTGTGAATCCTTACCAACCAGTGGAGAGTCACATCTGCTAACAGAACACGGAATAGTTGAAAGAACTAAATCCAAGATAACTTGATTGCTGTTATAAACTCCGTTAGACTGAAAATATTGAGAAAAGATATAGATTCTATCAAATACTGCGCAACAGGACCCGAATAAGAATACGGAACAAAGATTGACTCAACATCGGGGTCTTTTTTCCATTGGATTGTTGGGATATTGAAATCTCCAATAAGACTAATATCCGTTTTGTCGTAATAGCTGATCAAACGTTCAGATATGCTTTTAAAAAAGATGTTTTAAGTATCTAAGGATGTGGAAGGCGGTATATATACTACACTTAGTAGCGATGAGCATTTTTCCATGAAACTATGTGTTACCGATGAAAAACGAATACTGGTAAAAAAACTTTCACCAATATCATCCCAAACAAGAGTGGATGAACATCCTAGTGTCCGATCCACAGCAATTAAGACCCCACCTCCATCCCTTTTACCACTCAACATGAAATCCCTATCCTTCCGGTAAACTGTATATTCGTTTTGAAAAAGTTCGCTATCAAATATCCCACAATTTAGCCAAGTTTCCGTCAGAACAATTATTTCATAATTATTTGCAAATAAGTTTGCTCTAAACTCCTCGATCTTAGACTTCAAGCCCCGAAAATTCTGAGAGAATACTTTAGTGTGGTTCACTTTGTAGTATAATATAAATATTCCCTAAATAGAATATAAAATTATTGTAGGGCCCTATACTCATAGCAGTTGTACAATACTTAAAACAAACATATAAATTAAATCTCCACAAATGCATATTTCTCCTAATAATAATAACATCATCAAGCAAACGAACACAGGAAACAATACAACAAATGTGGCCAGCACGGAACAGACCAGATACTTTATTACTAAAATAATATTCGCAAAACATTCGCATATTTTTTTGCGAATGCGAATGCGAATACTTTGAAATATGCGAATATTCGCGAATGCGAATGCGAATATTCGTTACATCACTAGTCTGTAGTGTTGTGGGATTCTCAAGAAATTATTTTTTTATTAAATTATTTTTCTTGAAGTGGAGAATTATGGTGTATTTTGAGGCAAATATTTTTTTGTTGTTCATTTTTACAATAAGGATATGGTAATGTGTGAAAAAAATATACTTAAAAGACTAGTTTTTAAAAGCAACAAATAAACATAGGAATATTGATGTTTTTCAATTTTAAGTAAAGTTCATTATTCACTTATAAGTAACTAGTTTTGTAACCTGGCATCGCTCGGGTTGAAATAAACAGATAACCGACAAATACAGGAGTTATTGAAAAAAATACAGTAAGCGTTTACGTAAATAAAAGTAGTGAAAACCTCTTCCCAATGAAAAAACTTGAAGTTTGACACCCCACAAGCCCATTTAAAAAAATGGTAGGTACCTACATGGAAAAAGTACTAAAAACCTCTTATTTGGGCCCAAATCAACCCCACGAAGTTTTGGACCGATCAGGTTGTCAGATATTGGGCGAAAGGTTATAATATTTGTGGGAAAATTATGGAGAGAAATTTCTCTTCGATCAGAGGAGAAATTCTCGGAGAAATTTCTCGTTCCCGAGAAATTTTTTTTGAGAATTTTCTCTACTCACATCACTATTAGTCTGTATACTTTTTCATTAAAATACCAGATTAATGCTTCGAAAATGAACCATATAAATCGTAAAATTTAAAAAATTTCTTGAGGGCTCCGAGAAGGGGCGCAAACTTTGTGCCATGTCCCCGGGCGCAGATGACCCTAGCTACGCCACTGGAAATACTTACTTATAACTTACGAAAGGTTAACATGTGCATTTGGCATTATCGTGACTTGAGCTTAACAGATATAAATATTTTTTCCAGAAATATATCTACAACCAATACTAGTTTCAATAAGACAGGCACTCTAGATTTATCAAACGGGCCACAAATCCCAAACCAGAACCAAGGGTTTTTAGATCTCTCTCAGAATAGAGGCTTATGGACTCCTAAGTATAGGCAACCAGGTAGTGGGCAGATCAATGGTTCTAATTCAAGAGGTAAATATTTATTTTTTCTTCTCAATCCATCTTCCGAACAAGGCGTACTCCATCTGTCTTCTTGTTTTTTGATCCGTATTTCTTTTTCCAATTTATTTCAACATATTTTTGAAAACTTTAATTTTGAGTCCTCCCACCTTTGACCTACACGTCTCCACAATATGCAAAGCACATGATTTGCTGTGAGAGGTGTACTAGGGTTAATATCAGGACCCTGATTTATTTGTAAAAAAAAAATAATGTCCCACTAGGTATTCAACATTTACTTTTGAGGTTTAGATAAATTAATATTATTACATATGCAAAGAAAAACATTAATTTGTATTTTTATCTCCATTTGATATGGATTTGTAGTATATTCTGAGATTCAAGATTTCGAAGTTCTAATGTGCAATTTAAAAACCTTTTTTTATAATTTCAGGACCAATTAGTGCTACTCATTCCAGGACTACTCCTTGTTCATCTACAAGTAATACGACCATGCCAGAATCTTGTATCATCTTGGGTACGCATACTTATACACTTAAAATCAACTTTTTCTTCCACACCTTCACTCCAATTTACATTTAATACCCACAATTTTTTTATGAAATCTCCAGAGGTTCATTCTGTAAGTTTTTGAGAGTCTTGTGAAGGGCAGGTATTGTAAAACATCACCTGTAACACAATTAATATCTATAATTTAGTGAAGAGTTATGCCACCTATCTTGAATGTATCATGATTTTAAATATGACACAAAGACAACAATCTGTATACTAAAGTAAAGAATGTAATTTATAAAATGAAACACGATATATACATAGTTATTCCAGTATAGACTTTATTTATTTTTGCGAGCCGGCTTTGTCTGACGAGACGCTGAGAGCAGAAGCTCTTGAAAGCCGGCTCACAAAAATAAATAAAGTCAATAGTGAAATAACTACATATATATTGTGTTTCATTTTAAAAATTATTAATATGAACTTCCACCAAGAACCGTCGGTCGATAAATTAAAGTTTATAAAGAATGTTTAAGCACTGAGACAAAGTTAAAAACTGATTCGGTCTGCCTTGATACGGGCTCATGCCCAGTTTGGTAGATTTTTATGACATGTTATGTTTAAATACTGTCAAATAAATAAATAAATACTTAATGCAGTTACTCTACTGGCTACACTGTGTATATCAAATTTCGTGATGGTGTGAATGAATCAATACATTTCTATTGGTGTGCATAATTTCTTCTTAAATTTTTTCAGCTTTATCTGAAGGCCGAGGAGCGGCCAGAGGAGAAGTTGGTCTAGCAGCTATAGACCTCAGAAGACCCAGTCTTACACTGTGCCAACTTAGTGACAAACATTCTTATCTTCATACACTCACTGCTTTGCATTTCTTCAATCCTGTGGAGGTAAGATTATTATTTATTCATAAACCCATAACTGGTTTAAACAACTCAATCTCAGCCAGTATTTTTCAAACTGAATCTTGGTGTGAAACAAATTAAATCAATCTTCCCGTAAGCAATATATTTGTTGTAGATTAAGTTGAGAAGATGAGGATTCGAACCCGAGGTTTTTCGATTACAAGTTTGAGTTTTTTACCATTACCCTACCAACCACCTCTGGAAAATGAAAGTCGAAGAAGAAATTGGGTTATAAATATTTTCTGAAACAATATATTTCGATCAATCGAAATATGCATATTTTAACTCTTGATCCGATTTTGATTTTTGCTTCTTTCGGCAGCACAGTTTGATACATATTTCATCCATTCAGAGTGCAAACAATGCCATCTTGTATGATGACTGAGAGTTTGAGAAAGAAAATCTTTGAACATTAATTCTAATTAATAAAAGTACTCACACCCCACTAATGGTTGGTAATTCCCAAATATCTCAGGTTAGCAAATTCAGGTACCTGGGAGCAACCATAATCGGAATTACCCATCCGCATAGGAGAAGCTAGCGGGGCTTTCAATAACATGAACAAAGTTTGGAAGGCGTCTGGACTCAGCATCAGGACAAAATGTTGCTTGTTCAATGCGTGCATCATCCCAATCCTTCTAGATGGCTGTGAGTCTTGGCACTTAACTAAGGCTCAAGAGCGGAAGATACTAAGCTTTGAAAACAAGTGTCTCAGGAGGATTTTGGATGTCAAATGGTATGAACATGTTACAAATGATACTGTGCACCGGCGCACCCAGCAGAGACCTGTAATCTCCGTAATATAGGAGAGACGATGGTCCTGGCTGGGACATGTTTTGAGAATGCCTAATGATAGTTGGCCAAAAAGAGCACTGTTCTTCCGTCCGCAGGGGTTCCGTCGGCCCGGGCGTCCCTCTTTCACAATACACCGTTCCTATGACAACGATATCAGAGTGCAAGGAATGTTGTGGAAAGAGGTGACGCAATTGGCACAGAGACGCTCTGAATGGAGGAGGAGTGTTCCGTGCTCCCGAGAGGAGCGTTGAGGGCGATGATGATGAATTAATAAAGAATACATATTTTTTTGTTTCCAGATCATAGTCCCAAATACATTTTGCGAGAACATTCCCACTGAGCTATATCGCGTGGTGAAACAAAACTTTTCCAACGTCAGTGTAACAGCCATACAACGCAGACACTTCTCAGACACACAGGGAATGCATTACATCAGTAATCTTTGTGCTTCTGAATATGCATCAGTACAACTCCAACTTATCCACAAGTAATTCTTATATTTTATTTAGCATAACATCACACCAATATCCGATGTAAATCTGTACGCCGAAACGAAACTACACTATCTCAATGGACGCCATTTTTCAGTATAGCCGTTCAAAGTTTTTTCAACAAAACTATATTTGCTTCTCAAATGTTAGTTAACACTAAATTACTCTTAAAATTATTGTGAATGATTGTTATTAATCAAATCTCACACTTTTTTGAAAAAAATCACAATATTGCATTTAAATGGTGTTGTTTTGCTTTAACAAAAATTTGACATTATTTTTTTATTTTTATAGATATTTCAAAATATAATTCGTTTTCAAGACAAATGTATATTTCATTTAAAAGAGAATAACAAGGACTACAATACTATGTTTATAAATCACTTTGGCCCAAATTCGACATGGTGTAGTTTCGCTCCCACATACAGAAATATTAATAAGACAAACTGATTTTTGCGACATTGGGTAGATGGCTCTCATGTAGCTGCCTGAACCCATGAATGTCTTGTCCGCTCTTTATAAGACAATAAAATAAAGTGTGATTAAAAACAAATGGATACATCGTCAATCTCCTTGAAAGACAAAAGACGTCTCTCAATAAAAAATCAATATAGTGGAAAAAATCTGTTTTTTATTTCACTATGGAATTCTAATACATAAACACCGATAAAGTGAATAAATTGTTTTAATTTGGTGGTGTCTTTTGATTAGGTGATAGATTTTAGGAGAATAGAAGTAAAAAATTAATATAACTAAATTTGTAACAATAAAAGTTTGTTTTGTAACTAGTAAAAATGTACTATAGTGTCAAATAATAGCATAAATGCATTTTTGAGATGATTTCATTACAAAAGCAACCTAAATTACCTCGGGTTAGTTGGAAGAAATCGCGCCTCTGCGATAAACTCGCCCTCTGTATATTGATTGTATTTGTTTTAAATGTATTTTTGTGTGAATTTGCTTGTAATCAATAAATAAATAAACCACTTTTTCTTGTATTTACAGATTCTATGCCTTAACAGCCGCTGCGGCTGTACTCAAGTATGTTGAATACATTCAATGTGTTGTCTTTCAGCCAAACTCTTTGAAAATAGAGTATCACTGCTCCAAGAACTCCACATGGATCGGTAACTGATTGTTTTAGTAGTACATGCATGTAAATAAGCTGAGATGGTCTGAACATGTGGTACAAATGAATGATGAAAGATAGTATGTTAGAAAGAAGGAGAAAGTAAGGGTATATATTCTACAAGCGTGTGGATTGTCTACACTCTACATGGATTATAGCTTGTACGCGACTAACTTCGCGCTCTCAACACACAAAATCAATGTAGAGAGCGCGAAGTTAGTCGCGTACAGACTATAAGTCTTAGGGACGGCTTTCTTTCTTTTCTGCCTGCCCCAAAAGAGATATAGAGTGAAAGAATAAATAATTAAAAAAAAATTTATTCAAAACACTGACCTTCTATATATTTGTTTATTAATACATCACTTTTGACTACAATGTAGTCATCTTCAGTATCACATTTTTAATAGGTTTACACTTATTTTTTAATCAATTTGTAATAATGAATACGTTCACAAGTAACTTTTAATTTTTTTACATCTTAATGTTTGTTTTATAAGTTTGTACCTGCAGCTGTTAACTCTTATTTTATTGTTTTTGTCTGTCAAATTGTTTTTTCTTTGCTATAATATGTTTAACATGTAATAGGCTCACGCTGTGTAAAGTTGATAAATAAATAAACACAAAAGGGGTATTTTTGATACATGATTTTGAATAATTCTGGTTGTCTGAGGAATGAGGATATTAGGAAATGAGCGGATGCAAGAGGAGTGTTGTGGATAGAATGCGTGTAAATAAATTGAGATGGTTTGGTCATGCGGAACAAATGGAAGGGGCGAAGAATGAAAAAGAGGACATATACTTGTCTGAAAGAAGAGGTGTGAGGAAGCGCGAGTGTCCGAGAATTATATGGCTTGATCACGTAGATCAAATTCTCAAGGATGGCTGTGTGTTGAGTAAGAGAAATCGACGTACGTTCATGAATGTAGAGGAGGCGAAAGAAGTATGTAGGGACAGATCTACTTGACATGCCGTTCTCTCTGCCTACCCCACTTGGGAAACGGCATGAGGGAATAGTATAGTACTTCTACTTTCAACAGATGTAGAGACTGCTGTACGTCTGGAATTAGTTGAATCCTTGTCTGGTGCCAATGAGCGTGGCGGGAGTCTTCTATCCATACTCAACCAAGCATCCACCGCAGGGGGTGTTAGGGCATTGCGTGCCACTATACTACAACCACCGTGTGATCTTATCGCCATCAGCGATAGAGCTGACGCTGTACAAGAATTGTTGGATAATAGCGAAGGATTGCTACCAGGATTACAGGTAAGGACTCTTTAATATTATTCTGATTTTCATTATCCGAATGGTTTCACTACATTGATATATTTGGTGATGTTAACAGAACACATAAAATTGATCAAAAACTTTGGTGGACTTGTATGGTGTGGGTCTGGCCAAGTATAAATGTAGTTTGAAAAGAGCAATTATTTCATCTCGACAGACTAATTGATTTTATTTTTTTTTAACTTCTCTACAGTTCTAGTGTTTTCATATAGACAAAGGTCTTCCTGCTGTGTGTTTTTATTTTTTATATACTGTAGTATGTCTGCATGTTGTATGTTTTTAATTGTTAATTCAATGTCTATATATTATGCAAATTGATATCTATGATTGTAGATCTTTTGATGTTTTTTTTTTAATGTATAAAAAAAGCTTATTAATGGCTGTTAACAAATGAATAAATAAATAAATAAATAAAAAAATGGAGAAATACAATATTAATGAGTATCAAATAAAAAATTAAGATATTCAGGACGGATGGCAAACCTCATTAAATTTAAGATGTAAAATGTCTTCATTTCGAATGCTTGCCTTTTACAGCACACTCGAAAACAGCTAAGAGTGGTAGACCAATTCTGTGCCGGGTGCTCTACCGATATTTTTTATGAATATCTCCTTAAAAGAGTGGAGGACCTATTTCATTCCAGGGACTCTTGAATAATAAGTCATTCTTTTTGTCCTTTTGTTTTTTTTCAGAGTGTAATGAAGCAGTTGTATGATGTGGATAAAATATTAAGTCTGTGTATGGAGCTGCCATCTCAAGGTGGATCTAAGACAGGAGAAGCACAGTTGAATCACACAATTCAGTTGAAGAACACCATGGATCTGGTACCAGCATTGTTAGCTGCATTGGAGATGGCTAAGGGGAAGTGGTTTACAACTGTTAAAAAGGTTGATGTTCATCACATTATGAATACTTATAACACTATGTTTAGTGATATTGACATGTTTGCCTGTAGTGTTTGTGCTTTTAAAATGTCAATCTTGCAGGTTATGTGAAACGGCCTGTAACTTTTTAATATTTTTGTATTTTGATTTTTTATTCATCATTTTGCCTCCCTTCCCATTATTATTTCCTAAAAACTATAAGTTTGTTGTTCTTTAATTAATAAAGTTATGTAGCCTTTGTTTTGTGTTGAAATTTGGAGTTATATTTTATAACTGTTTTTAAATTTTTATTTATTATTATGTTCGACAACTGAATGATATGAATAAATAGAGTAATATGTAGACACTTATAAATTGGCCATTACATTGTATACTTATTGTTTTTATTTCATAATTGTACTAAATATATGTATTTTGTCTGCAGTGTTCTGCTGGCTTAAATAAATAAATAAATCTTTTTACTCAGCCATTTTGAATCCATCTTCGGACATAGGCCTTTCCCATGAATATCTTATTATTTCTGTGTTGTACTTTGATGATTTCTGTTTAAATTGTTCTATGTCAAACATTTCAGGATCTGGAAAATCCCAAGTTTGTGGAGATAAACGAAAGGATCAAGCGAGTGATACACGATGGAGTCCATGTGGTGAATGGAAGAAATACTCAACATCAAAGGTAATGAGAAATGTTTTTAGAAATTGGTAAAGAAATAAGTAATCTCGTTTTTGTAATAATCGATATACTAGAATCCGTAGTCTCTGTGGTACTAAAGAGAGAATATTGTTGTCGTTATAAAAAAATCACTTTTTGCAATATGCGAAGTGACTTTTTCGATCACAATATGTTATTGGTTGGATCATTTTTAGAGAACCTGCAATAAAAGTAGAGTGAAAAGGGTATTTGTCTCTTTCATTATTAGGGTGTTATCAGAGCATTGAAAATGTCACAGGAATGGGTGACTCAATTAGTGCAAAATCTCTCAATAGAGCAGGCCTATTTCCACCTTAAAGTTTGAACGAAAAAAAAAAAAAAAATTTTTTGATGTTATTTTATAGGTGTTTTGCGATAAAATCTGAAATAAACGGTTTATTAGACGTGGCTAGAAGATCATATTCGGAGCTGATCTCAGACATCCAGGACAGAGTTGACGAGCTGGCCACAACCTTCAGCCTGCCTTTAAGGTTGAATAAAAACACTACTAGAGGATTCCATATTACATTACCAGTCGGACCAAAGAACAAGAGGACATTTAATTGTGCAGATTTGCCACCAGTATTTATAGAGGTACGCAGTTACTTTCTTGTTTAAATCATTTTCATATATAAATTTTTAACCATGGAGCACCCGGCAAAGAATAGGTCATCCACTCTTTTCCGTAAGTTTTTGTGAGTTCTGTAAAAGGCAGGTGTTCGAAAAAAGGCATTTAACATCTTAAATTTAGCGATGAGGTATAGCACCCATCCTGAGAGTCTTAATTTGCTGCCACAAAAAGCTTGCGTGTTTTTTACATGCGGCTGATCTGCTGGCTACCCCACTTGTGAAATATGTGGTGATGATATACATACATTAAGGGAGGGGTTCCCACCACTTACTCCTGGATGTTTCAACAACATCAGTTCTCATGACACAGTGACGTAACTAGGGGGGGGCAGGGGGGGACATATGTCCCCGGGTGCCGCATTAGTGGGCGTCAAAATGAGTATTAAAACTATTCTTTTAATTTTATTTTGATGTAAGCTAATGTATCCCAAATACGTTTGCAAGATTAAATTTTGGAGCTCCACAAATATCTTATAAATTACAAACCAGTTGGCAAACACGATTTTGGTGCCCCCATTGAGCATTAAGGGGCGCCATTCTACTCATAAACAAAATGACACATCCACAATGCAGGATTGCTGATGGCGTTTTTTTAACAAAGATCAGTTCGGGTTAAAATATTATTCTTCATGCTTCGAAAATGAACCATATAAACTGTAAATTTCAAATTTTCTTGGGGACTCCGAGAAGGGGCGCAGACTTTGTCCCCGGGCGCAGATGACCCTAGCTACGCCACTGTCATGTCATCCAGTCAATATACGGCAAAAGCTTCTTTTTTTTTATCAAAAAGTGGGCTCAAGGTTTTCCTTATGAGATTCCGTCTGTAAAACCCACTTGAGAATTGAAATGCTCCCTTGATATACCCTTGGTGGAAAATCTAACCGAGGATGAAACACACATTTACACAACATAATACATAGTTTTAGAATTTTATGCCTAGAAATATACATGGTGGTGATATAGTAGTACATAGTAATTTTTTTGGTAACTTTACTTACTCCTATCTCCGATGTACTTTGAATAGAAAAGGTCTCCAAATCTTTTTGATACGTTTTCGAGTGTCTTGAAAAAGGTTTTCGTTAAAACATTACAAATAAGATAACAATAACATCTTGAATATAGCGAAGAGATATGCTACAAATCCTTAATGTCTTATATTTATTGATACGAAGAGGACAATATGTATGCCCATTATATGTTGTAAATGTATTGACTACCCCACTTATATAGCATAGGTTTACTGCTATCTGTTTATTCATCGTGAACAAGCAATCAACCCAGATTTGACTAAAATAAAACGTCTATTGCAGGTTCAAAACCATGGAGTGAGTGTATCTATGACTACGGAAGATATTGTTCTATTGGACCAACAATCTAAGGAGGCCTTGAGTGAAATATTGACAATGAGCAATATGTGAGTTTTATAACATTTTATAATGTTTTTTAGTTACTAATCAAATACTCCCACCTCATGTCTGAATAATTCGGAAGTTGGAGAACTTCTGTATATTTGCACTTGCTATGTAAATAGTTTTGTCTTTATGAATGGATTCTATAGTACTTAGCCTGATGGATTGGCCAACAAAAACCATTAACATAACATAACATGTATAGACAATTCACACCTATCAAGCTAGTCCCAAACTAAGATATCAATATTGTATTATGGATACTAACATGACAATACACAATGCACTAAACACATATACATGTAACACCCAGACCCAAGACAATTTGAAAAAGGTCATTCTTCAATCTACCCTTGCCTGAAATCGAACTCAGGACTTGAGGCAAGAGCGTTACCTCTGCACCACACCGGCCACCTTTTGGGGGAACCTTTTGTCGTACGTTTACGTATTTCATGTCTCTCTCAGGAGATAAGATCTCTTCAATATGCAATTTATAAATTTGGTAGTAAGTTAATGATATAAACAGACAGTAGTGATGTTTTCTTTAAATCAATATTTCAAACAAACGTTATTTCAGAGTTATATACGGTCTACTGACAGAGCTACGTCCATTTATGAGCGCACTGTACAAGCTGTGTGAACATGTCGCCGAGTTAGACGTCATACTTTCATTAGCACACGTAAGCCTATCCTGTTTATCCTTCCTTACATTATTTTCATCCTTTATGTTCCATGCCTCCTTAAATATACACAATCATCATTCATTCTTTATATATGTTCAAGCCATTGTAATTTACTGCCATTCTCCTTTGTCCATAAATCTTTTTAAATTTTATCCTCATCCAAAAGTTTTTTCACTGTTCTTGTGCTAACAGGTAATTGTTAATTTGTAAAGGACAATACCTAAACATGGTGTTGTTACCGGCTTTTAATTGGAGAAAGCTCACCTTCTGAAAAGGATGGGTTGCGGGTTCAAGTCCCTTCTAGAGAACTACCAAATAAGGAGACATTGTCTTTTCTAAGCATCATGATAAGTTTTGTGTGTTAAATTTACATATATTACCTCAAACAATGATTAATAATTGTTAAAATAACTTTGATATCAATTTTATGATTCACAGGTAAGCAGCGCAGGATACTACATTCGTCCCATGTTTGGGGAATATTTAGAAGTTAAGGAGTCTATACATCCAATGCTGGACTATGTCTTGCCTGTCTCAACAGTGCCTAATGATATTGTGAGCAATTGCATAATATTATTTATCTTTTCTGTTCTGTTCGTGAAATTATTTATGTTTAGTACATATTTTTTTTTTTTTTTTATAAAAAGATATATATGGGTTTTGTTATAAACCCAAATACAACTTTATAGACCTTCCACAGTAAGCTAAAAGCTTGTGTCGTGAAAGGGGAGTTTGCCGGCACCTGGGATCGAACCGCGGACCCCTTGTTCAAGAGGCCGAGACTCTACCTCCAGGCTACCAACGAACTCGTTACTGATGATGGAACAAGAAGTTTCAAAAATGTTATAACTCAATACAGTTATTTGAGTGGAAAATAAAATGGTTCTTTTATTTTGCATAAATTTATAATAATTATTTATTTATTATATTGTCTAAAATAAATCACAATAACTACATAGTCAATGTGTGACGGGTATTTGTTTTTTTTCCACACTTTCTTTCATATAGGTAAAAATATAATTGACTAATACAGCAATTTCCAACACATCAACAAGTCAACCAGAGTCGTCTTCAACTAAATTAAGCTACTGATTCTAAACATGAAATTTCATACAAAAAAATCCTTCAATATGAGTAGTACAAATTTAAATGTGCTATTATGAGGGGTTTGGTTGATTATCAGCAATTTCAACAAACAATTTAAGAATTTTATCTATAGAAATATTTAAACACGAATGAATGAATATTTTGTTTTCAGTTTGCCTCTCCCCAATATAACTTCTGCATCATCACAGGCCCTAACATGGGAGGCAAAACAATCTATATTAAACAGATTGCATTGCTGCAAATTATGGCTCAGGTAACAATATTGTAACTATTTTTTTTTTTATTTTGTTTATAATTTTTTTTTTATTCTTTTTCTCTAGTATAAATATTGTATTATGTACAAAAAGTATAAATAAATTGGTAAATATAGGTACAAATAATTGTAATAAATCATATTCTGGATTATTATGTTTCCTATATAATTTTAAAAATTCAATTAATTTGGATAACAAATAAAGAAATTAAAGCATTTTAACTTTGAAAAAGGTATATTTTTGAACATCCAAAATTTATTTGGAGTACAATACGATGTTCTACGGCGAGAAGCTCGGATGGGATGGAATGAATTGCTTTGGAAAATACTGATTATAATAAAATCGAAAATATTAATATTTTAGATTGGCTGCTATGTGCCAGCTACCAGTGCCACTTTTAGGATATGTGATAAAATATTCACAAGGATCGGGTTTAATGACAGCATAGAATGTAACGCTTCCACATATATATTAGAGGTATGTAATGTATGACTAAATGTATAATTAAATAATTGATACAAATTTTAAAAATGGTCTTTATATATATACTTATATGGTTTTTGTTATGTATGAATGATTCCAGATGAAAGAAATTCATCACATTCTTCAAACAATTTCCCCGAGGAGTCTGGTCATTATAGATGAACTCTGCAGGTAGGTCCTAAACTAAAATCCAGTATATATTAGTAGTTGAAGGTTGTTGGAGTATTTGGATCAAAATAATGTCTTCTGTAATATGTAAATATAAGTTAAATATTGTGAGACGTAAGACGCTTAAGCAGCGATGAGAAATACTATTCTATTACGGCGTACCCCACAAATGAGGTAGCCAGCTGATCGACCACATGTAATAAACACGCAAGCTGTCCTCTCTGTCTAATTAAATTAATTACAATTAACGTATATTTGGGATTTATCAGAGCTTTCCGTATGTCGCCCGGTAGCTTAATTGGACAAAGCATTCTTCGTGGATGTTGTGGGTTCAAGGCTCATCTGGGACACTACCAAATAAGGCGATGTTGTCTTTTCTAAGCCTTATGTGGTAGCGTTGTGAGTTAAATTTATATAAATTTTCATAATAAATATATAACCCTCATATCTTGAATAAATAAAAATAAAAGTTTGCAACCCATCTTGAATGTCTTAATTTTTTTGGCACAGAGAGAACAGCTTGCATGTTTTGCTACCCCACTTGTGAGATATGCCGTGATGGGATAGTGGTTGTAGTAGTATCTTGTACTTAATTATGCAAATTATTCTGTATTGAAGAGGAACATCGAGTGAGGAAGGCACCAGCATGTCCTGGGCTATATGCGAGCAGCTCCTCAATACATCAGCCTTCACATTCTTCACAACACATTTCCTCTACCTCACCAAGCTTCAGGATATCTATTTGAATGTTGTCAAGTGAGTCACGTTATCTTGATGTTATTTTACTTACAAAGAAAATATGGAAAAACAGTCAGCCGGTGTGGCACAGAGGTAACATTCTTGTCTTCGAGTCGCAAGGTTCGAAGCACAAATCAAAGGGGTTTCTTAGTTATAGAATTTGATTTGAACATTGAAATTGGTACTTATGATAATACACTATCTAGTTTCATGAGTGCCAAATATTATGAAATAGTGGGTGGTTTAATGATTTTGTAAACCCTTAGCTAAGTTGTGATTTTGATTGGTTTAAACAAGTTGCCTTGTGGCATTTGCACTATTTTATTTTTGTGCAATAAAGCATATTCTATTTTTTTTGTCAACTTGTGAAAACCGTAGACAGATGTGGTGTTTTAATTCACACAAAAATATTTACAAAATTATGAAATTTTTCAGTTTACATCTAACAGCTGAAGAAGTATCCAATCCAACAGATGACATTATCAAACAGTTTGTATACAAGCATAAAGTAATGCCTGGGGTAACCACCTTGGAACATTATGGTCTCATATTAGCAAGCAATACAAATCTGCCAGACACTCTTGTGTCATTGGCTAAAGAATTAGCTCAGGTTATTTCTGCTCAAAAGAAAGTAAGTACTACTATTTATTTTTTCTTTTCCATTTTTTGTGGTAATATTTTTTCAACATGTTGCTCTTAATTCTGAGCAACTTTCACTCTTCAATTCAGCAATTAGGTATGCTGCCAAATGTTTAATATCTATTGGCACAGAGAGAAACACCATGTTCATCACAGTTTAAAATGGTTTTTACATTATTTCAGCCGATACCTTCAAACAAAACAAAATGTCAAGAGGATGTAGTGTTATATAAACTAGCCGCAGAATTACTACACGAAACACGAAGACCTGATGGAACGGATGAAAAAATACAAAATTTAATCAAAGAGTTTAAAAAAAAACATCCTGATATACTATCATCGATACTCGAAGATGAAGACGAACAACCAAATACAACCGTTGAATCAAATAACAGAGAGAGTACAAAAGACACAACAAATAATAGTAGCAATAGTTCAATAAATACAATACCAGAGACAAGCATTTCTGAAGCTGATCATAGAAACATAAGCATACTTTCGAATGAAGATCGAAATAAGAATGCATTCTCTCAAGAAGACCCATTGTTACCTATAAAAATGATGGAATCCCAGTCTTACAATAAAAGTACTCATCAAAATGATGTTACAAAAGAAATGAGTAACAGATTCAATCAAATGGAAGACGCACAAGCTATAGTTATAGTATCGAGAAAAAATAATCGTAATAACTCCAATTCTACCACAAATCAAACTCTGGAAAGTCTCAAAGCCACTCCTGTGAAAAGCGATTGTAATAAAATTGTCTCAAGTAATGAAGTTGTTATCGGAGAGAGTGATAATAATACAAATAGTTTTGTTACCAATGATGATTTGACTTGCGTTGATATAACGGAGGGGTATGTTGATCATAGATTTGAAAATCCGAATGAAATTAAAAGTAAACGTAATATTGAACAGACGAATATCGAGGATCTTCTAAGCCAACCTTCCACGTCGAAAGGCATTCAAAGGAAAAATTATTTCATAGCACCTTTCAAAACGCCAAAAACCTTTGGCAATAATCTTGTAATTGATGAAAATGTTCAAGACTTTGTATCACCTGCCTTAAAAAGGTTGAACAGTAATATTAATTCACCATCATTTTCAAGTGATGGTGATAGTAATTTACAAGAAAATGTTATGATGGATAGTGCGGACAATAGTCGTGACAGAAACATGATTTACGAGTCACAAAACCGTGCAAATAATAATAAAACGTTTCACAATAAAAGTCATCAATCGACGACATTACAAATAACTGACGACAATAACAAAACACCATTTTGCAAATATGACACGAAGGCGGCGAAACAACGCGACAATGTCAGGGAAAGTCAAACGAAGTCTGATGATTTGATGATGAAATTGAATGATATATTTGGTAATGAACAATGTGTTGATACAGTGAAATATCATAAGGCAAATATTGATCATCAGCCAGGTACTGAAGAGTTAGAATGTATTTTAGTCGGAGAAGATGAACAGAGTTGTAATTCTGATAATGAAGATGATATGGATGTTGATATAGAGAATGAAAATGAAGATTCTAATTAAGTTTATGAAAGAATTAAATTGAAGAAAACATTAATTAAATTTATTTACTCGAGCAGGACTTAAGTTGATAACACACTAGATGGAAAATGATTTAAAAAATAATATCTTCCATTATGAATGTGTGTCTGGACACCAAGGATCCTCCAGTTGGTGTGAAATATTTACAATAATATGCTTACAATGTGAAAAGAGAGTATAAGTTAGCAACAGTGCTTGATTCGATCTATGAAACGTTACGTAAAAAAATTATATACTTAATAAATAACCTAAATAAAATTTGGCTATCCAATTGTTACTAATATTTTTTTTTATATTTAAAACTCTAGCGCTGTGTATGATAAATACATAGGTACTGTTAAGAATTTTATGTTTTTATTCAATTATTTACTTATATAAATAAAGTATTTTATATAACTTACATATTTTCTTGAAAACCCATCATTGTCCTAATTTCTGAAAAAAAAGTAGATAATCGGTAAGTTAAATGAGTCCCTTAAAAACCTGAATATTTTGAAGAATTCCTTACAAAAATCACTAAAAATAGCTCAAAGGAATATCATAATTCACTCGGTGTAGGGTGCCTTGCCTGAAAAAGAAATAAAAAAGAACTCAAAGAATTAATTGTTTCTTCATCAAAAATTGATACCTTCCCTCATGCAATTAATCTATACTGTCACAGCACCACGCACCACGCACAAGTGGGGTGAACAGTAAACAGATTGCGTGTAATAAACATGTTTGTATACTCGCCACATATAACAAATATGCAAATCTTACAAACATAAATGTAAATATATTAAACCAATGTTTATACTTCCTTGATATATTGAATAACTAATAAAATTTAAACTAAAATCAAGAAACAATTGTAATGTAATATCATAGATTAATATTATAACTTAAATAGGTGAGTATTAAAACAAGAGTAGTAATAAGTGTACAACACATGTATACATCATTAACAAATTCAGGTAGTAAATATTTCATAAACTATTTGTGTCACAGGAAATGCTGTTTGCAAGACTAAACGTAACTGTATTACGTTGTAGATTAAATCATATAACAAAATTATTTTTAAAAGTCTTGGTTATTGAAAGAAGTTCCTTATCTTCTATTGCTTTTAAAAGTTCAGGAAAGTGGAGGATTTGTTCTTCACATTGCAGGACCATGAAACTTTTGTGCAGAGTGATCACTAACCTCGGAAGATCTGATGGGGCATGCAGAGAGAAAGCTGATTTCAATTTATCTATCAATCTATACCAACATGGTATCTTCCACAAGCCAATGAACTAATAATATATTTATTCATTTATTTTGGACTATAAAGGCATTTGCCTTTTTATTTTGTTTTCAACATTTCAGTTAAAAACAAAATAAATCATACCAATAAACAAAATAAAACCAATAAGAGCAGTTCAAAAAATATGTATGTACATAAAGTCAATGGATTGTATTCAAGAAAAAATATTTACATTATACTATACCCTCACGCCGTGTCCCAAGTGGGGTAGGCAGAGAGAACGGAACGCCAAACAGATCTATCTTTACACACTTCCTTCACATTCATACAGTTTCTCATACACACACGTCGGTTCCTCTTACTCAACACACACCCGTCCTTGTAGCTTGATCACGTGGTTCTCGGATGCCCGCACTTCCTCACACCCAAAAAATATTGCACACGACTAATATACTTGAAAAAATTAACAAAACTATAATTTTAAATTTCTTTTGTTTGCAATAAATTTTATAATAATATATGAAAAAGGGTGTTTTTCCACTGAATAGGCCTCCAATCCCAAGGTATTGTACAAATAATTTATAAAACAGCTGGTTTCATCACATATCCTACAACATAAATATATTACAACTTCCACAAAATATACATCCATATAACATTAATCTATTTTTCCAAGAATAAATTTTATCAAATCACATCTTATGTAATATTATTCTTCAAGCACATGTGAAGAGATAAGTGTTTGTGTGTAGAAAAAATATTAATTTATAGTTAATTAAGTATAAAAAAAATCTTAATATTTATTGTAAAACGGAAAATTAATTTAGACTTCCATTAACCAAAAAAATAAATTTAGTATAGGTATAGACATAGGAAATTATTGAATGCAAAGGAGGCAAGATTATCACATGATTGCAATATAAAAAATAAATAAACAAGTCTCTGTCAAATTACGTTTTTATTTATTTATTTTGTTCTAAATGAGAGTTTATAATTGAAGTTTTGTTATTATTTAAAAGTATTATGTCGGGTGTCTTAGCATTAGAGGCAGGAAGTCAATTTTTCTTGCCAAATTTCTTTCGTGGTCCTGCTCCTTGCAATGCAACAACATTTTTACCTCCAGTAAATAAAGTTAATTCATTACTAAACTATCTTTTTCTTATATCAACAATAAGAAATAAAAATAAAGAGTTTCAAGATGAATCATCTGAGCAATCAGAGAAAATGAGATGGTGAGTACAAGATTCACTTCATATATGACAATTTCAAAGTGGCCCTATATAAAATATTTGTAAGCATTTTGGAAAACGGTTAAAATCTTATACGAGGCATGTTTTTTAAGTAAGTACCGTTTTGGAATTAAAAAAAGACGTGCAAAGATATCGCAATAATTTTATTTTTACATGAAAGCCTGTACCTTAATCTACTTTTCTACATAATTTCCGTGAATATTGAGGCACTTGTCATAACGTGGCACCAGTTTTTGAATACCCTCCTCATAAAATTCTGCCGCCTGACTTGTTAAACACTGTATCACAACTGTTTTGACTTCGTTATCGTCTTGAAGACGCTGACCACCCAGGTGTTTCTTCAAGTGCAGGAACAAATGGTAGTCGCTGGGCGCCAGATCAGGGCTGTATGGAGGATGATCTAGAGTTTCCCATTTAAAAGATTTGATGAGATCTTTGGTCCGATTAGCCACATTTGTGCGGCCTTCATCATGCATATTTGTGCGGCCATTTTTAAATGCTCTCACCCATTTCCTTACTATTCCATCACTCATAATGTTTTGTCCGTAAACTTCACAGATCTCACGATGAATATCGATCGGTTTTACGCCTTTAGCACTAAGAAATCGTATAACAGCCCTACATCACAATCGGCGGGACTCACGATTGTCGGAGGCATCTTAAACACTCATTAAACAACGTATACAATGAAGAATCAGACTGTAATGGCGTCAGTGCGTAGACAAGAGATGTAGGTAACCAGCGCGCATGCGCGGAACGCCGACCGTAGCGCTGCGGCGGTGGAATCGCATAACGGTACTTACTTAAAAAACATGCCTCGTATATTTTATTTAACAGGCTGCTTAAAACCACAATTATTTGGGGATATTTAGAAATAGTAAATCAGTTTCACTTCAACTATATGTACATGTCAATAAAAAAAGTAGCAGAAATTAAATATGTGCTGTGCTCTTTATCAACCACGAAATCACACACTTTTCTTTGTTATAGTTTAAAGCAAGGACTACATTTTGCGGCGTTAAAATATCTTGGATTGGTTTCTCTTAACATCATGGCTTTGCAGAAGAGCAACATAAGCATCCAAGAAGAATGGACTAAAGCTGATGCAGTCTGTATAGATATAGACTCCACGGCAATCACAGAAGAAAGCACGGACGAGTTAATTAAGTTCTTGGGAAAGTGGAATGAAACAGCTCCTTAGTAAATATGTTTTAATTTTATAAATAATATTTGTTACATAAGTTATCCGTGTGTAATTTTCACTACAATATTTCCTTTTTAAGTCGTCCAGGTCTTAAGCACGATATTTTGAAAATCCATGAGATGTTTAAGAAGACTTTAGAAATAGTGAAACCGTCAGTTAGTAATATTACAAACTTTCTCAAACAGCACCGTTTCACACTGACACCAGGAGTTAAGTAAGTCTCTATTTATTTAATTTGTTGAGTGTCAATGCAATCTGTTCACTAATTTATCAATTCAGTTTATTATTCCATTAATGGCTATAGCGGCTTGCAAAGTCGAACAACTCGCAGACTCATCGTAAACGAGGAGCAGCCTTGTCTCGAATGTGACAAAGTGTGCCTGTCCAAGATCGGCCTTTACAGACATCTTAGATGTCACTGTCAGCAAGAAACACAATTCCATTCACTCTCTCAATAATACCCGGCAACGGGTGCGAGGCATTATTATTATTCCACATCACCAAACTCTACTTCATCCTGTTCGTTAAAATCCAATCTAATTTTCTCATAAGATTCAATTCTGTTCACTTATATCTAAATCTATTCTGTTAATTTAGTTCCAACCCATTTTGTTTACTTCGTTATGAAAATCTTTTGTATTTTTCAGAGACCTGGTCAATATCCTAAAAAGTAGAAATATATCTGTGTTTTTGATATCGGCAGGAATCGATGGCCTCACAGAACCCATTGCTAAAGAACTCGGAGTGCCATTGGATAGATTACTTACCATACCTCTTGAATTCTATTTTCATGGTAAGAGATTTTCTACACGATTGTTATTTTATGAGTTGATATATAGTCAATAATTTGGGACTAGCTCGATATGTGTGAATGTCTATGCATGCTATTTTTTTTTATTTTTTTTTATTTTTAACATCTTTCAAGGGACAAACAGTCAGCACAGTAAACATTACAAAAATCAATATTACACACGATATAGACCACAAGAGTCCCCCTGTATTACCACAGTATAAAATTCGATGACACCAAAACAAGGAAATACTTTACAACAGTAGGTACAACCTAATAGAATTATCAAAAAACAATAAAATAAAAAACAATGCTATGTTATGTTATTTTTCATTTGAGCAGGTGACTATGCCGGTTTCAATGAAAATATACCAATAGCTCAAGCGAGAGGGAAATCCGTGGTTATTAAGCATCTGAAGAAAATATACGGCTTCAAAAAAGTTGTAATGATTGGAGACGGACCTATGGATGTATTGGCAAAACCTTCAGCTGATATTGTTATAGGTAAATATAATTATCTTTTATGTATTCTTATTTTTTAATGAGAGTAAAACAAAGTCACCCGTAGAGTCTCTGGCAAAGTGTACATCTCTCACTCTTTTTTATAAATTTTCGGATATCCTATAAAAGACAGTCTTAATTTTTTATGACACAGAGAGGGCGACTTGCATGTTTATTACATGCAAATAGTCGAGTGGCTACCCCACTGGTGGGAAATGCCACAACTGTATGAATGAATGAACAATTTTTTTTATTATTATGGCAATTTAAAAAATATGTTAAAAATAGATAGTTTAACATACCTACCTGTTTTGTCTGTCTTCCTTCCAGGTTTTGGAGGCAACATTGTTAAGAATATAGTAAAACAGAAAGCTGATTGGTTTGTGATGAGTATGCAGAAACTTATAGATTCCCTAAAAGCAAACAAGAAAAAAATAGAAAACTAAAAATGGGGAGGCAAAAAATATATTTCAGCAAATGAATCACCTCTTCCCAATACACTCCTTTTGCCCTGATTTCGTTGCCATAGAAACAATGTATTGTGCAAAAGGGATGCGTAAGCTTTTGGAACTATATACATATTTAATATAATAAATAAAATGTTTATATATAAATAAAAAAGTTTTCCGTACACACTTACAAAAACAAAATACAATTATTTATCTAAAAGCGTAGTTTTACTTGACTTCTCTCAAGAAATAAATGTCAAATCCATAAATTAACATTTGCAGATAGTATAAATACTGTCCTAAGAAATGTCAAAAAATTAAGGACATTATTTAAAAATTGGCAACACCGTGATTCCAATATTTTTGACAGTTCTATACATGTTCTCCCCAGATCACTCGTATATGAGTGGATGACCTAAAGGTCATCATAGAACACATGTATTCTATTCTGTTTTTAAAAAAAATAGAATAGAATATGTGTTCAATCACAATTTCACACAATGTGCAAAACAACAATATATTCAATTCCTATTCCTGATATTGTCAGCCCAAAAAATGAAATATAATAAAGAGTACATTGATTTTCCTCTGTCTTGTCTAATTGCGGTGTTCATTGAGGATCTATTTTTCTTTTTTATTTTAAAAAATGGGCAACATAACAAAGATTCAACATAATTATTGTACTTAATCAGCCCATCTTTGATTTCATGGTCCTTTTTAACTGCTAATACAGTAGGTACAAAACACAGAAAAAAAAACAAAACAAATAAATCATTCCTGTCTAATGTGGCTCCTGGTCATACAGAATACGTCCACGGACCTTATTTTCTCCAAATTATTGTATGTGGTAAGGCATCGTTGTAATGGCGAATTCTGGGCAGCGCTAATATTTTTTACTTAAAAAGAAAGTCGAGGTGTCTCATTCGTCTACTTGGTATGTTTAAGTTGATGTTTGTTAAGGTTGTTTTATAAACATATATACGCATGGACACAGATGTATTATATTAGAATCCAATATTTTTAATAACATATTATTGTATAAATACAAGTGTTGATAAGAATTCGTTATAACAGTGCACTGCATTGCATTAGTTATCATGTACTAGCCTTGCATCATATTAAAATACATATATTTTATCGGTTATTAGAAATAATAATAATAAAGTGTAGGTAATTAAATATCCCTACATATTATAACAATAATCATGATATACCAATCATATTTAAAATATTTTATTCTATTCACTTCTATCACCATTCAACGCTTTTCCCGGGAGCATGGGACAGAGACTTGTCTCCTCCAGTAAGAGCGTCTTTGCGTCAAGAGAGTCAGCTCTTCCTACAACATTCTTAATGCTCTGGATGTTGAATGGGTGTTTATTTATTTTCTGTTTAACAACACTTCCTCCACTCTTTAGGCTCCTGTTCATTCTATTACAATTTAATATAAATATTGATACATTTATATTTATTGTTAACATATTATAAAAGGTGAAAGCCGTACATTTGATGAATAAATAAATAATCAAAAAGCTCTGACACTCAGAGTGATTATATGCTAACAAAATAAAAACTATTACGAATATTTGTATGTATTTTACAAAAATTTGCACTATTAACATCTGTTCATTGCAAGCTAACATTTGTTCAAAGACAATGTGACGATTATCTACAATGAAAACATATTTTAGAAAATGTATCACTCACTGAAAACGTGATAGATGGTAAATGTTATTGTTGCTTTAAATCAACTTGGATAAAAATATAACGCTTTTAGAGTAAAGATACAGTATAAATAAAATTAATTAATTAAATAAATATTAAGAAGTTCTTATTTTTTTTATTTCATTTGGTATTCTAGCCTTGTAGAGTAAATGGTATTTCTCATCCAGTTGGCTGCATTGGTTGTTACTTCATGTAGGTCCCTCCAACCAATACCCGGACACATCAGGGTTGAGGGTAGTGAACGAGCTGGCAAGAATGGGTGCAGCAATGCAACTCTATGGACCAGAACCATTTTGTGGTCTGGGACATACGTTTTTCCAAGAGGAAATTAAAAAGAAAGGGAGACAAGTGAGAAACAAACTATGGAAAAATCTTCCTATGTTTAGGCAAGCCAAGGAACTACTTGGAAGATATATAAAAATTTATATTTTTATATTTTTTATATTTTTGGATTTACTTTGACTTTTTCAGAAGATTTTAACTTTACTTTCTATCTAAGGACTAATGTGACTGAAGGACTGATTTCTAGTATTTTAGGATTTTTTGCTTTTATATTTATGTTTTTGTATTGTTTTAAGTATTGTATTATCGTTGTTTTAAAATTTAAATTTACTTTGACTTTTTTTAGAGAATTTTAACTTTTACTTTTTTTTCCTCAAGACATACATTTCTGGTAAGAGTGGAATCTTCGCTGGTCTACATGTTAAATGTATTAATTGTCAACATATTTTGTAACGACTGTTTGATTCTAAATATTGTGAAAATAAAAAAAAAATAAAATAAAAAATAACTTTTAACTGGCAACACCAGGAAAGCTGAGTAGGGAGAGTACAATAGATCTTATAGGTCCCGATGCATACTATACTCCAACAATAAAATAAAAACACCCCCAACCAAACATAAAGCCATACAGAGAATACTTAACAATATGAACAAACCAACAGAGCTTTTAAATTTCTGGGTTTTGTACTGAGACATTTGAAGCATTTTCGCAAACAGAATACGGTGACCCTGCTTTACAATACACTTGTGCGAAGCATTCTCGAATCGGGATCAATTATTTGGAGTCCTCATGAAAACTCGTACATTTTGATGTTGAAAAGAGTGCAAAAGCGGTTTTTGAGGTGGTTATATCACTTCACATATGGCGACTACCCGTATCTCTTTCCATCTGCACTTGCAATGGGCAGTCTTGGATAACATCCTTGAGCATCATGCTGTTTTACGCGAGACATTTTTTCAAGTTGCTGAATGGTATAATTAGTAATCCGAAGGTACTGGGAGAGTTTAATTTTTATATACCAGCATTGTATAGTCGCTCACGTCAGCATATGCTGTTCTATCTACCTACAAGCCGGACAAATATTCTCGCAGAGTCACCAGTGGCTAAGGCGGTTAGATTGTTTAATAGCATTTCCCAGAATGTGGACATATTCCACATAACATACGGAGAATTTGTAGGGAAAGTGGAAACACTTTTGTAAATGTTTGTTTTCTCTGGGATCGCATTGGCCGAAGGCTGTAATGGTCCCAGTAGAGTATGGTGTTGTTTTAATAATAACACGGTTTATTATCTAGCATTGGGAACCACATTCACACTAAAGACATCTACCTTGCTCTGTTTGTAAACTATTTAGTGTGAACCATTGCTTGCCTGACAGGTTGAATCTAATTAATTCTTTTTATAATTTTACCTTATACCTCTACTTAACCAAGCTGTCAAACAGGAAGTTAATCCAACATTTACAGTAATGTATGTACTTATACATAGCCAACAGGTAATATTGATATCTACTGAGTCCTTTACAAGATCAAATAAAATTACCTGCTATTTATATTGGCTATAAAATATATTTAACAATTGCTCATACAGATCAACTCATTTTAATTCATTAATAAATATACAGTAAATAAGTAAATATTGGTATCAATATAGTAAGTTAATAAGAACATATTTACAAAAATAAAACAAAAGGCGAACTTATCGTATAAAAAAAATATAAAATGTGAAACGTATATTACAGTGCAGAGTGATTTTTTTTTGTAATAATTAAATTTAGTACTAAAGTTGTATCTGGATATTTTAGAGGAAAATATAACATTTACTTGAGGAGTGCTTTCACATTAATTGTATTATCTTTCACTTCAATCCGAATAATAAGACACCTATGTACATTTTTTTATCAAGAGACACACACAGTGCATGCAAGTTTTCACATAGGATATTGGTTTCTTTGTTTGTTATCTTTGTTTTGTGAATGTGTCTATAGTGGATATACATACATATAATATCCATGTGAAAAGATTATAATAACTATGTATGGATTATTATTTAGTTGTTTTACATACATGTGAAATATCGTCCCTCTTCTGACTAACTGTCGTATCTGATATTTTTGGCGAAATCGAGTTATAATCACCAATGTGTACTTATATGTGCCCTGCATGTTCTCACTGAAGATCACACCTGTAACTGTTACTGTTATACTGGAAAAGCTTTCTGATTTGTTCTCGTATTTATGAATTATTATAAATAAAATGTGTTGTATCTATTTATTCCTCAAAATTTCATCACAAAAATAATTCTGAGATATATAAAAATAGGTACAAATAAAATAATGTTATATATTTACACTGTATCATATAACTAGGGGAGACGAAAATATGCACGGCAAAACACTAAAAACGCTCTCCTGAACAATTTACATTTAGGCAGATACGACAGTTAGTCAGAACAGGGACGATATGAAGAAGTGCTACACAATATATGAACATAAAGGAATGCGATTATCTTACAAAACAATGTTTCCAAATGAATGAATTTCCGGGAATCAACTTTATGCTATAGCAGAAGTTTTTGTGTCGCATATTTATGTGAATTTTACATAAATCTGACTAATCAATTATTTGGATCAAGCAATCTTAGTATACAAGTATTTTCTATAAAATTTTAGTCAGTGTTAAAGTGTTCTAAGGAAGAGTCAAGTAACAATTAGATTCAATTCTTGGAGCCGTTCAAGCTATAGTGAGTTTTTACTTTTGTATTGAATTTATCAATTTAAACCGACATGATCAACCTTGAATTATCTCTGAAGCGTCACTCAACTATTTGGCAGCTTTTAAAAGTCGCTACATCAAATTGTCTAGCTGTAAGTTTGCTTTTCTTATCATAAGTAATCAACAGATTCGAAAATAATATGCAAATTATTCTTAACCTTTCTCATCTTCCATTGATAATCTGAAGAGCGCAGTAGATACATGACCACACATTTCCATGATAGGGCTTTTGGCGTTGCAGGTTTTGTGCTCTGAAATAGGATGTCTACGAATTTGCAGCGCCAAAGCAATATCACTAGTTGTAGAAGCAAAATAAAAGCCGTCCTTTCCAGGATCGTAAAATAGTGCAAAAGAAAAAAAATATTATTGGGTTAATATTCTTGAATACAAACTATTTCCTTCCTTTGTTATTTGCTTTATCTGTCTTTTCAGTACAACACTATTTCAACAAAAATACAGATAGCCTATGAATGTGTTGTAAGTGAAATAGAAAGGACATTTAATTTTTACCTCAAAATGTGCTTTTTGTTTGAAATAATCTCATAAATACTCTTTTATTGAAAATTTGACAATATAACCTACTATCGAATTGACTTGTGATCCATTGACTTTTTTTCCATTCATAACTTATGCTGTGATACTGATAGTTGTGTTGTTCTTTTTCCATTCATAACTTATGCTGTGATACTGACAGTTGTGTTGTTCTTTTTTTGTGTTTTTTTTTGATTTTTTATTATGATTGTTTTGTCTTAATATTCTACACTTGTATATACATCATATGAACTATGTATGTAAATATGTAACATGTAAAAGGCTAGCGCCGTGAATTGTTAATAAATAATTAATAAATAAATAAAAAAAAATATTTCGAGAGTCCTGTAAACGGCAGGTATTTGAAAAATAAAGACATTTTTATTTAAGTGATGAGGTTTGCTACCCATACCGAATATCTGTTGGCACAGAGAGGAGAACTAGCATGTTTATAGCATGCATCTGGTCAATTGATTATGCCAATTGTGGGATACGCCGTGATGGTACAAAGAGAGAGAAAGATCGAGGTAACAGTGGATCAGTTGGAAACAAAACACTACAAACAAATAAACCTTGCTCCTATCTCAACAGATTCTCCAATAAATAAACAATCCCATAAATACATAAACTTATCAGTATTGTTTTGTACACATCTATATATTATGCATTCATATTTTGTTTACTCAGTTGTTTTTTATTGAAATCATGTCACAAGTGTATATTTTGCCACTGCTCTTTATACCGGATCAAACCAGACAACCTATTGACAATATAATTATATTAACATTACGCAGGATAGTTCATTTGATAATTAAATATTAGGGCAGCATGTACGTATATTGTATGGATATTTAATGTTTTGGTTATACAGCTGTTGTTCACAAGGAATTCATACATAGTAACAAGACATTTGCATCAGTTCTTACATCAGAAATCTTGCAAATCAATAGCAATTTAAATCATCATTATTCATTGGTTTTAGAAACTATTTGCACAACCATGTTTTCATTCATATATTGTTAAACAAAATCAACTAGAAACTGTTTAAAAATGGAACAATTTAGGATTTCATTAATGTAATAAAAAAACAAAGAGTTATGTAAACATTGTAAAACTAAATTCGACATCAGATTGTGACTCAAACTGGTTCAAATTTAGAAGCAAAAAACATAAGACATTTTGTTCCTCACAAGCCAATGAATTCATTATTGAAAACGGTTTAAATACTTACTGATTTGATCCAAAAAACTTTTCGGCAAATTCTCGTAAATCATTGTATTTGAATACGACTGTTGAATACTTATATGAAAAGGCAAATAATATATAAGTAATGTATTGTTTGCCTACACATAAAAAAATGTTTCATCATAATATTGTATTAAGGCTATAATACCTAAATGAATTGAAATACAACCTTATACACCTGAAAGGGGAGTTTGCCGGCACCTGGGATCAAACCCCGGACCCCTTGTTCACAAGGCCGCGACTCTACCTCCAGGCTACCGACGAGGTATTATAAGGTAAATATATTTAACTGATCTATATTACAACTTACATTATCCTTACTTTTATTTTTCTCGTTAACATCTTGTATTTGAATCATTGAATGTAATTTCTTCACATTACGTTTGCCTGATGATGAGAACGGAAGCTCTTGGAAGTAGACTTATTTTTATTACTTAAACTCGAACTTCCACCAAGTACCGTCGGTTGACAACATTAATTACATTAAAAAGATAGTAAAAACCAAGTTAATATGATTAAAAGATGAAAAACCTAAATTAACTTAGACTTAGAAAAACAACTCGTTTCTTCCTTCAGCTGTCAAAAATTGGACTTCCCACAATATGTCACTTTTTTTGTCACAGAATAAAAAAAGTAGGGATGCGTGTTGCAGGAATAAGGTTAAATGTCGCAGTAATCGATAAAAGAAGTTGATCGATATTTTTCATCTGATTAATTCAATGTCTTTTGGAAGCTGTTGCATAATTCAACTAGTGTAAAATAATACAATCTAATTACATATTTTTTTGTTATGTAAATCACCTGTAAATATCAAATTTTGATAACATTATTGTATTTTTAAAAGCACCTTCTACTCAGTGACGGAGAAAATTTAGTTTCCGTCTTATCCCATGTAAAATTTCAATCAAAGTATTGTATTAAAAATATCAATATTGTTTATGATTTTCAGATTTCACTTTTAACTAGTTTATTATAAATATTTACCTATTTGCTAATGATTTAATATTTTGATATTTGCAATACTATAAAAGATAATACCTACTTAGGCATACACACAAATAAAATTGTAATCTTTCACATGATTAGGACGGGAAAACAATCAAAATGTTATTAGATAAGTTAAGTACCCTAAAAGAATAATTATAAAACCTACAGCTGGTACCTATCTTTAGTTACTGTTTTGCATAAAGTACGCAAATATGTAATTATGACCGTATCAATATTAATAAAACTCAATCAATGTCAAAGTATATTATTTTTTTTACCCTTTTTAGGTAAATTAATAATATATTGTAAACAGATAATAAATTATATTACGCACGAAAACAAAAAAAAAATTACAGAGGGCAAGTAAATCGCAAAACAGCATTTAAATATCTTTACGAAAACAACAAAAGTGCGAAGATATTAAACTTATCTACTTCACACAACTAATACTATGGGTTAGTTGGAAGATATCGCGCTTCTGCGATAAACTCGCCCATTGCACAAAATTTATTTGTGCATTGTTATTGAATATTTTCATATGTTGATTTATTGTGCAGTAAAGTTTTTTATTATTATTATTTTTAATATTATTTTATATTAAGTAGTTATTTAATATAAATAATGATTACACAATATAAATAATTACTAATTTAATCATCATTATGCTTAATCTATTAACTACACAACATCTATCCTGAACTTTTTTCTCAATGTTCCTTATTGAATTTTTTCTTTAATTTCTGTCAAATAATAGATAGAGCCAAAGTGAGAATATCAATATATATGCTTGCCACGTATAACGTCCTGTTTGTTACGACCTAGACAGTACCACAGGACCAGTGGTCTCGAACCTACCGACTTTTCGGTATTTATGGAAATATAATCGGTAGATAAGTATCGGGTATTCGGTAAAAGTAACGGATACTTATTGGATTCGAGCAAATATTCTTTAAGAAAACCGAGGAGTTTTTGAATTATTCCAAATTCCTATACCATTTTGAAAATCTGGCGACGGGGGGGTAGAAATTTTCTAAAAAGGAAAGTACCCGATATTGACATCGTCGGTACAAATACCCGGTACATTTTAGAAAGAGGTACTGCGAGAAAATATTCCTTAAGAAAACCGAGGAGTTTTTGAAATATTCCAAATTCCTATACCATTTTGAAAATACGGCGACGGGGGGGGTAGAAATTTTCGAGAAAAGAAAAGTATCCGATATTGACCATCGTCGGTACAAATACCCCATATACCGATTTTGGGTACAAAATATACCATTTATACCGATTTTAGCGGATATTTCTACCGATATTGGACAATGTCGGTCGAGAACACTGCACAGGACAGTACCTACATAGTATTCACATGGCAGACACGTTGCATTTTGAATTAACTACTAATTATTAGTTCTAATGAATTCCAGCGATAAATAAAATAATCAAATGTAAAGACTGATGTGGTTGTATAGTTACTAAATACATAATTATTTTATAAATGTGTGTAATTATACATGTAATATTGAGCTATTGGACTGAATATACTTAATATTATATTGTATTGTAATTAACATGAATTAAGATAGCCTTGTGACCTCTTTACTGTCTCATTCATTTTAAAATGAATTAAACGAATAAATAGACATAGGTGTAATATTATATTTGAAATCAATAATTTTGAAAAAGAGAAAAATAGAATGTTCAACGAAAGTTCATCGAAAAGAGTAATAAACTGTTCTATGCATAAGGTTTACGATGATCTGGGTGAAATTTTTCACAATAAACTATCGCTATCAAAGAGCACACTATTAATTGCCCTTTGGTTTCTATTACGCCAACGTCAGAAGGTTATGAATGTCCTAGGAATAAGTCACTGAAGTTTTTTTTTCTATTTGGGTAATATAAATGAACTATTTGGTCCATCATATGTGTGATGATGCATTGGTATTGCATACGTTTTTGTGACGAGTGTTTGTTCCAAAGAAAATAAATAAATTAATTGTTGCAGAATAGCTTTGAATGTTTTTTCTGCATTTTTGTTTTTCGGTTACGACACTTCACCCGATACGAGTATTTTTTTTGTTTGTTTCTGCATTGAGTTTGCGAGAAAAATATTGACGGTCGATTTTTCAAATTATAGATTTTCCTAAAATATCATTAATTGTATCGGCATTTACTTTGTAACACTTCATTTTAAATTATCAAATAAAATAAAATAAATATTTATTATTTTTGTTTCGTGTTACTGTTGAGTAAGACTAACGCACGACCGGTTTCGCGGACTCCGAGTTCGCATCATCAGGTGCTGATCTATACTCAGCACCTGATGATGCGAACTCGGAGTCCGCGAAACCGGTCGTGCGTTAGTCTTACTCAACAGTAACACGAAACAAAAATAATAAATATTTATTTTATTTTATTTGATAATTTTCCTAAAATATATTATATTTTTTGGATTGGTTGAGAATTTATTCCTAGATTTAGTTGAATATTGAGTTTTGGGCTGTCGTTTCTTTGTGCAGTTATGTTGAAGAAAAAGTTTTACGTTTCTGTGACTTTTTCTTTCTTTTGAGTAAAATTTAGGAGTTTAGAAAATTCAATGACTCTTCATTAAATTTTTTTTTAAATGGAAGTTTTTTAGATGAATTTATATTCGATTTTTTACACCACTGGAAACAATACCTAATATAAATTTTATTAGTTGATAAGTGCATCATCGTTCGATTTGTTTACAAAACATCGATGAAAAACATGTTTTCGGAAATACAGTCCACAATATTCTGTCAAGCATAGGATAGAAAGAGATCACAATAAAATGAGCGGACAACTTGATTCTGATGATCTAGTGAGTGGGAACATAATGTGTGAAGTGAGAAGTGAATCACACGTCATTCGAGTACGTAGCTTACAGATAGGCGTGTATTCGCGCCGGGCATTGGAAAATTCACAATAACTTTGTTTACAAATAATATTTTTGTGTTTTGATTTGATAAATGTGTAGTGAATATTCTTACCCCCTGCTGACGAGTGATTGATGTGAACTTTATCTAAGTTTATCATGTTATTTTCCTATAAAAATATGCCGGGTGTTTTGCCCATAAAACGCGATGATCAGTTGTTCGAGTCACATTTCAATCGTGGACACTCGCCTTATAACATATTACAACCAGTTGTTCGTTATAAAGTAGATTATTATAGTACAAAAGCCATATTATTTTCTTTGTTTTATCGTAATAATTATTTGTTACGTTTTGTCTGCGATATAACATAAATAAGATATTTCCATTAGGAGACGTTTACCTCACTGAATATACAAAATGCATTGGTACGTGGACGTTTGCCAACTTTGTAGTTTATTTTTACGTTTTTTTTATATTACTTTTTAAATCAGTCGTGTTGTTGAGAGGGCAATTATATCTGATGATGTATAATCATTCTCGTTTATGTTGTTGTGTTGTAGCCTGAAGCAAAATTTGCAGTTCTCCACGCTGAAGACGTTGGGTTTGGTTTCTATAAGTGTCATGTCTCAAGAATCGAATATAAGAGAGATTTGGAGGCAGGCAGATGCTGTGTGCTTCGATGTAGATTCAACAGTGATTAGAGAAGAAGGAATAGATGAATTGGCAAAATTTTGCGGAAAAGGAGAGGAAGTATCAAAATTGTAAGTTAACATCTAAATAATATGCAAAGTTTCTGCAATATGTGATAAAATTTTATATCATTACATCGTATTTATTGTCACTTTCTCTTTGTGAAATTTTGTTGACATTTTTTGACACTTTGGTGATATCAGCTGTCACAGCTGTAGAAAAGTTTGAAGGTTATGTTCTATGATTTTTTCTATGTGAAAATAAAGAGAATGGTACTGTAACTAGACGCACATTTCTAACATGTAAATAATTTACGTACATATTTAAATTTGCTGATATTTGCGAAAGTTTGTAATATATTATTTAATATTTTATTTGTGGTATTATAGAACCAAAGAAGCAATGAAGGGAGCTATGACCTTCCAGGAAGCCCTTAAAAAGAGACTCAGTATTATTAATCCCAGTTTACACCAAATTAAGGAATTTATCAAACAGCATCCAGCTTCTTTAACACCAGGAATCAAGTGAGTGTTTATTATTTTTATCTATTTATTCCGTTCACATTATTATAGTTTCACTGTTTGGTGTTTTTATTATAAGTAGGTTCTACGTGAAAACACACAAAACATTCTCTCTTCAGGCTGTTAATAAAATGTATTGGGTGAATTGGGAGATATAGCGCTTCCGCGATAATATCTCCATTGCGCAAAAGTATTTGTATTAACCATGTCGTAATCCTATTATTGCTAATTATTTTTGTGTAAATATTTTTACGATAAAGAATTATTATATTTAGGCAAAAATTAAATCACGTAATGCCACATGCTGATTTTCTTTTGTCTTCAACTGTATTATCAGCTGTTGAAACATTATCGTTAGATAAATTTATACCCAAAAGAGTATTTTATGACTGTAATTTTGGATGACTTAATTTTTTTTGTTAAAATAGGTCTGTTGGCTGCCCCACTTGTGGGATATGCCGTGATAGTATAGTAATAGTAGTATTTCTATGTTACTACATAATGTAAATTCTAGGAACTCCTTATTAGGAAACCAAAATGTTTTTAAAACTTTCATGTCGATGATATTGACTTACTATGTATATTTAATTAACTTTATACATATTTTGTTATAACAATTGAATAAGAACATTTTATACAGTACAAATTGTTCATTTGAATCCCACTGTCAATCAACTTTGTTTAAACAATGTAAAATTCAACTAAGTTACTGACGGTTCTTGCTGGATAAGTTCATGATAAGATTTTATAATAAAAACATTCCTCATTTAGTACATTTCAATTTGACTTAATTTTATTTGCGAGCTGGTTTGAAAAATGTTTCAAATACTAGAGTTTATGTTTTTCTGATGATGAATGTGGAATCTTCTGAAAGTCAGCATAAATAAAATAAAAATGAACGAAATTACTTTTAAAGCAATGAAGCGATACAAATAACTTAATAATACATTTTCATTTTAATAGGTTCTTGTCATAATAAAATCAATTTGCTTTCTTTTTGAGAATGTGTTCAGTACAATTTTAGATTCATTTGGAAATTATTGAACTCATTTTTGCTTACCCCGGTTTCAATATCTATTTTAATTAAGTGTTACCACGTGAATGAGTCACTTGTTTCTGTCGTGATAATAATTTGTAGAGACATTATTTTGTTATAATGTCAGTAATTACATACAATGATAGTTAATAGTACAGTGGCATGTTGTTATGTCATAACATCTCTCCATTTAACAAATTATTTTAGTTTTTATTAACATTCTTACAACATAATATCTTTTCAGACTTTTTCTCACTAACTGCTAAGGAGTAAAACAAGGGTGCGTTATGTCACCTTGGCTGGTCAAATCAGAAATAAATCATTGTATAAAATCTAAATAGAGTAAATAAATGAGTATCAATCTTAAACTACAACAGCCGATGAATGCAAATCTTATGCCAGTGTCTTGTACACAATTTTTAATTGGGGATATTTTACTACTCTGGGCATTCCACAAGGTTCTTTTTCTTGTCCAAGCCAGGTCTCGCTTTTTGCAACACTCCTTCTGAATGTCTTTTTGTTTTTGTGATATGTTAGAAACACTGTTGCAAATATTTCGTTTTCTCTGGGATTGCATTGCTTAAAAACTGTAATGGCCCCAGTAGAATATGATGTCTTTTCAATAATATAATAATAATATTTCCTCTCTTATTGCACGACCAACATGTGTGTCATTTAAGACAGACATCAGTTCATGATCTGTTTGTATCTTGCGTTAGGCCACACTTCCGGTTCATAGGTTATATTTTTAATCTTCATAAACAATATTACGAGATAGGATTAAACAGTTTGTAGAATATACTATCGATAAGATGATTGATAACTTATTGAAAAAGGTTGTGAACCTATTACAAACCTGTTTTATAATATTTATATTCATTTAGTAACGGTTTTGTATAATTAAATTATTTTGAAATCAAATTTTTGCAACGCCAGTTTTATGGAGTATATAATATTGTTTTTAGTTGCATCTGTCTGAACCTAATTTAGATGTCATGAGATATACAAATTATTAAAAACATGCACCGTTCACTTTCACAACATACTCTGATATATGTGAATATTAGATATAGTCATATACTTAATATACTTACATAAATAAAATAAAATATACTTTTTAAATTTGATTCAAAATGCATTGAAACGATTGAATAAAAAATACTTCAGGCAACTTTAAAAGTGTTAACGTATTAATTATAACAGCAAAATCTTTTTGTTATGTTGTGTCTTGCTTTATGTATATTCGGTATTTAAGTAATTTTAACTTTGATATCTTATCTCATTTTTTTATAGTTTTTTTGAAAACTGTTTTTCAGTTGTATAAATATTTCTATAATGCACATAACTTTTAGTAATATTTTTACTATTATTCAATCAAACAGCTTAGTCGGGAGTAAAATGTTTCGGTTAAACCCAATCAGTTTAGACGAATATTCCGGCTTGAATTCAAAACTTAAAACTTAGCATTGTAATTAAAAATAACAAATAGGTATGTGTTGAAATCAAAATTTTGCACAAAGTTTTTACCTGTATTTTCAATTCGACAACTAAATAATTTAAATATTAATATATTTCGTACAAAACTTTAAATAAACACATTAATCAGATAAAGTATACACAATTGTACTGACAAAAAAATTATATAATTACATACATGTGTACAATACAGTCTAAACAAGTTTTTCTCTCGTATTCGTTTAATTCATGTTATCTTAATTTGGTATTACTATACGTAATATACACATTATGTACGTAGCGTTTATGAAAATCAATTATGATTATATTATGAAGTAATGATTGGTTATGTAGTTCACGATATAACAGACTCGATATGCCACATATCAAAAATATAAGGAGAGTCTCTACGTAGAAAGGTATCGTGTTGTAATATGTAATGAGTATGTTACATTAAAGTATTTTTAAATCCTTTCAAAGCAGGCCATGAATGTTATGATTATAGACGATGTTAAGCTTTTTCTTATGATTTTTTTATACAGAAAAACCTTGGTTTGTAATAAATAAAAAGTGCTCCCTTGAACAATATGTTTGTATTGTGAATGTAGGGTAGATCAGTAGTAGTATTTGAATCCCAGATCTCCCGATCGAAATCATAGAACTATAATAAGCATGAGCAAATTTTTAACTCAATTTCCATTGTTTTGTCTCGCTTTCGATGCCTCACTGCTTTGGTTTCTTTCATGACGTATTCTTTTTATGTTGTTCTTTTTATCCTGTATAATTATGATGAACCCAAGTGTCCCGTAAGGGGCCTATGGGGAATGATTAACAATAAACAATAAATAAACAAATAAAATAAACCTTTAATATTTCTATAATAATAAAAATCTATCTGTATAGATCAGCGCCTGATGATGCAAACTCGATATTTGCGAAACCAGTTGTGCATTAGTTGTACTCCATGGTAACACTAAACAATAATAATAAATAATTAATTTTATTATATAATTTAAAATAAAGTGTTACAAAGTTAATGTCGATACAATCAATGAAAATAATCTTTATTATATAAAGTATATAAACATGGTTATTATCATCAACATATCAAAAGGTCAATTTATTAATTGTACAATATATTTTTCCACCTAACCCAAAGAATGCATCAACTTTAAATTTTTTATATTCTTAGGTTTTAACGCATTCAAATACTTCAATTTGATTCTTTGATTTTAGTTTAGTCATGAATACATATTAATATTGCAATTTTTTTCCATATTGTTTTTTACTTATATTTCAAGTTCTTTGTCACTCTGTTTATCCTGGTAAAGTGAAAATCAGACTGCGTTAGGGCAAAGGTGATGTTTTGACTTAATTAATAGGTCATTTAAATTATATATGTCGTCTTGCTGATTGTGGACGTTACGCTTTTGATTTTATATAAATACTGTTTGTGCAAAGCAGTGGTTCTAAACCTTTTTTCTCCGACTCACCACTTTTTAGTGAGCCAACTCTCCATTCCCCCACCGCAGCATCGGTCTTTGAGAAATTCAATTTTCACCTATGCAGCGTTTAGTACGAGTAGACGTCGATTAGATATTGTTTCTATAACATTTTACTTATCTGTGAAATTCCTAACCCAGCAGTGTTGTCACTTTTACCCAAACAAAACATACAATACCTCATACATTGGTTGTTTTTGTTATTGAAACAGTCTGTAATGGTTGTGATTTGTAAAGTCATTCAACATTTGGATGTAATGTATTAGATTTGGAAATACTATAGATTTTTTGTGGATGGAAACAAATCCACCAAATTCCCCACCTGGCAACTCCACCATTCTGCACCAGTGGGGAAGGGTTAAGAACCCAAGAGTTAAGTTCCCACAGGTTAAGAATCACTGATGTAGAGCATCTTTTAGTTGTTGTTGCTGGGTGAATTCGAATATTATAAAACTTGATATGTCGAATAAATTATAATTGTTAAATAACACATAGTCTACATACGTAGCACGTGTTGTAAGTATGTGTGATTGTAATTTACATAATTATGTACATAAATATTGTTTCTGGTGTTGCTGTGTAGGAGTTTCCGATACATAATTCCACTGTGCTCAGGACAAAGGCTTCATCTATACTATACCCTCACGCCGTGTCCCAGGTGGGGTAGGCAGAGAGAACGGAACGCCATGTCGATCTATCCTTACATACTTCTTTCGCTTCCTCCACATTCATCCAGTTTCTCATACATGCACGCCGATTCCTCTTACTTAACACGCAACCGTCCTTGAGAATTTGATCCACGTGGTTGAGCCACGTAGTTCTTGGACGTCCGCGCTTTCTCACACCCTCTCTTTCAGATAAATACACCCTCTTCGTCAATCTTACACCAGGCTTCAAACCACATTAGTAAAATTTTGTAGAAGAAGCAAAAAATTGTAGAATGAAGAAAATATCAAACTATTTGTTGTCATTATTATTTTACCGTCTTATTGTAATGCAGTTTTTTTTTTTATTATGTCGTAAAAAATCAAGAGAAAATATTCAGGAATTATCAAGTTATAAGATTTTTTTTTAAAAATGTTGGATAAGTTCTTTGTACTGAAAGATTTTAGCAACATGTAAAAGAGATATGTATGTCACATGTTTGGGGTTATGCAATTTGATGCCTTTTACCTTTCCATAAAATAATGTCTGGATAAAAAAATTTGGTGTTAATAATGAAAGTCATGCTGTATGAGTCCTTTATCCTATTGGATGTTTGCACTTAAGTCCTAGTTAAAAAAAAATATTTTTCAATAAAAACTAGACGTTTGGGGATTGAATTCTTTTATCAGAATGTGTACAAGACACAAAAGATTGATCTTAAAACATTAAATCACTTTTGCCAGAATGATGGTTTGATGCCTTTGTCCTGAGCACAGTCGAATGATAGTATTTTAAATTTTTTAACCGCTTTGAGTCCATTTTTGGACTTGTTTTTCGCTTCAAAATTTTGCTCAATACATTAATAAACTTAACTATACTATACCCTCACGCCATATCCCGAGTGGGGTATGCAGAGAGGACAGAACACCATATTGATCTCTCCTCATATACTTCAATCGCTTTCTCCACAGTCATCCAGTTTTGCAGACAAAATATAAATAAATATGCAAAGAGCATAACCTATTTATTATAACGTAGAGAAATTAGTAATTAATCTAAATGTCTATTCATTGACTTGGCCAAATGTGAGACAGAGTTATCACGTAAACTGTTTCTATGGTCACGTCAATGTCAATATCATAAGTCATCGCCACAACAATTAATAAATACCGCAATGTCAGTTTTTATTGAACTTATTTAGAATTCATAGTACATCATCCATAATCGCCGTTGTCGTCGGTGAATGAAATGTAATCTTTAGAGAAGTTTCGAATAGTATATTTGACCGAATACCGAATATTATGCAAGCTGTAGACGCTCTTAATTGGGGAACTGGCCAGATCTTATTGTATGTTTGTAATTTATGTATTGTGTCGTCAGTTTTCTGTGAGTGTCTCTATGAAAAGATGATGTGCCGAATAACCGAATATTACGCAAAATAATAGTGAGAGCGTGCGGTACTCATAGACATACTAGACTTGCAGCGCGGTACATTTTTTCGAAATTTTTGTGTTCCAACATTCATAATAACAATAATAATATTATATTGTTTCTCTTCATATCAAATTAAATTCATTAATTAGATATTTGAGGATCAATAAAATTATGCATCTGCAGCTGACAATGAAATAGCAACAATCGACAAGCTATTAGTTCCTTCCAGTTTTAAATTTTAACTATTCGGCAGAACACCGAATAATATACTAAATATTTGGTATTCGGCCGAATAGTAAAAATGTTACCGAATAGGCAGAATACCGAATAGTTGCCTAGTATTTGTTGCATCTCTAGTAATTTGTTATATAGAACACAAAGGCGGTTGTTGTTGACGTATATGGTATTTGGTGTCGTGTTTAATACATGTCCTTGGTACATCGTGACAATTGCAGTGCCTGTTGCACCATATTAAACTATTACAATCATACTGCAGTATTTATCAATACATTTAATTTGTAGTACGTAGAGGCGACCTTTTTTAAGTTATCGCAGAAAGAACAAATAGAGTCAACGATCAATAGTTTTGAGAAATACAATGGTTTAGTTAAAAATCTCTATAAATGAAGTATCCGTCCTTTAACCCCTTCTTATAGTTCCTATAGTTCTCGGCCCCTTTGGAGTGTTAGGGGTGTGGATTGTAGATTTTTTTCTCATTTTGATTTTTGTAGAGATTTTTCTTACTATTTGTGTTTTTATTGTTGTTATTATTTTTATTTGTGTTTAGTGTTAATATGACGTGGTTAGATGGAAGAAATCACTATATAGTTAGCGAAGTTAGAAATCACTATATAGTTTGGGTTAGTTTGAAGAGATTGCGTCTTTGCTATAAACTCGCCCTTGGTATATTGATTGTATCTAACTTGAATGTATACCTCCTAAGTAATTATTTGTAATCAATTGTACAGTAAAGAATTAATAAATAAATATATTACGGTTGTGTTAGTGGGTAAAACCTACAATTTGCCATGTTTCAACAAATTTACATGGGCATACCAAGTGGAGGGGCTTAGCATCTTGAAAATTATCAATTGAAAATCTGGCAATGTGGGGGGTAAAAATTTAGCTTAGCTGCTGTCCTGTTTAATGGATTTTTTACACCTGCGTGACTAAAGATATTAATAAAATTGCTCGGTTCTGAAGTATCGGAGCAGCATCTTTCCTGTTTCTGTTGGTTGTACAGATGAGGTGTCTGTTGGGTAATATTCTTAATATTATTTTCCTATTTCAACACAAATCAAGGGATCACTGTACCACTTTATGTATTATTGTCGGAATAATTGAATAATTGTGTATCGTATTGCTAACTGATTTGTTATAAATTTTCCATTCGTTGTTGTACGTTACCGTAGCAATAACATTTCATTTCATACAGCTGTTTTTTAGTTAACATCGGCACATTTATGTACTTCTAATAACTTGTTTAATAAGGCTGAGATTTTTTTGTCACGATTAATAGCGATGATGGAAATATACTTATCTTTTTATTTAAATGTTTTTTTTGTCTGTTAAATGTAAAGTAATATTAAAAAAAAATGTTTTTGAGATAATCTATTAAATACTTGTTTTAACTCAGCTGCCATCAGAAAAAATAAACATCAATATATTTATCGTTGTTGTTTTTACAATTAACCATTGTATGAGGTTACTATTATGTAAATTTAACACATAAAAACTACCATATAAGGCTTAGAAAAGACAACGTCACCTCACTTGATAGTGTCCCGGACGGGACTTGAAAGAGAGAATATCGAAGCCTCTGGTATGTCGCCCGGTAGCTTAATTGGACAAAGCACATCTCGCGACAAGATGGGAGTGCGGGTTCAAGTCCCGTCCAGGGCACTACCAAGTGAGGTGACGTTGTCTTTTCTAAGCCTTATATGGTAGTTTCATGTGTTAAATTTACAAACATCAATATAGATGGTTAAGATATAATAAACTACTTACCTGCAAAATGTCAAAATAATAGACGATTAAAAAAATTAATGGCAACACTATGAAAATATATTTTTGACTTTATGACACATATGCTGATATTCCTCTGTAGAAAAATTCTATAAATTAAAAGTTTTCTAGTTCTTACTGAAGATGGTGATTTTTCAAAAGATTTGTAGATAGCTTCACATTATTGCTAGTGTCTCTGTAAATAACAATAATAATAATAAGAACACTTTATTGATCAGAAAAAAAAAATCATGAGCAATTGGCGAGCTTATTGCCTGGAGGCTAATATCTTCCAGCTAACCAAAATAATGTGTGATACTATGTTGACAATGTGTAATTAATACTAAATGTGATAATTTAATACTAAATTTAATTATAACTAATTACATTCTTAGTCCTAAGTAGAACATTATATATGTCATGTTTCCTCTAATAAATACAATAAAATGAAGGATAAAGGCACGTGGAGGAACTTTTTAGGATAAGTCTATGGATTTTAGGTTATTCTTAAAAACGTGTAGCGTAGAGGAATTTCTAATATTGCAAGGTAGATTATTCCACATTCTAATTGCATGGGTCGTAAATGATGAACTGAAGAAGGTTGTGGTGTGGGCAGGGACGGCAAGTAACTGGTTATTCTGAGATCTCAGGGGACTTCCATGTGAAGACAGGTATTCAAAACGCTTAAAAAGGTATTGAGGGGAATTGTGCTTTAGGATGTTGTACATTAAATGTTAAATAAATAAATTACAACACAGTTTTATGGGTGTGGGTTAGTTTTTCTAATTTATTCTTAATCAGAGACAAGTGAACCGTTTGTTTTAGATAGAACAACTTTAAATAATTGGTTATTCTGTTGTCCGAAATCAGTCGAGACTAGAGTTGAATTTTCTTTGTTTCTTATTGTCTGAATTATGCCCTCATCGCTGATCAATGTGTTGTACAAATCATGTACAGCTTATGTATAACTACTTACTTTTACTATTAAAAATAATATAAAGAACAATACTCAATGTACACTCTGTATATATTAATAAAAACAGTATTTAAACAGGTTTAGCTACAAACCATATACTTAGATATAATAAAACTATATTTATTATAATACTAGCTGACTCGACAAACATTGTTTTGCCTTATACATTATTTATTTGCCATATACATTATACATCGACCAGAGTCGAAAATGATTGAATTACTAATAGCACTATTAAAAAATAGGGGTAGAAGGGTGAAAATTTAGGGCTGTATGTATTTTTTAATGCCTCACCATAAAAACAACATAAAAATAAAAAAATTGGGTTGGACCACCCGCAGCTTTAAGGAATACAAAAAAATAGATGTTGGCTGATTCTCAGACCTACCCGATAAGCAAACTAAATTTCATTAAAATCAGTCCAGCCGTTTCGGAAGAGTATGATAACAAACACTGTGACACAAGTATTTTATATATTAGATGTATCTGATGGTTGTATGATATTTTTAACACTAGTTAGTTATCTGTTAACAAAATGACTGTAAAAAGCTGGAACGAATTGAATAATGGGTCAACCATTTATTTTTTGTGATTTTTCAATTGTCCTGCTGTAAAAAGCAAGTGTTTTTAAAACATGTATTATAAGAAATTTACTATAGGTACCATCACGGTATATTCCACAAGTGGGATAACCAGCAGACCTTGTAACAAACACGCAAGCTGTTCTCTCTGTGTTAACAAAAAGTGTTTAACAAAATGAAAGCCGGCTCGCAAAAATAAATAAAGTCAATAGTGGAACAACTATATATTGTGTTTCATTTTAAAAATTATTAATATGAACTTCCACCAAGAACCGTCAGTCGATAAATTAAACTTGATTAAGACCTTGCCACCTTTTTTCAACATCCGCAGCTAATGTCATGTTTAATCCTGTACGGTACGTCTGGCAGGAGCTAACGATTTTCCTTAAAATTAGCCAAAAAAACGATATTTATATACTTACTAGAGTTACTAATTATCTCACGTGGTACGCTTAATTTTTTCATAAGCAGATGGAGCAATGACAGAGAAAAGCTTATTTTTGTTCAAATTGGGCAGAAAGTGTGCACAGTTTTGTTAAGTATATTAAATGTCATTGGTATTGATAGATAGAAAGATAGACATTTTAACTTGTTGGTTTTTTCCGTTGTTTATTGTTTGTATTGTTTTTACTACTTCTCATACTGTTGTTGTCGTGCTCAATTAATTCCTGTTTTATACTGATTTATATACAGTTACTGCAATCACATGACAAATACAGTATTATCATTTATAATTGATGTCATAATAACAAGTCTACTACAGTTTATGTATAATTTATTGGTAAACAACACATCTACATTTGTGTGATAGCATTTTGTGTACGGTTTGATAATAATTATGGTTATCATTTCATTTTAATTTGGGTCTTAATATTGTATAAATTACTTTTAATTAAGATAATTATTTAATGATTTACACTTGTTTATTGTTTATGGGCTATTTTCTTTTTTAAATGTCATTAACTTAACATGAGTTTGTTGGTCTTGGCCTCATGAACAAGAGGTGTGCGGTTCGATATCAGGTGCCGGCAAACTCTTCTTTCACGACACAAGCTTATAGCTTACTGGAAAAGGTGTATAAAGTTGTTTTTGGGTTTTTCTGGTACAACACAACAAATTATCTATCTATCTATACCATTACGGCATATCCCACACGTAGGGTAGCCAGCAGATCAGCTGCATGTAATAAACATGTAAGCTGTGTTCTCTTTGTGCCAACAAAAATTAAGACATTCAGGATGAGTGGCAAATCTCATAGCTGAATTTAAGATGTAAAATGTCTTTATTTTTTGAACACCTGCCTTTTACAAGACACTCGAGAACTTATGGAAAATAGTGGGAGATCAATTCTTTACTGGATGCTCCACAACAAATTAATTTAGGAAAAAATGCATAAGTTACATTTAATGAACAGTAAGACATATCATAAACAACAAATAATTGTTATGTCCTCCAGCGATTCAGAGGTATTTTTTAAACTTATTACTACTACAATTTTTGCATATCCCACAAGTGGGGTAGCCAGCAGGCCGGCTGCATGTAATTAACATGCAAGCCGTGCTCTCAGTGCCAATAAAAATTTAAGACATTCTGGATGGGTAGCAAATCTTATTGCTTCATTTAAGATGTAAAATATCTTTGTTTTTTCGCACATCTTCCTTTTACAGGCCACTACGCTCAGTGCCCTTTGGACTTATATATATTGTCTTAGATTGGCACTAACAAGTAGAATAAAACCAGTTTTTTCCAGTCATCATTAAATTTGTGTCAATTGTTTGACCTTTTATCATATATTATGTAGATACCATATAGTTATGAATATTATTATTGTTACAAAAACACTGCAAATATCTTACATATAAAAAATAAACACCTCCATTACAATTGAAATTCATTAGTCAATATTGCAGTCATTTGTTAATTATCTTACAATTGTAGTAACTCTTGTCAAGTAATAATGTTTGATTGATTTTGACATGAAGAGCAAATAATTGAAATTAGAGATGCAACGTACCTATAGTATATTTGCCGAATACAGAATATTATGCAAGATCATGTGCCGAATAAAAAAAAAAAAAAAATATTTGAGGATTAATAATTATGTCAACTACAAGCTATTAGCTATTAGTTCCTTCCAGTTCAATCTACAAGCTATTAGTTCCTTCCAGTTTTACATTTAAACTATTCGGCAGAATACCGAATAATAGACCAAATATTCGGTATTCGGCTGAATAGTAAAAAAATATTGCCGAATAGGCAGAATACCGAATAGTTGCCGAATATTCGTTGCATCTCTAATTGAAATAATTGAAGCAAAATGAATTGGGTTAGTTGGAGGATATTGCAATACACCAATAATAAACTCTGCATGTTGAAATGAAATATGCAATCCTATTGTGAAGTAAAATAATGTATCATTTTATTTATTCTCTTATAGAAAAATATAATAAAAAAATATAAGTAATAAATGATTGAGAAAGTATGCGTGTCTGTCAGATGGGATGTAAGGAAATGAAAAGTACACAAAAATAATGGTTATAATAATAATTGGACAATTTATATATGGCACCGTTTAATCATCCGTGGCCATTTCCGTGACATCTTTTAAACAGAAGCATTTTTAACTTGGTGTGTCAAACTGATTCTTTCTCAGGTTTGTGGAAAATCTGTTCCAAGCAGTTAGTGTGGTGGCTCTGAAGTTTCTTCCAGCAAATTTGTAGGTGTCCGTTTTATTGGAATATATGCAATTTTATTAACAAATATTATTTCTTTATTTTTCAGAGATCTAGTTGATGTTTTACACAGCAGAGGTGTTCCCGTATTCCTTGTTTCTGGCGGGTTCAGATGTCTGATTGAGCCAGTGGCTGAGCAGATTGGAATACCACTAAATCATGTCTTCGCCAACAGACTCAAATTCTTTTTCAACGGTAAGAATATAATACAATATAAATACAGTTTCAAAACTTACAGTATTGTAGTTTATTTTATAGAATATCATATGACATACCATGTATAGGTCCTTGAAGTGAATATTCCACAATACAGCACATTATAAATTGTCTATTATTATTATCATTATAGACAACTCACACAGATCGAGTTAGTCCCAAAATAAACATGAATCTTGTATTATGGGTACTAACACGACGTTACACATATATACCTACAATGCACATGATACATCACCCAGACCCAGAACAATATAAAAAGATACGAAGACAAGAGCATTACCTTCGTGCCTCGATGGCAGATATGAATTCTAAAGGTCTCATCTGACTTTTAAACTACTATTTCTACCATCACGACATCTCAAACAAAATAGGCAGTTAATCGACTAACTGTATATAATTTCATCTGGATAAAAATATGGAATAGAACCTTGAAAATTTGGTTGCATTAATTTTTATAGGAGTGTTTACAATATTGGACCTGAATTACGTGTATGAATAAAAAATATAATTGTAATTGGTGTTACTAGAGGTTATGACGTCATTGCGTCGGTCAATAATGATAATTATTTTGTCTGCTGTATGTTGACCTGCACAACCCACATTTCCTACTCTATCATTCAATATAAACTGACGCGATCCAGTTATTTCAAATTTGATTGACACAGTGTTTACCTAATTACGCATTAAAAAAACATGTACTTCATCTCGTATTAAGGTCTTCTGCCACACAATAACTCCATTATTATTATTAAAAGGACACCATATTCTACTGGGACCATTACAGCCTTCGGCCAATGCGATCCATGATTTGTGAATAGTAAGCGTTGGCTAAAATATCAAGCCTGTCAAATTAAAAGCCCGGTAGAAATAAGTTGAAAGTTTTTTATAATTTGCTTTTCATAAGACAATCAAAAACTGATGTAGGTTTTACTTTGCATATTTCTTTCAATTCTTCAATTTCTCATAGTCAGTTCATGTGAATGTGGTCCACATAGCCCAGCAATATGTGCGTTTTCCTGTACACCGTCTTCCAGATATATACATACCTTTTAACTACATATTCAAGTGTCACATCTAGTTAATATGTTTCAGATTCTTGATTTTTATACATTTTTGTTAGGTACCTTAAAAAAAATCTCTGGATTGTGTTCCGAAAACATGTTTTGATATTCTTCTAATGATAATGATATCATTTATTTATTATAACCATGCGATAAATTGTGATTAATTACTGTACTTTGATTTTTTGCGTATTGTTTATATTTTTATTGGCTTTTTCCGTGATTTGTTTTTACCGGTTTGATTTGGTTGTCTTAAATGATTTTAGATCACAGAGGTGAATTTATACAAGATTATTTATTGACTAAGTACACACCTCTCTAATAGACGCAACTTTGGCTCCAGGACATTGACTATTGTTTGAGGGGAGCATTTTTGCCTTGGGCAGTTCTAAAAACTCCTTAACCTTTAATATGTTAGTCCAGTCATATTGTATTATGTTTTATGCCATGAAATATATCGCCTTCTACCAGCACCACTCCAAACCTTCACTATTTTACTTCTGATGATTAGATGTAAAATTTATATATTTCCTCTTAAATGGCCAAGTTTCTAGTTTGGGTAAGGAAGCTAATAATAACGATACGACAGTTACTTATTAAAACTCATTTATTTTCAACAAAGTACACGAACGATCCGACTATATTGCTTTCAAACCTCACGCACACAACCGACGACATCCACACTTGGATAACAAACCACTTCACTTGGCCAGTCTCATATCAATAACTCACCCTCTCCCTGTTTTGAACTATTTTCATTCCAGCTTTCATTCTCTTTCATACACAAACTGTTACCTTTTACCACAAACAAACATCCTTCTACCATAGACATTTCTAACATTTGTCACCAATGCTCATTCGATTCTGGTTTTATTAAGAACATCTACGTAGCTGGTTGTATTTGTCCAAAATTTTTGTAAAATTCTTCGATATAGGTATCCACATTTGAACCTTACCTTATACCTGTATATGTTTAATATTTATTAATTTAATGATTTACATTTTAAATTGTCTTTCTCTTTTGTATTGCAGGTGACTATGCTGGGTTTGACGAGAATGAGCCGACTTCTCGCAGTGGAGGTAAAGGAGTGGTGGTTGGCAAGTTGAAGGAGCAACACAAGTTCCAGAGAATCGTTATGATCGGAGATGGAGCCACAGATCTGGAAGCAAGTCCACCAGCAGATGCATTTATAGGTTTGTAATCTTTGACAAATTTATTTTATACTTTAAAGAACTTACATATTATTAGGCCGTCTTTCGATATATTCATATTTGTTTTCATATTATCATATGAGAAATGTCTTTTTCCCTTTCCAGGATTTGGTGGAAATGTTCTCAGAGAAGAAGTCAAGAAGAAGTCCCTGTGGTACGTGACAGATCTTCATGAGTTAGTCGATTCTCTTGCGCTGCAGAATCAAGTCAAGTGAATATGATGCCGGGTCACAAAATACTCTTATCTTATTATCGTATTATTATTAAGGAAGTTAGAAGATACAAAACATTTATTATTTATCTACGCAAAAACAAAAAACAAAACGCAGTTCAACATGAGATTTCTTCTTCGTTCATCTCTAATTTGCTGGATTCAGACTTCTTCCATGTTATCCTGGACTAATCTTTCTGAAGAGCCCTAGATTCCTTCTCCGAATAATTAGGAAAATTTACAGTGAAAATATTATATTTTGATACATGCTTGTTTTAACAATATTTTTTGACTTGTAAAAATTTCAACATTTATTTAATTTTTAGATTATTATATTATTTTAGTTTTTTAGCTTATTAGCAGTGAGCACAAATTTATTTTTTTAAGTTGAATTAATGTATCTATTATATTATAGTACGTTGGTTTAAGTGTAATAAATGCATATCATTGTTGCATATTCAAAGTGGGGAATGTAAATTTATTTCAAACTTAAAGTAACAGCTAATATAACATAATAAACAAAACAATTGTACAAAATTAAAGCCAATTACAACTTAAATTACATAATACAGAATGATAGTTAAAAAAGCAAGTAATGTAAAGCAAATTTATGAATTTTTTGACATTTTTAGAATAAACTGCTTATAACGACATCATAACCATTTAACAAAGTGATTCTTAGTATCAATTATTAAAATTTAATACTACTACTACTACTACTATACCATCACGGCATATCCCACAAGTGGGGTAGCCAGCAGATCAGCTGCATGCAAGAAACATGCAAACTGTCCTCTTCGTGCCAATATAAAATCAAGACATTCAGGATGGGTGGCAAACCTCATCGCTGAATTTAAGATGTTTTTTTATAGATAAAATTTAGATAGATAAAATTTAGATAGAAAAATAAGACAGATAAAATAAAAGATAGAAAGATAAAATTTAATATTTTAAGAATAATGTCACATGCCAATAAAAAGTCTTAACAACAATAATTATAATGCCCCCTAATGAACAGTTTTTAAAGAGTATGCCTAAATTAAAATATTCGCACATACCTACCTCATTTTGAATATGCAACATCGATATGTCAATAGACCATTAAAGGTCACGTGGTCTTGTCTATGGATTTGCTTTTGCTTGGGGGGCAAACAGTCAGATTGCGCAAATCATCCTTGTAGGATGTTATGCCATAAGAGAAAAAAAAGAAAGTCAGACGACAAAGTAATAACAAAATCGACACTGACAGTTTTTTTTATTATTAGGTATTCTTTAGGCGTTCCACCTAATATTACACCGTAATCGTCTGTTGTGTTGGGATGACTGATGCCCCTCAATGATTTTTTTGTGACGTCATTCTTTGATGGTCTATTGACAATAAATTATAAAATTTTGCAGCACAAACTCATCGCTAACTTTGCAGGTGTTTTGAGTTTATATTTGGGTTTGTGAAAAACCTAGATTCATATTTAAAAAATACTTTTTGACTTTGGCATAAAATATAATAATTTTCACGTGAAACCATGTTCATATTTCATTTTTTTTATTTGACAAATCGTGACTAGTTTTCATAAATATATATTTAAATATGAATATTTTTGATATATTTTATACTCACTGCAACCCCAAGTATTCTAGGTGTAAACTAATTTATATTTAATTAAATTTCTGATAGTAATTATATGATCATACTTATATTTTTTTTTATAAATAATCAAACATAGATATAAGAAAGTAAATTAGTAAATGGATTAAGCAGAATGATAATTATTTTTGTACTAATTACATATTTATTATTAGTGATGTAAATTTCACATCGAAGTGTTTGACACGATTATGTAAAATTTTTTAAATAAATATATTTTGTAAATTTGAATGGTTTATATATCATCATTTATATTCCCTGTTAAAAACTTATCAATGTTAAAATATAAAATATTTTTGTATAGTTTTAAATGTTTGTTAAAGAATATTTACACTTTTTTATACAATTAACACAGTTTATCTTGCTCAAAATATAATGTCGGATCTGCAAAATTAACATTTTAAAGAAAAGCCGAATAGTGAGTCTCGGCCTCGTGCATATGAGGTCCGTGGTTATATCCCAGGTGCTGGTAAATTCCCCTTTCACGACACAAGCTTTTAGCTTACTGTGAAAGGTGTATAAGGTTGTATTTGGGTTTATAACAAATCCCAGATATACTTACCTATTGTGTTTTCATTTATATGACAAAGGTCTTCCTGCTGTGTGTTTCTAATTGTTAATCTTACATCTGTATCTGATTTAATAACTGTATTTAAAAATCTTTCGATGAAGTGGTTTTTATGTATGAAAAAGCTTATTAAAGGCTGTAAATGGGTGAACAAATAAATAAATATTTTTTATTTTTAAAAAAAATGTTGCTATTATGGAACACGTGATATATTACAAAAGAATATGATTAAATATGTAAAAAATATATTTTGGTAAAATCTGTAGGTTCTACATTATATTTTGGGCGTGACAAGTTATTTATCAACAACATAATACAAAATATTCATTCCCTCAAAATTAATTATTGAGTAAATTAATTAAGTGGTATTGTGGCCAGGGAATTATTAGAATGTAATTAATATACTCCTACAAATCATTCTCTCTGTGCTAAAAAAAATGTCATCCAGGATTAGTAGTATGAATGAATGAATTGAAGATATTAAATGTTTCGATATTATTGACCAAAGGTACTTGTTGGAAGTCCATCTCAAGATAAATTGAATAAAATACAGTATGTAGTTAACTTCCAAATGACTTTATTATCATCAGGCGATAAGAAATTTTTTTTTTTTTTAATTGCCTGATGATGGAGTCGAGAGTCTCCGAATACTAGTAAGCGAAGTTAATAAAGTCATTTGGAAGTTACTGCATACTGTATTATATTTCTTTTACAAATACCTGCTTTTTACAGGACACTAGAAATCTTAAATAAAAGAGTAGGATAATTGTTATACTCTCATGACCGCACATGGTTTCTGAGCAAAATATTATCAGTGGATTCATTGTTTACCCTACAAGTGGGACAAGCATAGATAAATAAAGATTGAATAGAATAAATGGTTCTAAATTATACCACTAGATGCCACTACAAAGTAGCTAAAATGCACAGAATTCCATACGAAACCTAGAACCCTGACTCGATTACAAAAGTGAGACAAAAATCTACGAACTTTTGACAGAACGATTGGCGAAAGCGTGTGGTGTATCCTACATTTTATGGACTCTTTCTCGCATATTTATTTATTTAAAACAGAATACGGCTCAAAGCCATTAATAACATATTGAACCATAAAAAAAACACATGAATATTATACATAATACATACTCTAACTATCGTAAAAAAAAATGTTGTACAATATAATCCATAGTAACAAAAAAAAATGGATTTACATTAAAAACAAAAATATGCACATTAAATATTTGGATATAGGTAAACAATAAGATCCATAATATGATGAAAAATCACCATTTTGAATCAAATAAACATTTAAAATCTCTTTATTATATCACATTATAAATACTTCCAACATTTTTATACATTTCATTCAATTTTTAACAACTTCTTAAATATATCATTTTTATATTTATATAAATGTAATTGGACATTTTTTGAAGTTCTTGTCAATGTTTTTAGCGATTTACCACATTTCTTTTCGCCAACCGTTCTGTCAAAAGTGCCGAAAAAAGGTGCCTCACTTTATTGCAATGAAAATACATACGAGTGCTCCATCTAGATATTATAAATAAAAATCTATGCTAAAATGTGATGTAATATTCATTTTCAATAGCAAATTAAAAAGATATTGATAGCCCTGATCACTCGCAAATAGAGGGTAATTTTTCCCGGATTATTTTTGTTCCCGGGAAACGAGAAATTTAAAAATGAATTTCCCGGGAATCCCGGGAAATTTAAAAAATATTAAATTTGAGTTGGAAGTTGTAAAAGTTTTACGGAAAAATTAATTACTCGCAAACGAGTGGGTGGCATTTAACTTAAATAGAGTATCTTGAGAATAACTATTGTTAAGACAAAATTGTTTTGTGTCTATAAATTTGTTAATTATACTGAAAAACAATGTTTTAAAGCAAGATAAATGCGTACTAATTTATTACCTATCAAACAAATTGTATGTTGAAACTGTATGTTTTTATTTTAAATAAAATATTGATATAATTAATAATTCAATACTTTAATATTAGTTATTTGAATTCTTTTACAATAGTTTTATATTGTAATTTTATAATAACATTTTATTTGACATATTTGAATTATGAAATAAATAAATAAAATTTTAGTTTTTAACAAATGTTGTTTTTTTTATTTCAAGTCCTGCCATAATTTAATGAAATCAATCCAATGAAAGACGTTATTTTACGCAATAAAGTGGACAGTAAATCTAAATAAGTTGACATGTTTCTCAGATATTTTTAAATTGTCTTAATCAGGGCAAACCACATTTAAATTTTAGATAGATCCAAGTGCTGCCTTCCCTCCCTTTCTGATATTTATAAATACTGTAGTTTCAAAATGGGCAAAAAATGCACTCAACAATACTATGGGAAAAGTATCTAAAATGAGGAATCTGAAAATTGTTCCATGGAGTATTTGGCAAAGACAATAATAAATTATTCTTTGCCAACTTTGAAAACTTACAAAGAAGAGTGTGTCTCTTACATTGGTCTCAAATGTCCTGTAAAAGACAAATGTTGTATCTTTAATTCAGCGATTAGGTACGTCATCCATCCATAATGTTGTCTTGATTTTTATTGAGATGGTAGTTTGCACGTTTTTTTACATGCAGCTGATCTGCTGGCTACTCCTCTTCTGTGATATGCTGTGATGGGATAGTAGTAATTGTTGGTAGTAGTGAAGAAAAAGGAGCTAAAAAAATGTTCCAGTTTTTTTAAATATAATTTTTTACAAAATACCTTTACTGAGTTTGTGATCCAAACCCCTTGCCCGTCGCCAGATTTTCAATTTGGTGTACGAATTTGAAGTCCAGTGGAGCACCCAGTAAATAATTGGTCTCCCACTCTTCTCCATAAGTTTTCGAGTGTCTTGTGAAAGGCAGGAGTTCGAAAAATAAAGACTTTTTAAATCTTCAATTCAGCGATGAGGTTTGCCACCCATCCTGAATGTCTAGATTTTGTATTGGAACGGAGAGGATTGCTTGCATGTTTATTGCATGCAGATGTTCTGCTGGCTACCCCACTTCTGGAATATGCCGTGATGGTATAGTAGTAGTAGTAGATTTGAAGTATTGCACAATATCCTAGGTTTTGATATATTTGCTAGAGGACAATTGGTCACCTTACATGAGTTTTCCGAAATTTTGCCCACCCCCTGAAATTCAGCGTCCTGGACAAATATCCAGTCTGCCCGCCTATAGCCCTGGATCTGGGTTATTTGATTAAACCTTACGAGGTAGGTACTATTTAGTTACTGCTGGAACTTGTTAAAGTGTGATCCATTAAGTTTACGATGTTATTAAAGATGAAAGTTATGTTTCGGTTGAGTGAAGGGACATGTAAAACGGCGGGAGGGCGCAAATTTTATTTCACCAATCAAAAAATAAATACTAGAATCATTACATATCTATAATATTTTATTATTATCAGCTATTTATTAATATCTAAGTATTATTTCTTTGTGGGTGTTGTCCAGTTAATGACAATGATATTAATTAACAATTAATTCTATTATTTATTGATTTGGCAGTAACATTATAACGAAGATTTGGAATCGAAAACTTCACCATTGTATTTTTTGGTTAGTTGGAAGAGATAATCTCTCTCTCTCTCTCTCTCTCGCCCTCAACGCTCCTCTCGGGACCACAGGGCAGAAAACAGCCTCCTCCATTCAGAGCGTCTCTGCGCCAATTGCGTCACCTCTTTCCTCGACATTCCCTGCGCTCTGATATCGTTGTCATAGGAACGGTGTATTGTGAAAGAGGGAAGAGATAATAGTTATAATAAAAATCTTTATTGCACAAAAATAGTACACAATAGAAAAAAAACATGACATCGTCACTACTGAACACATAAATTTGTGCAATGGGCGAGTTTATCTCAGAAGCGCGATATCTTCCAACTACCTCAAGAGATCGCGGCTTTATGATAAACTCGCTCTCTGTATAGTGATATCTTATTTGAATCCATTTTTCTATAAAATTGTATATTTTGTAATCAATGCACAGTAAAGAATGAATAAATAAATAAATTTAAAATTATTCTACACGCGACCAAGGTTTGAACAGGTATCCTGTTATTCTCAAGTGCACTATTTGACGACCAAGGTTTGAACAGGTATCCTGTTATTCTCAAGTGCACTATTTGACGACCAAGGTTTGAACAGGTATCCTGTTATTCTCAAGTGCATTTTAATTCTTCTATAGGTGCTTCTCGTCTCTCCACACAGAAAAAAAAACAGCTCGATTTTATTCCCTAAATTCAAGAATTTTAATTATCTCTTAACATTTCAAGAGCATTTTGTCTTGAATTATGACAATCAGTTCTCGCCAATAATATTGAGATTTTTTTTTTTAATTTCTTCAATATGAAGATTGTTTTCTTGTTTAGAGAATTTTAATTCTTCTATAGCGATATTTTGTCTTTTTAAACCGAGAAAGAATTTCTTGTCTCGAATTTTTGTTTGTTCTTTCACAAAAATGTAAATCTTTTTTAAATTGACTAAATATTATAATAAATTTCGTTGTATACAAAATTTAAGTCTTTTAAAAACTCAAGACGATTCTTTTGACTGAAGACGTTTTTATCTTTCTGTGCACTGCTAAATGTATCTTCACAACTTTCAATATATATTATTTTTTTAAATCTCTTAATTGTTTGTTAAGTTTGAAATATTAACTTAAATCACGTGATATATAAAAAGAGTAAAGATAACTGTGGCCCGCTATTTAAATAAGTCACAGATCCTAAAAGAGTAGGCCGAAGTGTGGAAAATAAGGACGTAGTGTTTGCCCGAAATAGGATTTCCTAACAGAAATGAATTTCGGCATCTTTCCCAATAATTCTGACCGAAATCGTCGATTAGTATAATTTTGAAATCTCTCCAAAGCAAAGGGTTTTGTCAATTTTCGGGAATATTGACTATAACTTCTCTTCGTATAATTCGAGTAAAATTGTTCCGTTCAATAGTTAAACAATTCTAAATATTTATTTGTGGAATAGAAAATAGGTAGGTACAGTTTTTTTTTTCATTAACTAAATATTTAATATACATATAAAAGGAACAATGTATTTTTATAGTTATTTGTCTGTGGAATTGATAGAGTGGAGTTGATTGGTAATCCAATTAAATCAAAATTTTCGAAAATTTTGACTTGTTGTGTTATGGACAGTTGAATTACGATTAATGTTTGCAGCCGAAACTAGCCAGAAACGAATTCTTCATTTCGGTCGCTAACTAAAGGATGCATGGGATGTTTAGTTCAAATTGGAGCGTGGTTGTTGTAAGGCTATATATACGAAAATACACCCTTAAAGCTCTCAGTCTGTATCAAACGAAACTATTGAGAGGTGCTGTATATAAAAATAATACAAAAATATTAATATTTATAATATTTTACTACACTTAAATTCACAGTCAAAGTATTAACATAAAAAATAATTTACAATTGTAAAATTTGGTTTCATTGATTTCATTAGTAAATTTTAAAGGAAGCTTTTGTTATTTCATTTTTGTACAACTGTTAGTATAAATAAACAAAAGAAAGTTTGTTTTTTTTTTTTAAATAAATAATGAAAAGCATGCTCATCAATTTTAATTAAATTAAACTTTTACCGGTGCTTTCAGGCAGCTAAAAAGATATAAGGTAAGATTTCAGTTCCACATTATTTTCATATTTTTTTCTTTAATGTATATCTACAGTACAGCCTACATTTTTATTGTATGCAGCTGGTCTGATGGTTACCCCACTTGTGGGATAGGCCGTGATGGTCATAGCAGCAGTAGTAGTGATATATCTTCATACTTATATTTATTGGTTTGATAATGACTTTGTAAGTGGAAACCAGGTTATACTGTACCTATTATTAAATATAGTAAAACTCAAACAGCTTGTATTTAGTTCCATAAAAAAAAAACAAACTTTAAATTTACTTTTACCTGACGATGAGAGCGGAAACTTTTGAAAACAGGTTCACAAATTAATTAATTAAGTCAACAGTGGAAAAACCATGTCTTTCATATGAACTTCCACCAAGAGAACCGTCGGTCGATAAGTTAAACTTTGATTTTGAAGTGATTGGCAGCTCAATTTCTAAGAACTTCTAATTAGGAGATCGATGGTTCGAATTCAGCTGTCTGTGGATAGATTATTTTATTTTATGAAAATATCCTTTAGGCTTTTCAATACCAAATTTAGCGACGATCTTTGTCACCCACCCTGAATGTCTTAACTTTTATTGACACAAAGAAGACGGCTTCTTTATTCATTACGTGCAGCTGGTCTACTGGCTACCCCATTTCTGGGATATGCCGTAAAAGCAGTAGATATAAAATTATTTAAACCCCAACAATGATTATATTACTATGTAGTTCCTAACCATTTTATTTATCGGCAGATACCTTTCGGAACTAGTCAATCATCAGTGCCTTTCGAACTAATTCCGAACCGAAAGGCCTCGTTCGATTGATAAAATTAATATTTATGAAAGAAAACGGTGTTTGTGTTAACATTTTTATGAATTTATAAAGTTTAGATATTTTAGATTTAAAAATGAAACTTTTAAGTTCTTTTAGTTAACATACCTAATTTAAAACTCGCATTAAGGCTATTTGTCGATAAAAAAATCTTTCATGAAACTTTGATGTTATAATGTTCTTTTTTTTGCATTAATTGCTTATTTATACATTTTCTTTATCCAACAATAATATTTTTTAAACAAATGCACAGTAATTGCCTCAAATTTGAGCAAAGCACGTGCTTTGAGGGATTAAATTATAAAAAAAAAAAAATTGAAAAATATTATAAAAAATAAATAAACTACCTACTTATTTTTTTAACTCTCGAAATTTTATTTTGGCGGCGATTTTTTTAACGTGCCGTGTGTAATTTTTGATGAAAATAGATCTTTAGAAAAATTATTCTACCTTTTTTATTTATTAACATATCGAGATAATTAAAAAAAAAAAAAAATTTCTATACACAAGGAATTTTGGACAAAACACTCATGACGTAGAGACCGAATCAATACAAACAATTATTTCCAATAATCTACGACAAATGAAAAGGATTTAATAAAAATAGAAATAAAAATAAACATTGAAGCTTGAATTCACTTTGGAAGGATATAACGGACACGTTCATTCAACGTGGGAGGAATTTTTAAATGTTAAATAAAATTTAAATAATATACAAAGATTCATCCGAAAATATTTCATTTTGTATTGCAAAATCTACATAAATGTATGTCACCAGGTTGTTTAATCACGAAGTGTTTCCTAAATTTTATTTATTTATTTTGGAAGTGTTTCCTATTTTTTTATTTATTTATTTTAAATTCAAATTCAAATATTTTTATTAAAATAAAATTTACAATTTAATAATATTACATGCACACCTTATTACTAAAAAAAACACATTTATTACATATTTGACCCTCAAAATTGAGCAGTGCTCGTGCTTTGAGGGTTTTTAAACATATTTTATATAATTTAGATAAAATAATAGCGCACACCAAACAACAACAAAAATAAACACATATCCACAATACAAACAGCAACCAAATACAGGTTCTTAACAAAACTCAACAACAGAGCAGTTGAACAGCTATTTAAAAATATCTTTCAGATTCAATTTTTTTTTTTTTTTTTAAATTTTATCATGGTACCTACTTATTTTTTTTTGTAAAAACTCTATATTTTTGATCAAGAAATAAAATATGATTATTTAGTTTAACAATTACTTTATTAGAGATATTTAGGTTTCAACATATTTTCAAGTGAGGTAGCCAATAGACAACTTCATGTAATAAACATACAAGTTGTCCTCTTCGATCCAACAAAAAATTAAGACATTCAGGATGGGTAGCATAACTCATCGCTGAATTAAAGATGTAAAATGTTATATTTTTTCAAACTACTGCCTTTTGCAGGATACAATTTTTTTTTTTAATATATCTGGGTTTTTGTTATAAACCCAAATACAAATTTAAACACCTTTCACAGTAAGCTACTAAAAGCTTGTGTTGTGTATCATGTCATGTATAAAAGTAAAATTAACTGACAAATGTGAGAGACCTAATAAACATGCAAGCTGTCCTCTTCGAGTTAACAAAAAATCGAGAAATTTAGGATGCGTGGCAAACATTACTGCTGAATTTATTTTTTCGAACACCTACCATCTACAGGGCCCCTAGTCAAAATACATTTAAGCGTTACGTTCTCGTTTCGTTTTCGTTCAAACAAGACGAGGTTGCGAGAACGCATCAATTTTCGTAGCTAAAATACACAAGTATCTACGGAAATTGACGCGTTCTCGCAACGTCGTCAACGTTTGAACGAAAACGAAACGAAAACGTAACGCTTAAATGTGTTTTGACTAGGCCTACAGAACACTTGAAAAATTACGCAATTTTTTTGAAATAAAAACTTCATTCTGTATGTACATATAAAAATCGTCGACATTTTATCGCTTTGTGGGTTCCCGAAGACTCAGAAATCCATTTTCCACAGTACACCGGGTCTTTATTTTTTATATCCTTTGTACTCGGTGATCAAAGTCACTAGGTAACCTGCTAGTCTATAATGAATGAGACAAGTGATTTAATTGTCAGTGGAAACGTAACTGACCCATCCTAATCTAATTAATGTTGTCGGATTACTGTGTCTATCCAATGAAGCGAGCTCTAGATAAATAATTAAGTATTCTAATTTATGCAATACAAGGATAAATTAATAATTTGCTAAGATATAAAAAAAATGTAATAAATCTATCTAGATATCGATCTATATTGACATAACATTTTTTTTTTAAAAAAGATATATCTGGGTTTTTGTTATAAACCCAAATACAACCTTATACACCTTAGATATGCATAGATTATTCATATATATATATCGAGATAGTCCCAAATTAACAAATGAATCTTGTATTATGGTAACTAACGTGACAATACGCATATATACAATGCACTAAACACCCAGACATAGAACAATTTGAAAAGGTCATTACTCATTTGCCCAGGCCGGAAATCAATATAATAAAAAAAAAACTTGGATATTAAAACCAAGCAAATATTGCAAGTTTTTTCATTTATTACATTATGGTCAGCTCTATTATACGGAAGTGAAACATGGACTCTTAAGTAAGCGTAACGAATCGGTTAGAAGCATTCGAAATTTGGATACACCGAAGAATGCTTCGTATACCTTGGACCAAAAAGGTCAGTAACATCGAAGTATTTAGGAGAGCCAGAGCCGAGAGAGAGCTGTTGTCGATTATCAAAGTGAGGAAGGTCTCATATTTGGGTCACGTGCTGTGTGGAGAGTATTAACGTCTCCTCCGGCTTATATTGGAGGGAAGATAGAGAGAAGACGGGGAGTTGGCAGAAAGCAGATGTCCTGGCTGCGCAACATTAGAGAGTGGACCGGAATGAGAACAGTGGATGACCAGTTCAGAGCAGCACAGGACAGGGAGATTTTCGCCGGAGTGATCGCCAACATCGGGGGGACCTGACATGGCACAGAAAAGAGAATAAGATTTATTTTAAATAAAAAATGCTTACCAAGACAGTGTTCAACTTTTCGATGAGTGATAGGTACACATAATAATAGTAAAATAATATATTATTATTTATACACAATGAAAAACAGAAAAAAAGAGATTAATACAAAGAAAAATACACATACACACCCTCACACACGTGTGTGTTTACATAATATAGGTTCGTCGGTAGCCTGGGGGTAGAGTATCGGCCTTCAGAACAAGGGGTCCGTGGTTCGATCCCAGGTGCCGGCAAACTTCCCTTTCACGGCACAAGCTTTTAGCTTAGTGTGAAAGGTGTATAAGGTTGTATTTGAGTTTATAACAAAACCCAGATATATCTTTTTAAAAAAAAAAAAAAAAATATCTTAAATAAATTTGAACAATTTGTTATATCAAATAAGTATGATATTATACATTAAATAACACACAGTTTACTTTTCATTAAGATTTATTCTAACCTCGAGCGCTTTCGTCAATGTTAATGAATTGACATTTTCAGTTCTCTTGAAAATGTCAATTCATTAACATTGACGAAAGCGCTCGAGGTTAGAATAAATCTTAGTGAAAAGTAAACTGTGTGTTATTTAAAGTATAATATCATCATAATGAATTTTCACTCTGTGAATGTACAAACTTTAGAGTTATCAAATAAGTATATTTTATAATAGCCAAAAATACCATTAGGTATTACCAACAGTATGCATTCTAGTAAATAAATAAATTTAAAATTATAATTTATTGAAAAATAATAAATACCTATATTATTATAGCTTAATACGAACATTGATTGTTTGGTAATTTTATATAAGTTAGGTAATTTATGTAAATCTGTTTATTGATGATATTGGCAAAGGTCATCTACGTATATAAATGTCTAAATAAATTGATACGAATTTATTCGGAAAAAAAAATTGCTCATCTGATAAGGTAATTCCCGAGATTAAATTCAGGGTGATCACAATGTTGAATAATACTTGTGACTCATGGTTAATTTTTGTCTATGCTTCCAATTTTGTTGAAAGATGAATGAGTTTAAAAAATACCATATCTCTATTTATCTTATTTTTCGTACACATAATAAAATATATAAATCACTCTCTCTGCGTACTATAAAAATAACACATGAATCGGAGTGGGTGATAAATTCAATCACTAACAATGAGACATAGTAAATTTTATCGGTTTTTACGCTATGAATGGTAATTTTTAAAATTGTTTGGAAAATATTAATATAAAAACACCGTTCACTGTCAAATATAGAAAAAAATATTTGTAAAAGGAAACAATGTTTGTGATTTAATATTATTTTGGGTTGGTTGGAAGAGGTCGCGCCTTTGCGATAAACCCACCCTCTGTATACCTAGTGATTATAAGTTTTTGATATAAAGTTTGTCATAACCGACGTGCGTGTATGACAAACTTTATAAATGTGGAGGAAGCGATGGAAGTATGTAAAGATAGATCTGTTTGGCGTTCCGTTCTCTCTGCCTACCCCACTTGGGACACGGCGTGAGGGTATAGTATAGTATAGATTTATGGAATTGCTTGTAATCAATGTACAGTAAAGAATAAATAAATAAATATTGTTTTATCAATTTATAAACAATAAGATATGGCTTTGAGACCTATTGAGGGGACCTACATATCAGGCGATATAAAATAAATTAATATTATTACATATTTTTGGTTAATTTATGTTATTACTCACAATACATTATGCCTAACAATAATTTGTATTCATCATTATACTAATTCTGAGTTGATAGATAATCCTCCTAATCTGCTAATATAGTTTAGTACTCCAGGCGCCACAACCCGAACTAATTTATACCTACATTGCTACAATCATAATATTATTATTATGAAAATATATTTTATTGTTTTGCTGATTAATGCATTATATGATATTAAGTAGCATTCACATTGCTTCATTTTGGATGATCATCCAGAGTGTCAGGTTCAAACCTGTTTATCGAAAGTGACCACGTCTGTTCACACTTGTTCATCCTATGCTTTCACTGCCATGTTAACACTTACAGTCATGTTGTATGTAGTTTGAAGTATTTTCGTAAAAAATAATAAAATAAATAAAAAAATGAAAATAACACTTATTTAAAATTAAATTAAATTAATTCAATTTTCAACAGCATGATCATTTTGTATATGATTTTGACTTTCAAAACAAATTCATAGAGAATAAGACAAATAATAGGATTAACTTGTTTACGGTCATTTCAGTGAATGTTCCTTTCATCAAAATTAAGTCGATTAGTAATCGCTTTCTGCTGTCATCGCTAGTGATCACTATTGATGAAACGCCTGTTCACACCTTTTCATTTTGGAGGATCATCCAGAGTGGTCACTGAAAGTGAAAAAATGTGGACGCCCCTTTAGATTACATACACAATTTAATAGAATACGAGTACAAGTTCTTCATTTTATTTGCTTTAAGGGGACAATTTAATTGTCTAATAATAACTACTATTTTTTTTATTTAATCAGTAATTTTTTGCGTATTTTCCATCTTGGTAGGAAGTGAAACATATTTGTTTCAAGGAAGTGCACAATCTTGTTATGTATAATGTCTTTGGTGTCCATGGACAACGTTCACCAATTCAACCATTCTCACCGTCACGATGTAATATCCACTAAAGTGGTCACTTAAGCCAGCCTAGAGCCAATTCGTAAGCGATGGGACGCCTTTCTCACTTCTTCCGATTACATTTTGCACAATGTTACATTGTGTTAACATGGTTCTCCAATCGAGATATCTGTAATAAAACTAGATTCAAAAACTTTTGAAAATAAAATTTTATTTCATTATATTATATTTTGAATCCTGAAATAATTATTCGCCCCTGAAACAAGAACAGCGGCGTGTTTAAAATTACTCTGTACTGATCATGTTTCAGATATTATTATCAGCCTGCCTCGGGTGTTGGAAACACCTTGAGGGTGTGACAAGGAGAAGGTGATCTGACTTGTTGAAGTTGAGAATTACATATTAACATCATCATCTTGATAATGTATTTAGTAGAATAATAACATTCCCATCATTAATAACACCACGATATATATATATACATACATACTTTCTGTATGTCTATTATTTTGGTTGATAATGATGAGATCGGGTTATATGCAACTTGTAAAGGCTGATAACATATGCAAGATAATAATGTTATTTACTTATTTAATTTTAGTTTTTAACTCCTCTGCTGTGTGCCGACGCATCCAGTAGAGATCTGTAATCTCCGTGATATTTACAGGAGAGACAATGGTCCTGGCTGGGTCATGTTCTGAGAATGCCCAATGACAGTTGGCCAAAAAAAGCACTGTTCTTTCGTCCGCAAGGGTTCCGTCGGGCCGGGCGTCCCTCTTTCACAATACACCGTTCCTATGACAACGACATCAGAGCGCAGGGAATGTCGTGGTAAGAGGTGACACGATTGGCACAGAGACGCTCTGAATGGAGGAGGCTGGTTTCTGCCCTGCGCTCTCGAGAGGAGCGTTGAGGGCGATGATGATGATGATTAAATTCCTCTAGATCTCGGTCGATGTTATCCAATAGCTCTTGTCTTGGTCTGCCAAACGATCTTCTGCCCTCGGGTTTACCTTGCTCTATATTATTTATATGGTTTACCTTAGTCGATCTTTGCTCTCCAGATCTGACGACTTTTACCAATCCATGCCAATCTTCGAGATCTGTTCTAACTTGTGATGAAAGGTTGATTTGTTGTGGAGCGAAACTCTTACAAACCCTCTACAGGTTCCCTCCGCAATATCTTTGACCCAGTTACTATGCAAGATATATTTAAATACATACAAAATAAAAATAAAAACTTCTCAAATAGACTGTGATAAGACAAATATTTACTTGGTCCCAATATTTCAGATCTAGGTAACAAGCGCTCTAATTCAATGTAATAAACATGTAGAATTCCCTCTTTTTGCCAATAAAAAAATAAGAAACTCAATATGGGTGATCCGCCTCAGCGCTAAAATGAGGGTGTTAAATATCTTATACGTAAGATTTCACAAACATCTGTCTTTTACAGGACACTTGAAAAATTACAAAAAAAAAGATTAGGAAACCTGTTATAGTTTATGCAGAAGACTCCACGGAATTTACTTGTTTATTTCATCTATTTTTTTAATTTATTTATATACGGCCTACGCCTTTGGTATACAGTGACAACAAATTATAGCACAACACTAATACTATAACAATTCATTTCGTATAATCATGTATTTTGTCAGTAAAATATGCAGACAAATTAGACATATGCTCAAACATATGCATTTGCATATAATCCTTTTTTGTACTTAAGACATCAAGATATGAAATTGTGTATAGTTTAGTTAGTTTAATTAATGATGTGCAGGAATGTACGTAGAGGTGGGATATCTGGAAAACTTAAAACGTGGAAAACAAGGAACTTAAAATGTTTTGTTGTTTTTTTTAATTCTCATGAAACTGTTAGATGATATTTTTACTCAAGAAGCAACTGCCACGTGTGAACAGGCAAAGAGATGGAGGTGTGAACTGATGTTTAAAGAAAAACACCGTCAAGTGATTGCCAGTCAGCTGATAGCCAATCTGATTGTGCAGTCAGATGATTGTCACAGTATATGTATATGAAATTTTCACTGCGTTAATGAAGAATTCGCACCTAGGTCATTATTTCTTCACAGACGATCAAATAACATAGTCGCTTCCGACTGTTAACTTTTTTGCGACGATAATTCCGATTAAAATACAAAATGAATTTTAAAGATAAAAATAAAATGGTTTCTCATCTCTGTGTTTTTTTCATATTCAGGTATGTAGTACATGGGTATATCATTAAAAAGTTTGAATAATTCACATCTTGTGTTTCGACGACATCTCGTTTTCAACACCCACAAAAACTGTTTGGATAGGTCGTATACCCTTAAAAGGCGCCCACAATTTGTAGTAACAAACTTTCTACATAATATTTTACAATATAATATGTCAAACCACTTGTGTGAAGTGTATGTACTTCCAGTTACCAAAAGCGTTTACCAAAACAAACTTTAACAATAGCCTTATTTTTCTATAACTTTCTAAGAATAAGAAGTTTTGCCCACTTAATAATTTGAATCAAAACCTGTTGGATAAAATAATAGTATCATTTTTGGACATGTTGAACGAGGTAAGAATGACAAAGAGGGATATACTTGTCTGAAAGAAAGGATGTGAGGAAACGCGGGCGTCCGAGAACCACGTGGATTAAATTCTCAAAGACGGCCGTGTGTTGAGTAAGAGGAACCGACGTGCGTGTATGAGAAACTGTATGAATGTGGAGGAAACGAAGGAAGTGTGTAAAGATAGATCTGTTTCCGTTCTCTCTGCCTACCCCACTTGGGACACGGTGTGAGGTATAGTATAGTATTATTTTTGGTGTCAAATAATTTTAGATAAATTATTATTTACATCGATTTAAAAAAAAAAACATGCGGAAATTTGGACGTTTCAACGTCATTGCGAGTCGAAAAAACGGCTTGATATTTTTTATTCAATTTAATATTTTATTTATTTAGCCGGTATTTTACTAATCGCCTAGTCATTTTTAGCTAACTGGCTAATTTAACTATTGGGATACAATCTACGTGGATGTGAATTACTGCATTTCTTCATTAATAGGTCATTGATATTATTATTGTACTATTTACTTCAATGATTCTTGTAGGTCAATAGTGTCAGATCAATATCAGCTGACGAAAACACGTGTTTGTACTATCTGTCATTATAATTCAACGAACCTTTATATTATTATGCAGCTGTTATTTAGATGTATGAAAAGTAAATCACTCGCATAGTGCAATTAATGAAACATCAGTATGAAAACAATTCGAGTTCATTTTGTACGTATAATTTCCATCCATCCTGGATGTCTTATTATCCTTTATAATGGAGAAAATGAGCTCTATAACCATACATGAAGTCATGGCGCGGTGACGTGGTCGAATATTTCATAAACTATCAACAAAACATAATTGATTTTATCTATTATGCCTATTTTTTTCATTTCAGCTATGAATGTGTCAATCACATGGCTTGAAACATTACTATTTTTTTACTATCTTATTGTTCGATTATATTATGCAGAAATAATAAATTACTTACTTATGTACTTCCGATGGCCGAAAAGCCTTTGTAAGACCGTTGCCTCCAAAACTATAGATCTCCAAGCCTTTCTATCTTGAGCAATGGATTGCCAGTCATCTCTAGCATTTAGTTCCTCTAGATCTTGGTCGATGTCATCTAATAATCTTTGACTTGGTCTACCCAACGATCTTCAGCCCGCGTACCCCTAGTCGATCTTTCTTCTCCAGATCTAACGACGTGGCCAATCCATGTCAATGCAGAAATATCAATATAAATTAAAAAAAGTCCTTTAGAAGACTACATTTAGGTACAGATTGTCACAACATTTGAAGTGTTTATTTTCCATAAATATAAAGCTAAACTACTACAAAAATCTTTTTCTAAACATCACATTACCTTTAATCTAAATACACGTGTTCTTAAATTATTTATAACAAATGGAATTCACTGCTTCGCTAGACTTAAATCTATTCTGAGGCAGTATCTTTATAACTTCATACGCAAAATGTTCTTAATAATTATTCAAATCATTACTTTTGTAGGGTACAATGTGTTATGTACGAGAAAAAAAAAGAAAATCAGTTTGGAGATTAATAGGAATGGAGTCAGTCTCTCCCCCTCTTATAAGTATCCCAATAAAGCTTAGCCTAAATTGACAATAAGTTAGCTTTAGTTTTAAATTGATTTTAAAACCATACCGCAAGTTTACTTAACTTATGTATAGTTAAAAAAATTTACTAAAAAAATGTGTTTTTTTATTTCATGAAACTAAATCCATCACAATATCTACTAACGATTTTCAATTACTTGACTTAGTAATCGGCTTATTATGATTGTTTTGAGAATTTTAATGGTTCATGAATATCTCTTTTCAAACATCCGTTACAATAAATTATTGAGTAAGTCCTTACTTATTTATTTATTTAAATAAACTGAGAGCACATTGGTTCAATTCATCTTTACTTTCCTTGCAGAGCACCCTGAATCGAGTGAATAATGACGCATTGTGATTTATGTAGTAAGCTTAAGTAGGTATTATTAATTATTTATTAAACAATAAATGGCTGGATAAGACAGGTATTCCTTTAATTTACACAATTTGAAATTTTGCTAGATATACTTAAACATATTTACAACAATTCTTGGATATTTAATTCATAATTCATTTATAATTTGTTAAAACAAATTATTTTTATTATTATTTAATTTGTTAGCATACTTTTATTAATCAAGGCAGCTGTCGGTAGCCGGATTGTAAGTATGTAATTTGAAACAAGTGTTTCTTTCTACTAATTACGAGAGAGACGTCTTTCGACTTATCAGGTATCATTTATTGTTATTTTCACTTATCAATCCTGATAAGCCGAAAGACGTCTCTCTCGGAATCAATAATCTTTACCTAGTAGAAAGAAACACTTGTTTTTAAATTACGTAATTATGAAATTCTACTACGTGTGCACCGACACAATCAACTGATTGTAAGGTTTCGGACAGTCAATCAAGAGATCCCAGGATTGGTTTTATTCACTGCCGACTTACTATACTCTCATGACAGAAGCATATTTTATAATGCAATATGAAGAAACATGTTGTACATATTTTGGTGAAATTCAAACTATAAAAAAAATCTTACAAATTGTGTACTTATTTAATTCCAATAAAAATTTACCCAGGTAAATTATTTTATAATTGGGTTATTGAAGGCTCATGAATTGAAATGCGTGTAGGTGAATGGCGTTTGAAGTTGTGGATAGAATGCGTGTGTGGTATATCACTATCTACGTGCTTACAAACCGCAAGTGCTGATTTAAACATCTACGTGACCATACCGTAGAACGTTATAATGCATCTACTATACCACAACTATATAATTATATAGTGAGTTACAATCCATTCGATTGGTCTGCAATGAGTTTGGATTTTCTTCTCCATTCCTCCCTTTTTTCTGTTAATCTCTTTAATTCCACGTACTATGTACCACAGTTCATATCCTTCTTTAGTTGATCCATATAGGTCAGCCTCTACAATTTCTGCCTTCGGTATTGCCCTCTGCGATGGCGATGAGCAGGCCTGGGTGCCTGATCCAGTTTTCTCGTCGTTGACTGATATTTTTAAGGAGTTGCCTACTTTTGCCTACCTTGATTAACACCTGAAGATGGGGCCAGCATATATGTGCACCGAAACGTCGACAAAAGAAAACTAGACATGGTAAACCCGGAAAACAACAACCAGATAGTGAAGATAGCCACGAAAGCTTTCAATCTACATTGATTAAAACCATTTTATTTTCGACATATTCCGACCAAAGGATCTTCATCATGCGTCTGTAGCACCATATCTCAAAGGCCACTAACCATCCGCTTTCACTCTTGCTGATAGTCCATATCTTGCTACCATGTAGCAGAATGATTCAGACAAAGGTTTTAAAAGCAACTCTTGTCTGGTTTACCCTGCTTGCGATTCCTGCTGGTTTATTCTGCTGCCCATGTATACGAATTCTCTTAGTTGTTTGAAACTCACTCCATTTATGGCAATGTATGCAGTTGTCTCATCTCTTCCAACGACCATATATTTTTAATTAAAGAATTAGTTAATTATGTACTACAACCACTTTAATTTTTAAAGTGGTTGTAGTACATATGTAGTACAAAATTAAAGTGGTTGTAGTACATAATTAACTAATTCTTTAATTAAAAATGTTTCGTGATTACCACATAGTTAGTGCCAACAAAATCAAACAGACCATATATTTTATCTAGGCTTTATTCATTTTCGTGTTGTATTTTAAAATCTTATTTTTAAAATTATTTGCAAAAATATACTCCATTCACGTATTTTAGAATCAAAAAGACGAACGAAAATAATTTCAGGTCTATAAGGCACATTTTAGTCCCAAAATATTCGTCCTTTTACGAGATTATTAAAATTTCAAAAATAAAACAAAACAAGAGAACATTCTCAAAATACTGAAAAATTTCTTCCGTTTTAACTCTCTTAATATTTAATAAGTGACATTTGGATGTAATGAAATCGCTTGAGTGGTAGTTTGTGAGTCCTGAAGAATCATATTTCTTCAGGAATTTAATTTGAATAAAAATAAATTCATCCCCGTTGTGAGAATAACGTCCATAGTCGTGTGAAACACGAATATTAAAAATAAACATTACACTAACCCACTTGTGAAATTCCAACCATAATGAGTTTGAAAATACGACATTCATCGTACTTGGTCCTTCCTCATTCAAGTTACATGAATTCTTGTGTGGTAGGAGGAGAGAATGTAACGACAAAAATCCTAATTCTTTCATCCCCTTTTCATCATCATCATTATTATCACCATCATGCCACTTTCGTTGCAGGGTAGGCTGAAAGGATCAAGCGCAACTCACTCCTATAGTTGCATACACTTTTTGCTATTGTCTCTGTCATACAATTCCTCATGTATATTATTATTATCTTGAAAATGTCACCCTATTCTGAAACCATAAGAGTTTTTGGTCACGGCGATCTCAGCAGAAAAAAAAACAAAGCAAAATCCAAAAAGAAAAGCAAGAGAGAAAAAAAATCTATTCAATGTGTTCAACACGTGTCTGTTCTGGAGGATCAGCAGGGCTACTCTTGACAAAACTAAACACGATCTTAATCTAGTCTTGATCTTAATCATACGACGCACGAAGTGACTATTGGCCAAAAATACACGCAAACCGATAGCGCGTTAGCGGTAACGCGGTGTTTTTGACCATAGTCCCTTCGTGCGTCGTATGATCAAGATCAAGACTAGATTAAGATCGTGTTTAGTTTTGTCAAGAGTAACCCTGCTGGTTTATCTTATGGTCTAGCCATTTAATTCTCGGACGGCCACGTTTACAAGCATCGTTGTTTCTCAGCAATAAATACGTGTATTTTCCGTGTCGTTTTATCCTCATTCATTTGAAGTTTGTTCATTTTCATTATTGTTATTATAACTCTTACATACTAATTTATTTTCCAGAATGCAAGTCTTAGCGAGCGTCCTGTGTGTCCTGTTGCTGGCATCGTGGATTCTGGTAGTCCTGGGTTTAAGGGAAGATAGTATCTCAGATGAGAAGGTTTTGGACAATCAGCTTGAAGATGACAATAATGAGAGTGAACCTCAAATTCAATACGATGAATACCCGGTAAGATATTGACGATACTTTGTTTTTTTTTTTAAATTTTATATTCTGTTAAAAGGTGTTTTTTTTTGTTTTACAACATATAATTAGCTAAATTATCAACAATTAGTTTTTTTATGGAGACAGGCGTCTTTCGTCTTTCATTCGTCGAAGAACATTGTCAATCCATCTCTCTCAATAGAAATTTATGAAGTGGAATAAAACATTTATTTTGAATTTCATTAAAGAATTCTACTTCCTAAACACCGACACAGTGAATAAACAATTCGTTTTTTCTTAGGTGCAGTTATTCCGTTAAAAATATGTAGTATAATTAGTAGAATGGGTGGCATATCTCATCGCTGAATAGAAGATGATTAACAGAACTCTCAAAATTTTACAGAAAATTATGGAATACCTATTTTGAGCCGGGGAATCCTCAAAAAAATATGGAACAGAAAAATTAGTACATTTAACCCGTCGTTCCTAATTAAAGAGTGTACTTAGGCCATAGATACATTTATATAATTACACGAACGGGTTCAAATATTAATATTTTGATACAACTTATTTTAAAGCATATTGAATGATAATTAAGGATAATGAGGTAACTTAATTTATTATAAAACCACTTAGATCTTATAGAAGCTTTTAAATAAATGCCTCATTACGTAATGAAAACCTGTTAAAAGTATTTAGAAAATTTCATTGGTTTCTAACCAGTTTTATAACTTGGCAATTTAAAGTGTTGTTTCTTAATCATTGTTTTAATAACCAATAAATATAATAAGCTAATTTTAGAAACTCGGCTTTTAGATATTTATTTGATTTATTTATTTACATTTTTATACGGCAGAGCTTTTTACATGTTAAATAAAAAAAAATAACAACAATAACAATTTGACAGACGTTGACAAAAATATAGCTAGTATGCACATTAATTGAATATAAATTATGTAAACTCCTGAATAAAACTTAATTATAGGTACAAAAAAATAATTAAGGTGATATACCATCATATTTATCTCATTCCTTATTAGACAGAAAGTAGAGTAGCCAGAAAAAAAAGAATGTCAATTCGACTTGATCTTGCACACCGAGATCTTTCTCTTCCTTCACGTTCATGCAGTTTTCTGTTTAAACCCGTCGATCACTCTTATTCAACGCGCTGTTGTTTTTGAGAATTTTATTCACTTGGTCGATTCAGTTGAAAGTCCGCCCTTTCTAATATCCATTCTTTCAGGCAGATGAATTATCTTCATAATACATAACTTGGAGTACTGTTCATCAGTCTGGTCTCCGTGTTTCCAGGTTCACATTAATAGCCTGAATAGGGTTGAACGAAAATTTCTGCAACATATAAATTTTAGACTGGGAATACCCAGAGAACATTTGAACTACAATTTTCTTTTAAATTCTTTGAATTTATTGCAGATATCAGAGAGAAGAAAATTAACCGATTTAATGACTCTGTTCAAGTTAATACATGGTTTTATTTACTGCCCAGATCTATTGCATAAGATAAATTTTCATGCACCATTGAGAGTTACTCGACAATCCTTACCATTTTATGTTGATGACTCGACCACTACGTATGGTCAGAATTCATCTCTAAAAAGAATTCAGCGTTTGGGAAATGAATTTGCTGAAGGGGTTGACATATTTCACTCATCATTAGTCCAATATAAATCACATGTGACAGAAGCCATGTTGAGAGTCCAGAGGATGTGAATTTGCAAGTGTGAATTGCTGTAGTGTTCGGTGATATGGATTGTTCTGTGATGTCGTTTTTATTGTTAGCTATGATTGATCCATCTTCTTGTATCCAGTCTGTCTTGTTATTTTTATTGGAAACTATAATTGATGATAGTTTACACGTGTTTTAAATTTTGAATTTCATGTCTGACATTGAATTTGTTTGTGTTGTGGTTTTAAATTAAAAAAATTAAATTCTGTAATTTTATTTTTAAATTTTAATATCTTTTATATAATTTCTATTACATTGTCTTTTATATGTTTTTATATCATTGAGATTTGAGTGTGTTTGTGTTGTGTTTTCAATTTTATTGTTGTGGAAATTGTTTATATATATGTATCATGTAATAAGGGCTTTTTGCCGTAGAATGAATAAATAAATAAATAAATAACACTTAGGTCTTGAGGTGGATTTTTTTCACAAAACGGCGCTTTACAAATCATCCAAATAATAATTATAATAATAATAATACAGGTTCGCCGAGGTGATCGTCAACGTAGGGGGGAACCGACAGGGCACTTGAAGAAGAAATAATACTTTTATTAATTAATTCATACATTCATTCATGCCATCATAGCAATTTATTCGGTTGAGTTAGTCAGCAGATGAACTAATTAAAAAGTTATTCTGTCCGTACCAATAATAGTTGAAACATTAAGAATATAATTGTTGTTTTTCGATTAGATTATTGTAATGGTATTTTGGCGAATTTGCCCAAAGTACATCTTCAAAGAATTCAGTCGGTTTTTAACGCTGCTGCACGTTTTATATGTAAAATGGATCGGTTTTCACACATATCGTCGACACTTCAGAATCTTCACTGGCTTAAGTGCCCAGAGAGGATTGAATTCAAACTTTGCCTAACAGTATTCAAGGCATTGAATGGTATGGCTCCGGAATATATCTCGGAACTCTGCAATCGCCAACCATTAAATCAGAGACAAAATTCTCGAAGGTCTCAATCCAACATCTCAACAAGATTGGAAGTAGTTAAAATGAGTCCAGCGCCAGTGTACTTGGATCGCGCCTTCATATCTGCGGGTCCTAGTGCCTGGAATAGGCTTCCCACAAACATCAGGGAAGCACAGACCTTGACCCAGTTTAAGACCCATCTTTTTAAGAAATCATATGGATTAAACTGAATATATATGTAAGGTCACTATTAATATTTTGCAACGTTATAGCGAATACTTAAAAACATCCTATGCGCCCTTGAGGTGGATCTGTCCACAAAACGGCGCTATAAAAATCATCCGATTATTATTATTATTATCATTATAAAGCATAGGTACTTTATCGCTGATATAAAGATGTTAAATATCTTAAACGTGATACTTTACGAATACCAGGCTTTTACAGGACATTAAAAAAATCAAAAAAGAGTGGGAGATCTATTTTGTACCGGGGACTCCATGGGATATTATTTAGATACCTATTTAATGAATATAATAATATGATTCTGATATAAAATAGTGCCTTAGGTATTGAGATCGAACCAAATATACAATGACAAACTTATTTAGCGTTCCTTATTTATTATTATATTCTTCTTCTAAGTCGGTCCCTCAATGCTGAGGATCGTGACCACCATGACCCCAACCAAGCGACAAGCTCCTCCACCGTGCTCTGTCCTCCGCCTGCCTAAACGCCTCACACATAGTACCCCCTGCAGCATCTCTCACATGATCTGACCATCTTGTCGGTATTCGGCCTCTGCTTCTTCTTCCTTCGACTCCACCAGACAAAATATTTTTTTCCAGATTTATTATTATATAAAAAAACTATAAAAAAGCATGAATGGAAGCATGAGAGAGCTGTTCTTTACTGGGAGATTCAAGGAACAAACAATGCTTTTTGTGATACTTGGTAAGTCTTAGAGCATTATGATAGAAAAAGCGAAAAACAAAAGCATCAAAACAATGTCTGATTCTCACTCATATGTCAGTTATTGTTTGATAACACTATATTATTAATAAAAAGTCCTTTTTCTTCTTCCTAAAGCTTATTCTAACTATTATTTTATTTCAGTAATTCAGTACTGTGTTTCAGGAATCGTGTTAGTAATTAATTCAGCTTAGTTAATCTCGTGCAATAAATACTTGGTGTCAGTGACGTGACGAGAGCTTTCGTACCTTCAATACAAATTTATTTAAATGGAAAGTTATTCAATATAAATCTCGTGAAAGTATAAATAAATTATATGACGAAAATTTCTATATTTATTAGGTATCTATTTATTTTATTCTTCTTGCACATCATCATTCACATAAGGGTCTCGGGGTCTACGTTGACGTGACAAGAAAATGGAGGTTCACGAAAATTTATCTGGTTTCCATAGTGAAGAACTAAAATGTTGGCTTGATTTCACTTATCAATGTAGGCAGATGATATTTTATTTATGTATTAACATACATATATTCACGGCGTTAGCCTTTGACATGTTAACAATCAAATTAAAACAGAAAACAACAACACAAAAAAAAATGCAACTAATCTGTCGAATTAAAAATAGACATACAGGTAAATAAATGTATAGAGTTAATTCTTATAATATGTCATACCAAAATATTCAAACAAGTCATTTTAAATAAAAGATTCACAAATATATAGTCATACAGGAAAAAAAAGGGTAGTGAGATAATTTTAAGAAGCTCAGCGACTGGAACCAGCAAAATTTTTCGGAAATGCATTTGGGATTTTTATTGAAAGACGTGTCGAAGTTTGTTAAAGGAACACTTTATTCACACAGGTTATGACAATGAGAGTGATATTACATAGAAAAACACAGATCATCTAAATGTCACCATAAACAATAAATAGATTGTGGATCAATTGCACAGAAAATTATTAAGCTGTGATCCACAATCATATCCATGTGTTAACATTCTGCTTTAAAACTTAATAAACTCAGATAAAGCTCATTTTTTGGTCTTGTATAGAAGATACGATACTGCTTGGTGACCTTTTCTAATATAATGACAGACAGGAATTTTCTACCCACGGTTTTCTCTGCGTCAACAAAAATAGAAAGAAAACAAATGTGTGATCTACTTATTTGATCTATTAATCTATCTTTATCATCGTGGCATTCCCCACAAATAGGGTAAATAGCAGATTTGTGAAAATATAGATCGTCTTTTCTGTACCTACCATAAAAATCAAGGCATTATGAATAGTTACTACTACTTCTACTACTACACCATCATGGCATATCCTACAAGTGGGGTAGCCAGCAGACCAGCTGCGTGTAATACACATGCAAGCTGTTCTCTCCGTTACAATATAAAATCAAGACATTTAGGATGGGTGGTAAACCTCATCGCTGAATTTAAGATGAAAAAGTATTAATTTTTTCGAACGCCTTCCTTTTACAGGACACTCGAAAACTTACGGAGAAGAGTGAGACACCTTTTAATGCAATTTGAAACAAGTGTTCGATAATGACCTTATAAGTCGAAAGACGTCTCTCTGCGAATTAACAAACAATAGTAGAGAGGAACACTTGTTTCAAATTGCATTATTATGGAATTCTACTACGTGTGCACCGACACAATTAATAGAGAGACCTTTTCTTACCGGGTGTTCCACGGGATGTTAAGTTAAAATGGTTTGGTCATGTGAAGCGTATGGATGATGAAAGAATGGCGAAGAGGGTGTATCTGTCTGAAAGAGGGGTTGCAAAAAAGCGTGGACGTCTAAGAGTAACGTGGCTATGTGTTGAGTAGGAGAAATTGGTCGGGTGTATGAGAAATGGTATTATTATTAAAAGGACACCATATACCACTGAAACCATCACAGCTTTCGGTCAATGCGATCCCAGAGAAAACAAACATTTACAATAGTGTTTTCACTTGGCTTACAAATACATCGTATGTTATGTGGAATAATATGTCCACGTTCGGGGAAATATTACTGAACAGTCGAATATCCTTTGCTATGAATGTAGAGGAAACGAATGAAGTATCTAAGGATATGTCTATAATATGGCGTTCAATCCTCTCTGCCTACTCCGCTTGGGATACGGCGTAAGGGTATAGATAGATAGAAAGAAAATACAAAAAAATGTATGCACACCTTAAGATAATATTCTGTTAACACCTTCTCTAGTTCCACGATGCGAGAATGTGTATACATACATAAACAAAATTTGTTTATTTAATCAGATGGGTGGCTTGAGTTCTCCAACTTATTATCAACTTAGATTATTATGGTAGAACTTGCTGTTGAGTAAGGAGGCACTATTTGATAGTTTCTAGTAATACGTATATACGCTGTACTTGTAGAATCTGTATCAGAAGTCTCCAATCTCAACAATACTCCAATAATAGTATTTCGATTGTTTTTATTACAAGCATTCCTTGGTTAACGAGAAGATTCGATTACATTTTTTTTTTGTAATGGCGTTCAACGGATTTTATTATAGCATCATACTTTTGTGCTTTATTTTATTTATTTTTATTTTTACAATTTACACAGGATCAGACAATCAATTATGTGTGAGACGCAAGATGGGATCTGCTACGTCAGCCGGGTCCCCCGCCCACTGACGTGGTAGGGTCGGAGATGCCAACACTGGCATAGTGGTACTAGACTAGAAAGAGTTGAAATATAAATAAATTGTCACCTAAACGGATAAATAGGAGTCCTTGATGTACTCCTGAAATATCCAACAAATTAATAGTTATTTCAACATTTAATCAATTATAGAACATGACAACAAAATGCAAAATCAAAAGGTAGACCAGCGATGATCCTAAATTTACCTGAGAAGTCTTAAAAAAATCATCAAAGTTAAATGAATCACTAACAAATAACTGTAAAAGATCAATTAAAAGTAATAAATTATGATTAAAAAATATGAAAACCAAATATTGGCTCATTCTTTCATGCTATGTCCTTAGTAAATTGGTATCGAGTGTAAATAATCCCAAAAGAGTTAAGTTAGGTTATATTTAGTATCTTAGAAATGTCAATGTGGGGGGTGTATAAGCAAAGTCTCATAGGTCCCAGAACATTGAATGAGCACATTTCTATTTCAAGAGAGCAATTTAAAAAATGGTTGTAGAGCCAAAAACACTATAAATATATTTAAATTGATTAACTTCAGAATGGAGGAAGATTTTCATTGTATTGATAAAACTGTAGTATATCCAAAGATATTTGATGATGATGATTATGGATGATTTTGTTTTGACGCCGTTTAACAGCCCCTAGACCGTCTCAAGGGCGCCTATTTTTTTTATTTAACTATTGTTAAATTTTGAAAACACTTGTGATTGTCACAAATTTGACTAAAATGCGAGAATATTATGTGTGTTTCAATTGAAGGTATTATTAATTGTCACAATTATTATTCACTAATTCACATTTTTAAATTTGAAGTTCAAAAATAATACTTAACTAGTGTAAAAATAATAACACCCATTAATTTAACTTTATAAAACTATTGAAACTATATAAAATGTATTGAAATTTAGTTGATTTGAACAATTTTAAGACAATAATATTTAATTTTGAAAAATGAGACGTCAGAGGTTTCAGGCAGCTACTACCAGCGCCATCCACAGACCGACCATTTCACATGTATAGTTAAATATTTTTGGAAAATAGATCGATGTTACATTACTTTACATCCCTCATATATTTTGATTAAAGTTTCAGTAATAACGTAATCTACTTTTTACAAGTCTACTATGGCGATAGTTTACATTTGACGCTTATAGGATTTTAGACGAGTATATTATTATTATTTGAGATCGTACTGTCCAGCAGCTGTTACATTACATTACATTACTACTATGGCGATAGTTTACATTTGACACTTATAGGATTTTAGACGAGTATATTATTATTATTTGAGATCGCACTGTCCAGCAGCTGTTACATTACATTACATTACTACTATGGTGATAGTTTACATTTGACGCTTATAGGATTTTAGACGAGTATATTATTATTATTTGAGATCGTACTGTCCAGCAGCTGTTACATTACATTACATACCGTTTTATAAACTTTGTATAAACATTAATTTATATCAAATGCAGTGTTTTCTTTGTTGGACCCTGTGCTCCTGTTGGAATATCATGAAGGAGAGAAATGTACAAAGTTTGAATACACAAATACATAGCAAAAAGTAATTCAATTTGTACCTATACTTGTTGCGTCGTAGTCCAAAACCATATTTTATAACAATGGACATAAGTTTTTTTTAACTCTTTTTTTGATTTAGGAATATTTATAACAGTAATATAAAATATTGTTCTTTCCTCAAAATTAAGCAGAGTTCAAGCTTTTAAGGATGATTTTATTAGTTTGTAATTTTTTTTAATTATTTTTTATTTTGTAGAGACACTCACAGAAAACTAACAACGCAATACATAATATACAAACATACAATAAGATCTGGTCAGTTCCCCAAGTAAGAGTGTCTACAGCATGCACAATCAGAGAATTCAATTAAAGCGTGATTCCATAATATAATGCCACGATAATCTCTATATAGAGATAATCTTGCCACTGCACATCATCACACTTTTTCTTATGTAAACTGTTCTGTTGATTTTGTTATATGAATGATGATGTGCAAGAAGAATAAAACAAATGAACAAACAAAATATAATGCAACAATATGGCCAATTCTGAATCATAAAATGGTTTAGTTGCACTAAGTGTAAGGAGATAGTTGAGTCATAATATTTAGTTCAAATTCGGATTCACAGTTTTCCGTACTAAAACTAATTTAGTTAGCTAGTTCATTTTGACACCTTAGTACAACTATAAATTTCGAGAATCTATGGATTTCGTATTCAGAACGAAATTTTAGTTGCCATCTGACAACTACAATTAGTTGTATTTGGCAGAATTTTATTCGCGACTTTTAATGTGCGAATATTATTAGTTGCTGTCATTTTGCCACAGAATATTGCTATATTTTGGATGTTTAAAGTTGTTTTTTAAATTAAAAGTAAAAAATAGACATTTTTAGGGTCCTCGCAACTCTTGGCATCTATAAATTGTAAAATTATACCACCACCGACGCAAATGCGAACGTCAAAATCTACCGGCAAAGCTGACATTTCACAATTTTCATGCGCGACAACTATTAAATTGTTGCCAGAGGTGTAAATCGGAACGTGAAAAACATTTTTTATTGCGGCATCACCGACTAATATTTGTTTGTCCCATAGATTTTACCATTTTCCCTTGGTGGTTATCGAGTTTATAGTTGTTTATAGTTCGTAACTAATACTGAATACGAATTTGCACTATAATGACTAATATTACTCAATTATTATTAGTTAGTTAAGTTAGTTCATCAAGATTCAGAATTGGCCCTAATAATCATAGAACAACAACACAACTATTTAAGTTTAACTAACCCGAATCGAGCAACTGACGAATCGCACACCCAGCACGACAACAAGCCACAGGCAAAGGACGCAAAATAAAACCTTCGAAACAAAAAATGTGAACACATGCACCAAATTTACGTAATTAGAATATATCATAATCTTAGGTCTACCTGTATTCTATTCAATATGTAAGGTGACTGCCCTCTTTACAATATAAATATATTTAAACATTAATATTGTTTTACAAAAGATCTAATTTTGAATACGCGTCATTAAGAAAAGTTAAGTTAAGTTGACGTCATTAAAGTAGAGAATAATTTTATAGATAATTGTATTAATAATTGCATTTTCAAAATTTCAATTTGTTGTATTCAGTCTATAGTTAAAAGTTGATTGATCCAAACGAAAAATTGATGCATTTTCATATACTTAAGTGTATTATTAAATTATCCGAATACAAATTATTTTGAATGGGTTTTCGTTCGACTTGGTCTCAATCATGAGTTTAAATCTAATATTCACAAAGTATATACATACTTTATGATGTAGTTGATATTTTAAACCGACGGCATTTGAAGGAAGTTCATGCTAAAAGAATAAAAAAATGAATTAAGAACTTCCGTGGGAATTTTATTAGTCGCGAGCCGGCGAGAAAGCTCTTGCACTCAGAAAATTACTCACAACGAATCATTGGTACGTAACAAGATTAGGACCAGGGCCCCTAGTCAAAACACATTTAAGCGTTACGATTTCGTTCAAACAAGACGAGGTTGCGAGAACGCATCAATTTCCGTAGCTAAAATACACAAGTAGCTACGAAAACTTACACGTTCTCGCATCGTCGTCAACGTTTGAACGAAAACGAAACGAAAACGTAACGCTTAAATGTGTTTTGACTAGGCCTACAGAGATAGAACAAACGATTCATTAGTACGAATCTACAATATTAACCTGTCGCCAACAAGTCGTTGGTAAATTTGTCATCAATTTGTTTGCTATAGGTTAATATTATAGGTTCGTACTAATGAATCGTTTGTACTATCTCTGGTCCTAATCTGATAGTACGTACCAATGATTGGTTGTGAAATTTCGTTAGTATTTTTCTCAGTGTGAATGCCGGCTCGTGACTAATAATTATAGTCTCTGTGGAAGAACTAAATAGTGTTTTTATCTTTATTGATTTATTCGGGTTAGTTGGAAGATATCGCGACTCTGCGATAAAATCGCCCATCGTGCAAAATTATTTGTATATGCAATTTTGTAATCCTACTATTCTTGTCTAAATATTTTGTACAATAAAATTTATTGTAATTTTTTATACTAGATGATCTAAAAGGTTAGTGAAGTAATAAGCTTTGTGGTTAGATGGGAGAAATCTCCACAAAGTAATAAATTCGCATATCATGTCAATATTTTATATTCTGTATTATTTTGTAATATCTGTTGTATATTGATGAAGTACAAAAAGAATAAATAAAGTAACATAGTTTACATTTACATGTTTCAGCCTACACAATAGGCAATAAAAATACTACTTCTTTCCAATTGTACTTTTTAGTGTTTTACGCAAATTCAGTAAGTGCGATAAGTCGTAAAAATGGTATTAAACTCATAATAATTGAAATGTAATAAGAATAAGTACCTATTATAGGTATGAATTGTTTATATACGTACAATCTATTTTTGTTTCTGGTAATAGAAAACTCATAAAAAGTATGGGACGAACTATATATGTATATAATTATTAAAAATAAATATTAGATAAACCAATACAATATATAAAAAATCGTTACAAAACCATAAAAGAGACAATATGTAGCTACAAATTTTAATGCAGATAAAAAGAGAATCTTTCAAATATAAGCAATAATTGTGATATTAATTATTACAGATGGTGGTCCCGAAGCGAGCTGCTCTCCTTCTGGACAGAATCATGGTAGCTCTGCAGAAGGCTCTGGAAGATGATGAGACTCCTTCAGTGGCTAGTGTGTCTACCAGAGGAGGAGGAAAGCCTTCAAAGAGTATACAGCCACAACTACTGCCTCTACCAAGGATAAGTCCCAGAGATGATAATAATATGGATGGAGCACAATATCTCAGGATGGATCCGACTAATGTAAGATATAATATATTTTATCTATTTTTATCTAAACCATCAAGCTATGGGGTAGCCAGCAGACATATATAAGATATTTTGAGTCAATGTATTGCTGAATAACGCATTGGCAATATAAATAAATAAATAACGAATGGGTGAGGAAAGGTTGACAAAGAGGATATGCTTATTTGAAAGAGGAGGTGTGAAGAAGTTCGGGCATCCTAGAACCATGTGGCTTGATCACGTGGTTCAAATTCTCAAGGAGCTGATTAAGAAAAACCGACGTACGTGCATGGGAAATTGCATGAATTTAGAAAATGCAAAAGAAGTATGAAAGGATAGATCTATATGGAGTTTCGTTCTCTCGGCCTACCCTACTTGGGGTGTATCGTGAGAGTATAGTATAGGTATAGTGTTCATAGTGGCTAATTATTATGACGTTATTATATTATAATTATGTTTGTAACCAAGAATAAATAAATAAATGACTATTCGGACGAAAAACAAAAAATGTTTATTATTATGCTCATTTTTTTCAGGTTGGTCTACAGCGGAGGGGTCACACAAATGCCAACAACAACTCTAATCCGAAAGGTAGAGTGTGGAGGTGTTACTTCAACGCAGTCACTTGTTTTAAGAAGAGATCAACGATTAATTAATTAAATATATCATATGATAAAAACATTAATTTATTTACCCAACATTTAGATAATGCAATTTACCCAAATTAGAATATTATACCATTCTATTGTTAATTGTGTCGGTGCACACGTAGCAGAATTTCATAATTAGGTAATTTGAAACAAGTGTTTCTTTCTACAATAAGTTATTGATCACGAGAGAGACGTCTTTGAAGATTGATAGGTAATGACCTAATAAGTGGAAAGACGTCTCTCTCGTGATCAATAACTTATAGTAGAATTCTTGTTTCATTTGTTTCAAATTACCTAACCATTCTATTAGTTTTTTTTCGTTCTCTCTATCTATTATTTTCTATAATTAGGGTAGCCAGTGGATAAATTACCCGTAATGATCATAGAAGATGTGCTTTCCGAAACATTAAATGTGGGTTAAATTCTGTTTGCACTGTTATTAAATTAATATCTAATATAATTAATAAATTCTCGTATCACGGTGTTTGTTATCATACTGCTACGAAACGGCTGGACCAATTTTGATGAAATTTTGGGTGCTTATCGGGTAGATCTGAGAATCGGCTAACATCTATTTTTCATACCCCTAAAAGTTAAGGGTGGTCCAACCCGATTTTCATTTTTAATTTTTTTTCAATTTTTTTATTGTGAGACATTAAAAAATACATACAGCCCTAAATTTTCACCCTTTTACCATCAACCCCTATTTTTAATAGCGATATTAGTAATTCAATCATAAATAATGTACATGGCAAAACAACGCTTGCCGGGTCAGCTAATTATATAATACAAATAAGTTAGTTTATCTTTGAAACACAATGGAAAATAGAAAGACAAAGTAGTATTTTTTGTAAATATAATTATTTCCCCAAATTTCAAGCAATAATGTAATTCAATTTTGTCACTTTCTGCTTGTATTCAATACTAAAAAGAAGGAAACATTAAAAAAATCAGCAATTCCTGAAATGGAAAAATATATTTGAAAATGTCAACATTTGTCACTAGTTTTAAAACGAATTTCAATTAGCATTTCTTCCGGAGTTCATTTGTCAGTTTTGACACCAACTGTAATTAAAAACAGTTTAAACCTGTTGACCAATGGTAATTTAAATCGAAATAAATAAAACAAGTGTTTTATTCTACTATTGATTTATTCGATGAGAGAGACGTCTTTCGTCTTATGAGGACATTGTCAATCTCAGAGGAGAAGATTGACAATGTCCTCATAAGACGAAAGACGTCTCTCTCATCGAATAAATCAATAGTAGAATAAAACACTTGTTTTATTTATTTCGATATGGAATTCTACTACCTAAACACCGACACAGTGAATAAAATGGTAATTTAATTTATTATAGATGTTTTGGAACGTGACAAAAAATATTTTTTAAAAATGGTTAGAAGAAATTTAAACCTACATACATACTTAGTCAATGATTTTTCGTGTATATTTTTTGTTTCCATTAATACCATTAATTACTTATCCGCCTCCGAGATGTACCTAAGTTCCTGTAACTTATCGATTTTCAATAGGAAATACTATGCAAGTTCATTTTTAATTTAGTTTATAAAATATTATAAATAAAAAACTGTATTTACTGTCACTTGATTGATATATTTAAATTAGAAGCTTTTCGGACATATTTAAGTCAATCTTCAGGAATAATTATTTCTAATATTTTTGAAGTAATTATTACTGAAGATGGATGTATGTTCGATAAGCTTCTAATTATTATCTATACTAATATTATAAAGAGGAAATATTTGATTGTTTGCGTTGAATAGGCTCTGAAACTACTGAACCGATTTGAAAAAATCTTTCACTATTGGGAAGCTACACTATCCCCGGGTGACATATACTATATTATATTTTCAAAAAATTAGGGATCCTTACTAAAACTTTTTTTTTTAAATACCTATCTACCCGTGCGAAGCCGGTTCGGATCGCTTGTAATATATACCTATAGTGAAAATATTATATTATATACTATTTCTCAAGTGAAAGTAAACAGGGCTTTTTATTTATATTATTTCATAATTTCAATTAAGTTATTATTTTATGTGAGGGTATATGTGCGTGTATTTTATGTTAACATTTTTAATTTAAATTTTATTGATTTAATTTATCACTTAAGGGCCCCGTTTAGCAAAAACGGTAAAATATTCTATTTTCAACAAATTTGATAGAAAAACTGCCAAAACTTGTTGATCCTTGCGAACATATTGATTTGATAAAACAAAAAATCAAATATTTATTACCAATATTAGTTTTTTACTAAAAAATAAATAAATCGCAGACTGACGAGATTTATTTAGGTACTCTTTGTTATATCAAAATACAAATTATTTGTAAAATATATATATATTTTATATTCATCCAATCAAGCATATATAGATTTTAGCAAACTTTTTTTAAAATACAAAAAATTGAGTTCATGTGGTGGTTTTTGGTTTCAAAATATGAGAAATTTTATCAAAAAAAATATTTTTTAAGTCGGTATGAAAAAAACAAAAAAAAAATAGATTTTTTTTGTTCTATAATTGTAATAACTATCTAAATATTCTCAATATTAAAATAAATATATAAAAAATTATAGGGTTCTCGTGCATTTATGTACCAAACACACCCCCGAATTTGATTTTTAGAAATATTATGCTTTTTTATAATCGAATACTTTGAATCTAAAATCGAATTTATTTTCAAAGTTAAAGTTTGATATTGGTAATTAACATTTGTTTTCATATTTTATCAAATCATAATGTTCGTAGGGTCAACAAGTTTTGAGAGTTTGTGTACCAAATTTGTTAAAAATTGAATGCTTTATCGTTTTTGCTAATGGGGCCCCTTAAGTCAGCTTAGAACTAATTCGTAAACGTTGAGACGCCTTTCTCACTTCTTTCGATTAGATTTTGCACAATGTTTTATTGTGTTAACATGGTTCTCCAATCAAGATGTCTAATTTGTTTTGTCATCTGCACATTGTGCCCAAATCAGATGAAACAATAAAAAATTGGTAAATATTCTATGTTTGTGTTTCTTTTTTGCACATCATTATAGAACATTCTTCAAAGGTATCATCGTAATATTTATTTATCATTTACGGCTAAAAAGCCTTTTACACAATATTTTATATAGTACAATATCATAAGAAAACCTAGGTACCAAATACAATATTAACAAATCAATATTACAAACATACATCTATCATTACAATTTTAAAATAAAACAACAGAAGGGAACCAAAATAAAATATCAATAGATAAAATGAACAGAAATTTAACATAAAAATTATACTTCAGCAAATAAAAATGTTTTAGAAGTAGGTATATACACACTTAAGACAAAAGAAAAATATGAATTTTTAAAAAAAAAAAACATGGGTAAGTTTATAAAAAGGGGAAGGGTTATTCCTACTAAGATGTTGATTCCGATTGATTTATATAAAAATTAAGTACGATATTTGTACCTATAAGAGAACATCTCTTTATTTTTTTTAGATTTTATCAAAACATAAAGCTTAGGAAATTATTTTTCCGTAATTTACATGCATAATAAATTTTCAGATATTTTTTAAGTTGAATTGAAAATGACCATTTGTTTTTATAAAATTTTATTTATCTAAAAAATATACAATTTTGTTTTATAATTGTATTATCGTACTAAATTGTAGCAAATTATATATAAATACCTATTTTAATATAAGTTTACCATCCTATTAATCCAAAATAAATTATTTATCGTAGATCAACAAAAATGTAAAGTAATAAATCAAATGTTTTTGTGTTAACACTTTGGAAATTCATTATAATTAAAATGATTTTATAACACCAGTTATTTCCTCCCTTATGGGGAGAGCAGAGAGACAATACTAAAATTACTTTGGGCGCCAGGTGTAGTCCCTGAAGGGGGGTACACCGAGAGAATTAAACAATAAACACTATTAACACTTTTATTTATGACTTAACACTATTTACATATACCTATGCAACAAAACATACCACAATGAAACTACTACACTGATCCTCACTAGGAAGAAACTAGCATGTAGGAATGCACCACCTAACCGATCGTGATGGCACAGCACGGCAGGTGACCAGCATATAGGTATAGGTATTCAGGTATAGGTATGAAGGGAATGCACCACCTAACCGCCTGTGATGGCACAGTACAGCAGGTGACCAGCATATAGGTATAGGTATGAAAGGAATGCACCACCTAACCGCCTGTGATGGCACAGTACAGCAGGTGACCAGCATATAGGTTTAAGGAGTACCTAGGCCCAGGATGGGCCGATGCGATCTGCCGTTTGTATGAAGTGTTCCTGTTTATATACCCTTTCAGCAGTAAGGAACAGCTGATCGTAGCCTTGGTGGTGGATGTCACGATGGAGGGGGATGTACCTTAGCCTTGGACTACGCCTTCCTATTTCCGGTTAGGTTGTTCTGGAAGGTTCTAGAAGGTTCGCGAACATTCCATCGATGAGACATCTATCGGCAAATCGGGAGACTAATAGACACTTCCTGTGTTTGGGTAGCGGCTGCTAGTTGAATCCGGCGGGTGATATTATTATTATGCCATATAAAAATTACGTGGTGTTACAGACTCCCCTTCTGGATCTGAAGGCGCCCCGACGATGATCCAGCTTCTAAATGTAACACGATGTAACGTAATCGGGTGTCTCCCCTTACAGGCTGTCCTGCCAAATGTGTGGCAGGTTCCCCTTTTTTTAATAGAATCTGTTTGCTTCCAAGGTAGTTGAATAGCAGGCATTAATTGATAAGCAAGAAAGGCTGCGGGATAAATGGTAGATAGTTCTGCTAGTGTGATTAGCAGATAATACATGTCAGTTTGATTTGCTGGTAGTTCTGCTCGATGAATAGGCTGGTAGTCTTGCTGATTCGATGGCAGCTTCTCCTGGATGAGACGCAGCTTGATTCCTCCCCTTGGATCAAAACTGCTCCAATTTGATATATACTATTCTCCTCCCCTTGGACAGAACGTACCCGTTGCTGCATCCTTGAGAAGTTTGCGTTGTGCGCACCACTCTTACCGATGGACACATATTTTTTATGTGTCACTTTGCTGACGAGAGGCATTCTGCTCTCGGGGCATTCATTCTTCAAATGTCGCTTCTTTCGTGCCTGTACGCAAGATCTGGCACAGGACATAAACATCATCATCATCATCAATGATGTGAGGTGTTGATCACAACACTTAATAACAACGCGAAACCGGAGAAGGAACACCTCTTCTACAAGATTTTGTACACTATGAATTATTAACTGAAAATGTTCTATAAATATTTTATTTTTATATAAAACACTTAATAATAATATGAAAAACGGAATATATTAAATATAGTTCCTAACATTTTAACACTATATATATTTACATTGTCCTTTGTACAGTTCTCGACGTTTGATAAAGCAATTCAGCACATTTGAAAATGTTGGATTTGCACAACAATGGCGGACGGGTGTACTTTTAAGTATTACGCGACACACTACTTTAATAATATTATTACGCATGTACATACACATGATTTATTTAACAAAATCATATTATTATTCTTTACCAAATCAATTTATTATTATTATTTTCCCATAATCAATAAATCATTATCATTTTTAATATTATTGTCACATGGCATATTTGCTTCGCTTGCAAAAAAAAAGATGAAACCATTTCACTATGTGCACGACGATACTTTCACAATAATTTTACATATTGTTCATCATACTTGTCTCAAAGTGTGCAATGTAACACCTCTATAATACTTTTGCAAAACACAAGATTACACACTGTCAAGCATTTTATCAAAACATAGTATAAATATTTGTATACAGTCTATTATGAATATTTTGAGTTAAAGTTTACTTCTGGACACAAAGATTATTATTTTTCTTGTACATATTATATTAATACCACTTCTTAAGTAGGTACATACCTTTGCAACACTTGTAGTTTTACAAGACTACAATTTCACTGTGCACCGTTCAAGTGCTAAAATGTTTTGGCAACATTTTAAAACAGTAGGTACACTTACCATAATCGTTGAAGTACATACATTACTTGGTCACGAAAGGCAAAAAGTCTTTCACTGTGCACCGTTGTAGATTAAAAATGTACCTACGTCCACAACTTATAAAAGAGTTAATTCACAAAAGTCACTTATACACATTGCACCGACATAGTTCTCATGGAAACCCTTTCACTGTGTACCGTCAATGTTTCATAAAAACAACTTATACTTACACAGTTTATTCATAGAAATCACTTATATACATTGCACCGAAATAGTTTTCATGAAAACTCTTTCACTGTGTACCGTAAATGTTTTTAATGAGTAGTTACTGTACAAAACACTTAATTTTAGACATTATGATAATAACATATTTCTATAAAAGTACAATATAACTACGATTGTTCACTTTTACACTTTCAAGAGTTCAGGGTCGTTTTCGTGCCACGAGTTGGGCCGCCATTTATAACACCAGTTATTTCCTCCCTTATGGGGAGAGCAGAGAGACAATACTAAAATTACTTTGGGCGCCAGGTGTAGTCCCTGAAGGGGGGTACACCGAGAGAATGAAACAATAAACACTATTAACACTTTTATTTATGACTTAACACTATTTACATATACCTATGCAACAAAACATACCACAATGAAACTACTACACTGATCCTCACTAGGAAGAAACTAGCATGTAGGAATGCACCACCTAACCGATCGTGATGGCACAGCACGGCAGGTGACCAGCATATAGGTATAGGTATTCAGGTATAGGTATGAAGGGAATGCACCACCTAACCGCCTGTGATGGCACAGTACAGCAGGTGACCAGCATATAGGTATAGGTATGAAAGGAATGCACCACCTAACCGCCTGTGATGGCACAGTACAGCAGGTGACCAGCATATAGGTTTAAGGAGTACCTAGGCCCAGGATGGGCCGATGCGATCTGCCGTTTGTATGAAGTGTTCCTGTTTATATACCCTTTCAGCAGTAAGGAACAGCTGATCGTAGCCTTGGTGGTGGATGTCACGATGGAGGGGGATGTACCTTAGCCTTGGACTCCGCCTTCCTATTTCCGGTTAGGTTGTTCTGGAAGGTTCTAGAAGGTTCGCGAACATTCCATCGATGAGACATCTATCGGCAAATCGGGAGACTAATAGACACTTCCTGTGTTTGGGTAGCGGCTGCTAGTTGAATCCGGCGGGTGATATTATTATTATGCCATATAAAAATTACGTGGTGTTACAATTTTAAAAACACTGTATAATTTCCAAATTAAATTTATTCACCTCAAACGTTTTCGCCAAGGCTTCTACTTGGCATCATCAGGAGGACTGGCGAAAACGTTTGAGGTGAATAAATTTAATTTGGAAATTATACAGTGTTTTTAAAATCATTTTAATTAAAAATGTAAAGTACTGGTAAAGAAAATGAAGAAAATATATTTATTGAAATATGTAAAAATAAATTATTTGAAAAAGCACAGTTTGTTTCATTCTGAAGATGATTTATTTATATTTATTCTTTTTTGCATAACAACAACAGTTTTAAGAAAACAAATAAAGACAGTTATCATCTTAAACACAGCGATTGAGGTTGGCCACCGATCCTGGATGTCTTATTTTTTATTGGCACGGAGAGGACAGCTTATCTTCTACAATATTCGGGTGGTTGGTGGGTCAAATCAATGTTTTGTATTTTATTTGCCAATAAAGAGAGCACCCGGTAAAGAATAGGTCTCCCACTCTTTTCCGTAAGTTTTCGAGTGTCCTGTAAAAGGCAGGTGTTCGAAAAAATAAAGACATTTTATATCTCAAATTCGGAATTGAGGTATTCCACCCATCCTGAGTAGGTATCTAATATTTTTGTTGGCACAGAGAAGACGGCTTACATGTTTATTACATGCAGCTGGTCTGCTGGCTACCCCACTTGTGGTAGGTATATGCCGTGATGGTATACTATGAGTAATTTACTTCCTATCACTAAATTAAATCATATTAAATTTTTTTGCTCAAATGTTTGAACATATGGAGGGTATGAATTTTGAAAGGATAGCTAAGAGGATGTATCTATCTGACAGAGGAGGTACGTAACAAGGCGGATGAAAGAAAACTACGTAGCTTGATCACGTGGATCAAATCTTCAAAGCCGTTTTTACGAACAACTTCCTTATACAGGACACACTCGAAAATTTGCAGAAAAGTGTAAGCGACCTTGTCTATTCTGGGTTGATCTGATTCTACGTACCCAAAAATCATTTTTAAAAGAAAACTCTTGAAAACTCCAATAGTTATATTGTCCGCCATCTATTGGGTATAATATTTAATCACAAATTTACATATGTAACTATTCTATTATATTCTTCTCAAGGCTATCCTCCCGTTTGCGAGTGATTTGGCAAAGTTGCAAAACCCACATAGTTCAGAACTTTCAGATTACTGCAATATCTAAGTTGGTGTTGAAACTTTTAGATATAGACGCAAGCTTTTAAGTTAGCTTAGAATACGTAATGTTTTATAAATGGTAAATATTTCAGATTTCGTTCGTTAGATGTCTCTTTTTGTCTGTAAAAAATAAAATTACTTGAAAATATATTTCACGTAAACGTGCAGATTTCGTTAAACAATTTGCCTATAAATGTCTCTTAATTGTTACAATTCTGTGGTCACTAACGATTTATTATCATTATTTGTGTGTTATATTGTTTTATTAATGTAATATCAATGTATACTGTGTATTTATGAATAAAATAAATATATTTAAAAAAATAAAAAAATCTCCTAAGACTTCATACCACAATTCATCTCAATAATCTCATTTCTACTGCATGAATACAACTTTAATTCTTCTTTAGCTACGCCGAAGACTCGCTCGCATACATCATGGTTGGCATTACATCAACGATGGTCGATTGCATCAACTATTTATCTGTAGGTATATTGATCGAATTGAATTACACGCCAAAATAATTTCAAAAAAAATATTGAAAAGTATTGCGGTATCATGTTTTTAGTAATATGTAGAAAAGTTTATGATACAGGATAGAGTTCTATGTAAATTTTAATATAACACGTCTTTACAATTTATCTGTATACCTATTCCTAATTAAATTATTTAAACTTTTAATTGAAAACGTACACCGTCAGATAAGAAGCTACATGAAAAATGATATAACATTTTCGGCGAACCTTTATTTTCCATTGGCGAGTTATGAAAGTTTTAATAAGTTCGTATAAATTAAAAATAAATACCAACATTTTAGTGACAAGTTATTCGTTAAAACTTTAAATGAGCGATTTTGTTAGATGATAAATAGTTAAAATTTATCATTGAAATACACTTTTTTTAAATGATTTTATGTAATATGTGATTTTCACAATTAAATAACTAAAAAAAATAAGAAAGAGTCATTAATTTTATAATATTTTTATTTATAAATTGTGACCTTTCGATAAACTCGCCCTTAACATATTGATTGTATTCATTTTGAAATTATTTCTCTCTGAAATTGTTTGCAGTAAATATACAGTAAAGAATGAATGAAAAAAATACTGATATCCGAATTTTATACACAAAAAAGTGAAATAGTAGATATTATTGTAAATATTATTGAAGATCTGAGAGTAGCGCCTTGGTTCAAGAAACCATATCATTACATAGAAATCTAGACTTTGTAGAACTCTGACACTAACTAAAAATAAAACCTATCAAACTATTCAACTAACATAGTATGACCAGTAGAATAATAATTACCATATTTATTATAAAATACGTGACATCAATTCCTAATTTATTTTGATCCTCTGGGAACGAACCCTCGTACTAAGAAATTTTAGACAATCGAGTTATAAACTAATATGTAGCTACGTAGTATTTCAAGAGTTTAGCGAAAGTTTCTGATTAAAAATAAATAGATTAGGTAATGTTAAAACAATACATATATGCAATTTTTTATACCTATGTTTGTGGACTAATAATATTGAGACTAAGAATAATGATAAATAAAAGAGAAGAATATCTTGGCTGCACAATTTATGAAAATATAAAAATAATTAAGATTGTATTGTGTTTGGAACAAACTTCTGAAAGTTCATTTTAATTATAATGAAATAGACTAAAAATAAAACAATGCTTACTTTCACTATGAATATAACTAGACTCGGGACCTTTCGGATAGACGCCGATCATCGTCAGTGAGTTTCTACAATAATTTTCTTATTTTCCTTTGTACCCTGTCGCATGCACTATGGAGGATACTTTTGACGCTTCTCCGTGTCCTGTGAGTTTTGGAGATCCGTTTTATTAGTTTTCTAGATTTCGACACGATAAATAATAAGTGAGTTTCTTCAATAGACCGATTTCTCGGATTGAAATGAATGATGGGTGTCTACCAGAAAGGCCTCTGAGTCAAATATTATTCATAGTGAAAGAAATACAGTGTTTAATTTTATTATTAATTTATGCAAAATAAAAGAAACATTGTATTTCCGCTCAAATAACTGTATTTATAACGTTTTCGGAATTATTTGTTCCATTATTGTTACTGATGATGGAACAAGTAGTTACAAAAACGTTTAAACTAAATATACAGTGATTTGAGTGGAAAATTTAACGTTTCTATAATTTTGTATAAATTAATAATAAATATAGAATTCCACAGTGTTAATCACAAGACATTTGAAAAGTTTAATTGTAATTTTATGTATTTTGATTTAACTACAAAAATAGTAATTAAGAATACATCCAATGTAAAATAATACAAAACTGCAAAACCATATAATATTTTATTTTCAAAACAGTGTAAATAATCAAATGTCAATTTTCATATTGAAATTACGCCCACCTATAATAGTCTGAAAATGTTTTCGACTAAAAAAACAGTGTAGTAATTTTTTTATTTTTTTTTTATTTATTTATTTCAAACTTAAAGTTACAGCTTATATAACATAATAAACGAAACAATAATAGTGCAAAATTAAAGCCAATTACAACTTAAGTTATATAATACAAAATGTTAGTTTAAAAACAAATTATATAGAACAGTTATTAAAATTATTATGATGAAAGATTATAAGATAAATGTATATTTAAAAAAGTATATGTATAAGAATATGAAAATAAAGAAGAAAAGCAATGAGATAAATTCAATTACATGTGAGCATTTTAGGATTGAGGGGAAAGGGAAAGGGAAGGGAATGATTTTGTTCAAAGATCTGAGTAACTTGAGTAAAAGTAAATTAATTTATTTATGAGGATGTACTATGCATACAATAATATTGTATAACATGTTTAATGAGAAAGAAATAGTTAATTAAATGTTAATTAATTGAGTTTTTTTCATCAAAGGACGATGTCAATAATTTAACATAAATTACGAATTATTAGAAATATTGTTTCATAATTATTAAATATTACACCAAATTAGATTGAGACAATGATGTTATTTAAAAAAAAAATACTATTTATTTATTTATTTTTATTATTCTTGTTTATTGTTTTTATTTCCCACGTATTTTTTACCATATAGGATTTTGAGTTCTATCAATCTATATCATCACTGTATTTTCTAGAAGTATGGTAGCCAGCGGACTATCTACATGTAATGAACATGTAAGCAGTCCTTTCCGTAAGAATAAAAGTTAAGATATTTGGGATAGATGGCATACTTCATGGCTGAACTGAAGACGTTAGTCCTAAAAGACGGTCCCGGGTTAGTTGGAAGACATCGCATTTTAGCGATGAACTCGCCCTCTGTACATTGAATTGTATAAATGATATTTTCTATGTTAATTGCAGTGGCGTGCCTTTCATACATGCAAAAAAGCAACGCATGCCCAAAAACAAAATATTTAAAAACTACGAAGTAAGTTTAAATTGATTTAAATCTTTAGCCAAACGATGGCCAATCTTTTTCAAACATCGGGTCAATAGCTAACATACACAAATTTATGTGACCTCTAATGTACCTACCTATAAAGCAAATTGACATTGACTTCAATCTTTTTCAAACCTTTGCAAACTTCAGTTCGATGGTTACCATAAATACATTAGTTATTCCCAATTAACCCCCAAAAATAATTCTGCCCCATTTCTACCTCTGCATTTTGAGTCACCTTTTTCATCCTATGATATTTATCGTGTACAAATGTTTTTGTTACTTTAACGGCATATTGTAAAAGAGAGCCATCCAAACTGTCTGAATAATTGTGGAAAGGAAAATAATGTGGGTTTTTGCTAAAACTTGGTTTCTACCATATATAGTAAATTCTACGTACTGTACACAAACCGCATGCTCAATACCAAAAATCTAGTCCCGCCACTGGTTAATTGGTATTATTGTAAACAATGTAGAGTGAAGAATAAAATAAATAAATAATAAATAAATAAAACGTGATCTTTTACGAACGTCTGCATTGTAAAGGATACTCGAAAACTTACAGAAAAGAGCAGGAGACCAAACAGAATTTTTTACTAATCTCGCGTTGTCCCCGAAAAAAAAATGATTTTCAACTTTTTTCTGTTAGTTTACGAGTGTCCGGTATTCGTAAAATTATAACATTTTAAACATTTAACATTTTCATATATTTATTTATTAACAATTCACGGCGCTAGCCTTTTACATGTTACATATTTACATACATAGTTCATATGATGTACACACAAGTTTAGAAAATTAAGACACAACAATCATAATAAAAAGTAAAAAAAAAACACAAAAAAAGAACAATACAATTATCAATACGAAGAGGATTATTTGTAAGTTTATTATTTATTTATCTAATCAAGCAATAAACGCCTTTCGCCTTTAACAGTGATAAAACAGTTTAAAAACGATTTTGATATATATCATCATCATCATCATCATCATCGCCCTCAACGCTCCTCTCGGGAGCACAGGGCAGAAACCAGCCTCCTCCATTCAGAGCGTCTCTGTGCCAATAGCGTCACCTCTTTCCACGACATTCCCTGCGCTCTGATATCGTTGTCATAATAACGGTGTATTGTGAAAGAGGGACGCCCGGGCCGACGGAACCCCTGCGGACGGAAGAACAGTGCTCTTTTTGGCCAACTATCATTAGGCATTCTCAAAACATGTCCCAGCCAGGACCACCGTCTCTCCTGTATTACGGAGATTACATTTGATATAAATATACATTACACATATTCTAATTTCTTATAATTACATTTGTTTGATCCGCTGGCTACCTCAGTTGTGGTATTTGCCGTAATGGTATAAACGAATGAATGACTTTATATCTTATGTAACGTAGGTACTTCTTACTCCACTAAAGGGGTAACATAATGTTGGCAGGGGGCGGGGAGTGTACTTATAATTTTTATAAATTCCTGTATTTGACACTAGGTGCACTTGTATGTTGCACAAAGTACATATATGTACGTATTATCGTGTAGGAGTATTTGTAAGTTATGTACATAATAAATTCGATTGTCCAGTTCCAACAAGTAGAAGTGTGCTAAATTCGAGAAATCGTCATTTTTGTTATTTTGGTAGGTATATTTATATTATGCTTAAAAATCACAACAGAAAGTGAAATATACTATAATATAATCTTCTTCTTCTACTTATGGGTAAAACCCGTCATACTCGAATCTCAAGACCCCGTAACTATGAAGTCGCGTCGTCCGACCCTAAACTAAGTGCTTGCAATCCGCCAACGTACGATTATTTAGTACATGTGTTCACCACGTGGTCTGTTGTTCAATAATATAATAATCGCACTGTTAAAGACATTTGTTGTGTTTATTCCGTTTAATAGTTAAAAAAGTCGAAATATTTTGTTGTGGAATTCAAAATAGGTATTTATATAATTAAATATTTTTTATTTAAACATTGTATAGTTTCCAAATTAAATTTATTTACCGCAAACGTGTCGTTTTCGCCAAGGCTTCTGCTTGGTATTCCAATTTCAAATCGGCTTGAATTTCCAAAGCGTTAGCACAAAATTATTAGATTTATTGGAAAAAGTTACATATTGTTTTTACAAAATATTTAATATACAAAGGAACCATGTATTTTTTATAGTTATTTGTTTGTGGAATTAAAAGAGTGGCGTTGTTCGTGTGTTCTTTTTGGAATTAAAAGAGTGTGGAATTAAAAGAGTGGCGTTGTTCGTGTGAAATTTTGGACATGTTGCGCTATGGAACTAGACAGACTAATACAATATGTACTAAGAAAAGTAGGTACAACACTGCAGTGTGAGTTTATCGTATTTTTAGGTTATTCACATATGCAGGAATTCTGCAAATGTGAAAATATCTAAGCATTAGGATATAACAAATTTTTCAAAAATTTTCTATATTATTAATTGTTACAAATACTTTCCAAATACTGAAATATTTTATCTTTTTCCGTTGAAAAAGGGAGAATTTGTATTTAAAATACAAGAATCATTTCTTCAAGAATTGCTTTCATTTAATTTTTATATACCTAGGTTTATATGATGGATTGTTAATCCGGCGCCGTTTGATGGAGCATCCATCTCAAAGGGCGCGGGAAACTTTGATGAAAGCGTTATGTTTTTAATTTGCTATTGAATATTATTATTGATTGGTTTTTACGAAGGTTCTTTGGGAGTCGATTCCAGATGACGGATTCTATGATACCAAAAGCCCTTTCATAGAAGCAGGACTTGTTGGCTCTATTGATTTCGTTCAGCATTTTAGTGGATGTCTTTGCTAAACGTAGGCGTCCATTTGCAGGTGTTTTGAGAACGCAGAGCTCAGAAAGTGACTTAGATGCTACATTATTATTCAAAGCCTTGTAGATCATAGGCACAGTTTGTATTGGACCCTTTCACCTACTCTTAACAGTGCAACTTTTCCAGGAAAGGCGTGATGTGACAACCCTTGTCCTCGCGGAAAATAAGCCATTTAATGCCTTTGAATGAATTTTGCGGTTTGGTTGAATTTTTATCAGTAACATTAACGTATTGAAATAATAATTTTTTTCCCTGGATATTTCACGAGTCCAAGGATTCCTATTTATCCGTTTGGGTAACAATTCCTTTATTATTTTTACTCTCTCCAGTCCATCAGTAGTCAGTATTGACATAAGTCAGTATTGACATCTAAAAAATAACAACAAAGAAGTGACCACAAGGTGCATTTATGTAAATATAATACAGATGTATTTTGAGATTGGGTAGAAGAAAGTGTCAATATTAAATAAACCCGGCTTCTGTACGCCCCAATTTTTGTTTTTTTTTTCACTACTTACAAGAAACAATTGTCCTTTACCACAATTATTATTTTAAAGCATTTAAATTACAAGTGCATATTATAAATAATTACTTTTATTAATAGCCAGTGCGTCATCGATTGAAAGGGGTTCCTATGACCAAAGTTTCAATGAGTTTGATATCTATATTTAAATATACGAATGAACTAACCCTAAGTACATGATTAAACGTACGTAATTATATGTAATATTTTATTGATTATGAATACCAAGATATTTAAGGAATTAATTATTACTATCCACGGACATCCCTCACATTAGCCTGCATATGACGCAAAGAAGGGTATTTTGATAAGGGTTGCACGGTGAGAGAATCTTCACGTTAAATAATATTGTATTATGAAATATTAATTTCAATGAATTATGTCTTATTTTATAAAGAGAGTATTATTTGTGTGTTTATTGAGAACACAACTTACCCCTAATAATCTATCAATGTACACCACCTGTGGAGAGTTTTGTGATTTAATTTTTATTGCATCAGAATCATATCGGATGTCTGCAATGCCCGGAGACCCGCGGGAGGCAGAGCTGCGTTTGGAGGATGCAGGAAACTGGATGACTTGATGAAGACTAGGAGAGCCGATCCCAAATAAATGGGATAAAAACGAGAACGAAGAAGAAAAAAGAGTACCTAATACAGTTTTTTTTACAGTATGACATGTTACAAGACACGAACCAATCAAGACTCTACACATACAAATACAATGATACAAAGACTGCAAATACAAAAAAGAAAACTAGACAAAAATATTTCACATAAAAAATATTTAAAAAAAATAAAAGTACAGCATTCAAAAATTCAAAGTACATTAAAATATTTTTCAATTAAAATTGTCTAATATCATGACGGTATCCGTGATGATAATATGATAGAGATCGAGACCATTAGTGAACAGAGACTATTAGTGAAATGAGAAACGAAAGAAAGAAAGTTGAACTTGAATCTTGACTTTGCTGGACATATTTCGGAGAGAGAGCATTCGGTGTGGTAGGTCCTAAATATTTGCACAAACTGCCTCCGTTTGCTGAGGAATTCAAACAAGATCCTTGAGTAAGCAGCGCTATACAAATTGTCAATGTTTATTCTTGTATACAGAATATGGGTAGATTTTTATTTTCTTTCTTCAAAGTATCTTCTGTTTTTCGTTTTTTTTAAAACAAATTTAAATACTCGTATCGTTCTACTAAAGATCTACGGTAGAACGAAACTGTTATTTCAATTAATCCAATTATGTAATTCTACTCCTTGTAACATGACATAACATAACATGAATAGACGATTGACACAATTTGAGCTTGTCCCAAATTAACATATCAATCTTTTATTATGAGTGTTGTCACGATGATACCCACATATATACAATTCACTAAACACATACATGTAATTCTCAGACCCAGAGTAATTTGAAAAAGATCATTCTCCATTTTGTCCTGGACGGGAATCGAGCACGGAACCTCGTGATTCTAAGGCAAAGGCGTTATCTCCGTGCCATACCAGTACATTATTTTTTTGTTTTGAATTAAAATAAATATTTTTTAAACACTGTTTAGTGTTGTGGCGTTATCTATATATGTGTGTGTATGTATATGTATGTATGTGTGTGTATGTATGTATGCATGTATGTGGGTGTGGGTGGATGTGTATGTGGATGAGTGTGTGCGTGCGTGAGCGTGTGTGTTATGTTATGATTAAATAAAGTAAGGAAAATAACCTTAGTAACTGAAGTAAAGAAAATTGAGCGCTGAGACAATGTAAGGTGAAAACTGGCTCAGTCTACTTTGGTACGGGCTCATGCCCAGTTAGGCAGATTTTTTTTGTGACTTATCTTTTAAATACTGTTTTATAAATGAAATAAAAAAAAACACTATGTCAGATATTAAATCCTAACGTTTTCGCCTATGCTTGTAGGTATCTTCAGGGAAACTGGGAAAAATATATTTTTTATTTAACTAAAATTTAAAATGGATTACCACAGTATACACAACACAAAAACTCTTGAATTATATTTTTTTTATCTTTCAAATAAGCGCCATTTCATGCACAGAATAAGAAAGAAGATTAATAAACCTATTCAAAATATTAACAATATTTATTATTTTCATAATGTAGGTATATTAAATGAGAATCGTGTATTTAAATTTTTTTGATTGCAAATTCCGTAGATAAACGAAATCAATGCCGTCTGTTATGAAAAACATAATATTAAAATACAAATAAACCTACGCATTTGAGGACGCCATCTCAGGGTTTATTTACATACTAAATGTCTATATTATTTTCATACAAGAAAATGGAAATTGTAATTATGTTCTGAATACATAAAAATGTTGGAGTGGAGCACGCAGCAAAGAATTGGTCCCCCTAATCTTTTCCGTAAGTTTTCAAAAAATCTATAAAAGGAAGAAGTCGAAAAATTAAGACAATTTACGTTTTTAAGTCAGCAATGAGCTTTTCATCCATTCCATAACAGCTTGTGTGTTCGTAACATGCTGCTGGTTTGCTGGCTATCCCACTTGTGAAATATGCCGTGATAGTAAAAAGAGGTAGAGTCTCCTAACTCCCCTTTCACGACACAAGCTTTTAGCTTACTGTGAAAGGTGTATAAGATTGTATTTAGGTTACATAATAACACAGATACATGTTAATCAAAAAAGAAAGTATTAGTTTTAGTAGCAGTGAAAACATAAAAAAAACGTTTGCAGAAGCAGGAGTAAATGTTTCCCGATCCTGTATGTCTACATTCCAAGGGATGGGATCTGGTGGGATGTACGTAATGCTAAAATTAATCAGAATATTGAGTTACTTAGAATGTTTGGGTACCTAATGGTGACTCAAATGGCATAAACTTGCTGTAAAAGAAGAAACTATTAATAAGGAAAGCTCTCAACTCTATGTACTATGCAGTTTAAAGCCATTGTCACACATGGAGTTTTTATTAATTTAAAAAGCTTGTTTAATGAATTTAAAAAAGGAAAAAATCACACTCAGAACATATTAAATGGGTAAATATTTGCATGGGTTAAAAATGGGTTAAAAATGAATGTCGCGAAGACGAAAGTAATGGTGTTCGAAAGAGAGAGTGAAAGAACGGTATGTGAAATAAAGGTTGACGTTGAATGTTTAGAGCAAGTGAATGAGTATGTCTATTTGGGAAGTCTGTTTGCGAGGGATGGAAGATTTGATAAGGACATTGAAAGAAGAAAAGTCGCCGGTGCTAGAGTGAATGGTGCACTTCGACCCATTGTTAGCAATAGCAGTGTGTCGAACATGGCAAAAATTCTAGTGCACAATACCATTCTGGTACCGACACTTATGTATGCAAGCGAAACTTGGACGTGGTTGAAAAAGGATGAGAGTGGAATAAATGCTGTGGAGATGCGTTCACTGAGAAGAATGGTTGGTAAAACGTTGCGAGATAGAGTGAAGAATGAGGATATCAGGAGAATGAGCGGATGTGTGAGGAGTGTTGTGGACAGAATGCGTGTAAACAAGTTGAGTTGGTTTGGACATGTTGAGCGAATGCAAGATGAAAGGATGACGAAGAGGATGTATTTATCTGAAAGAAGGGGTGTGAGGAAGCGCGGACGTCCAAGAACCACGTGGCTTGATCACGTGGACCAAATTCTTAAGGACGGACGCGTGCTGAGTAAGAGAAATCGGCGTGCATTTTTGAGAAACTGGATGAATGTAGAGGAAGCGAAAGAAGTATGTAAGGATAGATCTATATGGCGTTCCGTTCTCTCTGCCTACCCCTCCTGGGACATGGCGTGAGGGTATAGTATAGTATAGTATAGTATATTTGCAAATACCTACATCTTGGGCAAATACAATCTCTGAATTCTAACCTAATCTAAAAATCAGCCAAACGTAAAAAAAATTAAGTATAGTTTTGATACGTATAACTCGTATATAAATGCAAACAATTAATTTTGTGCTCATAAAATAAACATGTACTCGTAGTTACTTCGGGAGTATTATTTCTTGAGTAAAATACTACATAAGTATTTACAAAAAAAAAATAATAAAAAATGACATTAAGCCTTGACCTACTTCTGATAAACAAATTCTTACAAATGTGCTAGTTTAATGTACGAATTAGGTAATAAATTGTAGGTTTTTTTCAGATACAGGTAGGTACCCCTTGGCATTCTTGTGCTTACGTCTGTCTGTTGCTTACATTTGTGTGCTTGCAGCTGAGTTATAAATAATTACAGATAATGAATCAGTACCTAATACATATCACCTAATAATAATTAATATCAATGTTATCTAATATCTCCAATCACGCGGAAGATGCTGGCTCTAACAAGACTATAAGGGGCTAGAGTTGTAGGTTCTAGAGGTTTCAGAGGACAATCACAATATCAGGTATTAGTATAAAAAGAATGGTGCAGAAGAACAGCTGGGACAACGGGCCTACGATAACATGACTGTGGTTCGTTAAAATAGATTTACGATATTTCTTCCATCTATCTTATCAAGGCGTCTCCCACAAATGGAGTAGCTAGCGGACCAACTGCTTGTAATAAGCAAGCAAGATGTTCTTTCCATGTTTATGAAATTCAAGACATTCAGGATGAGTGGCATTTCTCATCGCTGAATTGTAGATGTTAATTGTCTTAAGTAAAGACTTTGCATTGGTTCTGAGATAGTGGCAGAAAATATCTCCGTAAAAAATAAAATAAAATTTGTTTGAAAGTCTCAACATATCAGACAATAATAATAAACTTTATTGTCCAAAATATATGGATACAAATGATAAGGTTACATGGTATAAACGAATAATTTTGCACAATGGGCGAGTTTATCGCAGGGACGCGATATCTTCCAACTAACCCAACAATCAATAGACAAAATATGAAAAAAATCTAAGACGTTGAGCAACATGGTCTGGTTATCTTGAAATGGAATACCTACGTCCTTCGCATTTCTTCCCAGTTCTCTCCCTACCTGTCTGATATCATATCAGCCTCATTACAAACAGGCCATATTATCAAGATTATTACGTACAGGTATATATTGTATTTACATGGCTACAGACAGTAATGCATAAAGTATAGTATTATTGTTTAATTATATTATTACTATTATTATTAATGACACCAGATATCTTGTACAACAGGGGTGGAAAAAGAGTCAATTGCAAGCGGTTTAAGGGACGACCAGGTGCATTCTTGTAAAAAAAGATCAAGGTTTTAAAAAATTGACAAGCAATATCATTTTCGAGTTTCTGAGAAAATATTCGTTAACAAAACTGAGGGGAACGTTAAATATTTCAAATTCTTATGCCAATTTGAAAATTTGGAGTGCTAGGGAAATGAATGCGAAAATTGAAATCTGTGACCAAAAACAAAACGGGTTCTCACATTTGAAAAATCGAAAAAAAAACATTAAGAAAACCGAGGTGGTCATGAAATATTTCAATTTCTTTACCATTTTCGATAATCAGGCCAGAGTTTGGAAGGGGGAGGGGTATAAATCGTTGCCGTGGAGGTGAAGTGATCCAAGCCACACTTTTTTGAAAAATGAGTTAAGTATGCAGTTTTGTTCAGAAAACCACGGAGAACATACATAGTGGTGAAGAGAAATAAGTGATTTGATATTCCTAAAGGGCATTTTTGGAAGATTGTGAAGAGATGTTAAGTGTTTTTACATCATTTCAAGTGTGTGTTAGAACATTTCACCAACACATATAGGAACAAATAGTTCAATTAAATTATAGAAGTGAAAAGATCCAAGCCGCAGAGCGCGTAACTTTCCAACAACTTTTCAACAGGTGGATCTTTCTCAGCTACAGTGGTGAAATAACCCAAGTGATAAATTCATGTTTACTTCTAAAATATAAAAATTCTTTAATATTTTGTTATTAATATTAGTGGAATATATGATCAGGAATATTGTGTATAAATTTTAGCGAAATCCATGCAAAAATAACTTAGTTATTGTCAGATTGGTATTTTCGGATGTGACAGCGTTACTTCAATACCCTTTTTCTCGGAATGTCTGTCTTGTGGGTTAGATCACTTCACATCCACGGCAACGAAATTTACCCAACCATCCTAAATATTTTTATTTTTTATTGGATTGGAGATGACAAACAGATGTTTATTATCTGGAAATAGTCTGCTGGCTAATCCACTTATGGGACATGCTGTGATAGTATAATAACAATATTTTCGAGAATCTGACAGGGAAGAGGGAGGAACGGGGTACAAATTTAGCGTTGAAGGGAACTTTTCTTCTAATCGCTTGAAGATACAGTTGAGACTCTCCAAATACTAGTAAATGTGGTGTTCTCACTTTGGCGAATATCGCCAGCCATTTGAACCGTGTGAACAAAATGACAGCTAGTCTGAAACGATAAAAACCAGTAGAAACGATATCGTCTCGAGTTGACCACCTTCCAACTTTCTCGGCCGATTGAACGATTTGCGCATGCGTAGATATGCGCGGCGTTCGTATCTATGGTAAAAGCTTTATAACCTATACATTTTATAATGTTTCCCGCTTCGTGACAGCTGTTATCTTTTTTGTTGGTTTGTGGCGTTTGTTTCCTTAATTAAAAGGCGCCTTATAACCTCTACTATAACATTTTCGACTAAAAATAAACACTTCGCGATCTCGGTCCGCCATTTTGAAAACAGTGTCAAAATCAAAGCGCATCTGACAGATCGTTTCTAAATCGCTGGACTGTGTGAACAGGTGTGACGATCAATGGGCTTACGGCGAATTTTGTTTTTTCGCCTGAAGTCATATTTTGAAATTCGCCTGGCGATATTCGCCAAATGTGAACACCCCATAAGCGTTATAAATAAAGTCGCCTGGAAGTTAACTACATAAATAGTGTTTTTTTTTCAATTATACTTTTTTTTGTATAAAGTCATTTTTTTGTTTGTTTGTCTTTTAATTTTATTGTTGTAGATTGTCAATGGTACAAGTCAGCCCACCCCTGCTGTATAAGATATCATATAATAATCCAATCAAGAATAAAATAACGGAAGGCAATCACTGTACCATTACAATATCTATATTAACAGTATAATACTTAATCTTACTTATGTTTCTGAGTAATACGATATGTTAACGTTTTGATTGAAATTCTTAGAAACATCATGTCGTTCAATAAAGTACAGAATTTTCATTCAAAAATTATTACTCTTCCTGGTTCTCGTTAATCTACTTGGTTGCAAAAGCTACTGACTGAGTTTAAATATCAACATCTGATTTCCTGAAGCTAATACAATCGGTGAAAATCGCTTAAGACTTTGTAATGGACTCCTCAGCTTGGCACTCTCTGGACTGATGGACAACTCAGCTCGGCACGCTCTGGAGTCTGGACTGATGTACACCCGTTTCGGGACTTCATTTTTATGTTGGTCATGCATTCGTAATAAACAATTCTTTTTTCCACAATTTAGTAAAGGACTTTAATAAAACTGACACAAAAATCAAGTGATGTACAAACATTAAATATTTATTTATTCTTGCACAGCAAACAAAATATTATAATAGGTAATTTAACTAATATAGGATCATTAAAAAAGTTTTTCCCGGGAACATGACCAGTTAGGAGTGCTTTATAAAAGTTTATGATTTAAAGGATAAGGGATTATATAGAAAAATGTAACTTTTATAATTTACTTAATTATTTTCGTGTAAGTTTTGAGTTATTGACGCTTTTAAGCTCCTTTTTTGCAGATTTAACTTAGTAATATTTACTCACTTTTTATACAAAATAACAGGCATTTTATTAATTCACTGAAAAAATAATTATATCCCTAAATTTACTTAAAAATGGGGAATGGTAGTTTTACGGCAAAACACCCGCAATTGAGTGAATCATGATAAAATTGAAGAATGATACATCCCAAAATTGTAACTGTTTTTCAGAAAATGTCCATTGAATAATAGTCATAGAGGTAGCATAAATGTTGCTGAAATAATAATTGATATGTATTACGATACGTATGACTCAATCAAAAGGTATGAATCACTTGCAGGGTAGAGAATAGAGTATTAGGTGTTTTGACGCTTACAAATCGGCTAAGGCTGGCTTAAGCGCTTTACGCCATGGCAACGTTCACCAATTCCGCCTTTCTCTCTTATGCTTTTCTCATATTATTATAAACACTCAGTAATTTATATTCTTTCCAATTGTAAACTTTAATATAATTAAAGAACTGTATATATTTGTTGTTAGGCTCATTTTGAAAAAGACATTAGACATATCGAAACTCTAATAACTCTAACAAGGTAATCTACTACTACTACTACTACTATACCAGCTGCATGTAAGAAACATGCAAATTGTCCTCTTCGTGCCAGTATAAAATCAAGACATTCAGGATGGGTGGCAAACCTCAACGCTGAATTTAAGATGTAAAATGTCTTATTTTTTCGAACACCTGTCTTTTACAGGACACTCGAAAACTTACGCAGAAGAGTGGGAGACCAATTCTTTACCGGGTGCTCCACGGGATAGACAAGGTAATTGTAAAACTAAATAATCATTTTTTACTTCTTGTGTAATATTTTATTTAATACCAACAAAGATTTCTGTCTTTTGAAAATCAGATTCAAAGAAAAATATTGGGTCCAAGACCGAGTATTACAGAAGGAACCTGGAAGCTTAAAAGCAACGAAGAAATTCGCTCCGCAACTAACCAACCTTTCCAGATCCCGAAGATTGGCATGGATTGGCTACGTCGTTAGATCCGGAAAAGAAAGGGCGACTAAAGGTATTCTGCAGGGTATTGCCATGGGCAGAAGACCGTTAGGCAGACCAAGACAAAGATTGTTGGATAACATCAACCAAGATCTAGAGGAGCTAAATGCTAAAGACGACTGGCATTCCATCGCTTAAGATAGAAAGGCTTGGAGATCTATTGTTTTGGAGGCAAAGGTCCTGCAAAGACTGTTCTGCCATCGGATGTAAGTAAATAAGTAGATAATAAACATTTGATTTTTGATATAAATTGAATTGAGTTGTAAAATAAAATATATTTGTTTATTTGTTGTTTTGGTCGATATACGTGTGGGTAGCTATGTCCTTATGTGTATGTGTGTGTCTATTTCTGTGTGTGTGTGTGGTGTGAGGTTATGTGTGTGTGTGTGTGAGTGGCATGTATCTATGTATGTATGTGAGTAATATTGATCACAGGTTATCTTTTTTTTAAACTATTATTGTGAATTGTATTTTTTTTAAGAATGTATTCATAAACAGAACTATTATTGGATTGCCCTAGAACAGGTCTCACCTAGTTGGGTAATCCACTTTATTGTGTGAAAATTTTGTATTTATATTATGATGAAATAAAAATAAATAATTAAATAAATTTGAAATATTAAATTAGAAATTACTTTAATGAAAAAGCTCCTGTTCTTGTGTGCACTAAGAAAATATACTACCCATTAAGGGGCCCCTTTAGCAAAAACGATAAAACATTCAATTTTCAACAAGTTTGGTACACAAACTATCAAAACTTGTAGACCCTACGAACATTTTGATTTAATAAAATATGAAAACAAATATTCATTACCAATACCAAACTTTATTTTTTATAAAAAAAACTTGATTTTAGCTTCATAGTATTCGTTTATAAAAAGGCATATTTTTAAAAATCGAATTCGGGGGTGTGTTTGGTAATTAAATGCACGTGAATCCTACAAATTTTCATATATATTTTTTAATATTACGAATACTTAGATAGTCGTTACAATTATAGAACAAATAAATTCTATTTTTTTTGTTTTTTTCATGGATATTGACCGATTTAAAAAATATTTTTTTTGATAAAATTTCTCATATTTTGAAACCAAAAATCACCCCATGAACTCGATTTTTTGTATACTAAAAAAAGTTTGCTAAAACCTATAGTATTTATTTGTTTGATAGGATGAATAAAAAATTTATATATTTTACAAATAATTTGTATTTTGATATAACAAAGAGTACCTAAATAAAACTCGTCAGTCTGCGATTAATTTATTTGTTAGTAAAAAACTTATATTGGTAATAAATATTTGATTTTTTATTTTATCAAATCAATATGTTAGCAAGGGTTAACAAGTTTTGGCAGTTTTTCCATCAAATATGTTGAAAATAGAATATTTTACCGTTTTTGCTAAACGGGGCCCTTAATATCAAGAGATTCTTGTTGTTTTGGATTCGCTTATCATTCGTTAGAGAGTAATCATTATCTATTTATCATTACAACAATATGTACTAAGTTTTTATATCATCATCAACACAGACAATTAATAAATATTAAGTATTATGTGTATTTAATTTAACACATCAATCAACTGGTACAATAATTACCTATAATAATAATAAGTTGTACAAGATAAAACAATAGCTGATAATATTATTATCAACAGTAAAAATATGAACTGTTGATAATGCCCTTTATAAGGACATGAAATATTATATTATAATATTATCATATTGGATTAGATAAAGATATTGAAATGATGTGTGGATAATAAAATTCTCCACATAATCCTTATTGAATATTATATATAGTTTAGGTTTTTGTACGATAATAAGTCTATTTGATTTTGACTTTGTAATCTTGTTGATATTAATTGGTATTCACATTTTCTGTTTCGGTATAATATGACTCAGAAATATTGGACATCTGTTTAAGGTTTAGCGTCATTTGGAAAATTTGAAGAAATTTCTAGCGAAAAATCACTTGACGGAATAAACTGATCAATCCACCATTTTAGATACACGCAGTCAACAATTTCTTATAATTCAAAGAATCCTTTTTTTGTGGATTTGTATTAGGAAATCCCTTTGAAAACTGCTTTTCATCGTAATACATACATAAATCATATTCAAAATATCCAAAAAACTTAGAGAAGAATTTGGTGAATTTTCACAATAAATCCTTTTTGTTTGGAAATGTTTCCATCTCTTTCTTTCCATCTCATCTCTATAATCTTACTTTCATTTTTTTGTTTAACTTGCAAAATGTAAAGAAAATAAAAATAGGTACCCACCTACTAACATTTACATAAATCTTGCATAATAATATTTGTATGAAAATATGTATGACGTGCTTACAATGAAGATTAAAACGATTAGCGAAGATTTTGAAAAATTATGAATTAAGATTCGAATAATAGTAATGTTTTATACATTTTTATAAACTATTTAGAGCTAATGATGGAATAATTCTAATGGTTGACGTTAATGTTGTAAATCTTCATATAATTCCTTAAAGAAAATTGAGTTATTAAAAAAATAAAAACTTATAGAATTTGTGTTTTTTATATTAACTATTTAAAGCTGCGAATAATAAAAATTAGCAAATCAATAATAAAAATCATATACCATTAAATTTAAATGACGAAACAGTATAGCGAATAAACTTTTTTTTTTTGTCAGAATCTTGGAGTAGGAAGGAACTTCATGCCAGACACCTCAATGATCTCAACTATTCTCGTGTTTTTTTTTAATAATACATACGGCTTATGCCTTTAATACACAGTAACAAACAATAATTGCACAACACCACCATCGTATCAATTTACAATTCAAAACAAAAATAAAATATACTGTATCACTTCAAATTATAAAAACAAAAATAAAACACATTGTTTCACATATACCACAGAATAAATTTACAACATATTGACATATATGCGTCAAACAGGTGGTTGACCAATGGGGAAATGCATGGGGAAACCGAGGATTTTATGTTGAATACTCAAGGTCAGGTAATAAATAAAGAAAAATATCAAAAATATAGATATTACATATATAAAATTAAAATATGATTGACGATTCATTTAAGAAATGTCTGGCCAAACCAGAAACAATACAACACTTAGTTTCGCGTTGTTCTACTGTCGCCCAAACTTGCCCTTTGTATATTTATTGCATTTGATATTATCATACTGGCGCGTTAAATTGCTTGTAACCAACGTACAGTAAATAAAAAATAAATAAATCATTAGAACTCATAAATTTTAGTCATCAATCAATCCATCAATATAAATTGTTACTCATGGTTATCATCTGTTGGACAGCGAAATCCTTTGATTGCTGATTTTAGGATTGAAGGCCAGTAGTAGCTAGGCAGTGCCTACGTAGAAATTCCTGGTAAAAACCTACAATCAAACTTTATATGTAGGTATTATTTGATTTAATTCTGATATAAGATTGATGTGAAACAATATTGCATTATGTATGTAGGTACTGATGAAGGATTATTCATAGTAGGAAATCCTGTGTCAAAAGTGGATTAGTATTATAAATCTACCCTTTTTTATAAACTTGTGTTAGAAAATGCTTAATTTGCATTTTTTTTTACCTTTATATAAAGAGGAAAAAATCACGTGAAGTCCCTGGTAAAAATTGAACCTTCCACTATTTTCTGTAAAATTTAAAGAGTCCCGTAAAAGGGAGGTTTTTGTAAAATAACACGTTTTAAGACATTAAGAGTCATATTCAGTTTAGTGATGAGTTATGTCACCCATTGTTAGTACCCATAATACTAGATTCATATATTAATTTGGGACTAGCTTAATCTGTGTAAATTGTCTATCCAAGTTATGTTCTCGTGAATGACTTAAATTTTATTAGCACGGAGAAGATGACTTGCAGCTAGCAGGTTAATTACGAGAAGATGCTTCGCTGGCTACCACGCTTGTGGAAGATGTGCAATGTCGCTTTTTAGGAAAGGATAGTTAAGGAAGGGATGGGGGAGTATAAATAGAATATTGTTCTTAAGTCTAAATGTGATAAGTAGATATAACTGAAGACAGGCGCATGTCCGAAAGGTTTCTAATTTTAATACATTAATCATGTGAAATTAAACAGTGTGTTTTATTTATATAACTTTATAATCTTAATCAAAATAAACTTTCATAGTGTTTCCTCTTCGAAAATTGATAGATTTTAATAAAGTTTTATTGTACGCTCATTAAATATGTCACAAGTTAATAAAATAACTATGCTAAAAAGTTGAATCATCCTTATGGAATTAAACATCTATTAATATTTAAAGATAAAATATTTCTAGGACTCCTGGATCTATCAACTAAGTATTTACCAAAAAAAACACACACACACATATAATAAATAAATATTATCTTTGATGACCTTATAATAAGCACAGCGCACAGAAAATTATATCGGTTATCAATTCATATTAGTTCTTTATCATATTCTACAAATAGTACTTTATAACAGTTATTGATACCCGGAAAATATTCTATCAAACACACTTATTTAATTATTGATTGCCATTCTTATTCACAGCAAATGCATATTTAGGCCTACCTAACTAGCCATGGCTATGTGAATTTAACACATAAAACAACAAACAACAAAACATAAAACAACAAACAAAAAAAAAAACAACAACAAAAAACAAACAAACAATAACAATGGTATAAGTTGATAAATTCGATTTTTATGAAAAGCAGTAGCAGACATCGTAAAATGAATCATTTCAAGAAATTTTAAAATAGAATATGAAATGCGAAATACATCGCTCTCTTTTCTATAAATAATACGATAAAATGTGGCAAAAACAGGAAAAACTAGAAACAATCCCTTTCACGACACAAGCTTTTAGTAGCTTACTGTGAAAGGTGTATAAGGTTGTATTTGGGTTTATAACTAAACCCAGATATATCTTTAAAAAAAAAATTAACTAGATATATGTATAGTCGGACCTACTCTAATATTTTTGTTCCTTTTTTTGAGGAGTGAAGTGTTTCTTCGGTGGCTCTGGCATCGGTTACGCTTGGGTTTGCCGTTCGGAATACTCAAGGGAAGTTTAGACACATTAATTCAGCATTTTGGACTATTATAAGTTTCATTTGTTTCATTTTTACTACCTTAAAAAAACTTTTTTGCTGTGATATTATTTTTCTGTTGTATGTATTTGTTTGCTTCCTTTAACTAGAAGGATATCGAAGGAATGTAGTCAAAAGATTCCACGCGTGGTTGTTTTATGGCATCTCCCGTATGGACAAATTTGCTAGTGTAGAAATTAGAATTGGATCAATGGAAGTTCACAGACTTGTGCATTATCAGGGTGGTCAGCGATTGCTTCAACGTGCGTATCGAAGTGATTTAGCCGGATGTAATTGATGGAATAGTTATTTAATGATTTTGAGTGCTTGTGTATACGAACCGAGATAATAGTAATGATTTATACATCAGTTTGATAGTATCAGTATTTATTTTATTTATCAGATAGTTTTCCCAATTTATTACTAAAGACCCACTATATTAACACAATAAAAAAAACTATTCTCATAATGCTATGTGGGTTATCAATACATCAATAAATGATAATTTTTATTAGATATATGTTTTGTTTGTAGGAAGCTAGTTTTTCAACCAAGTATATAAAGTTTGGTACAGTATAACCAATAGCGAATACTGCGAATGTGAATTATATTATTTTAAAGACCCTAGATCAAGTTTTCAATGTCCAATTCGTTGAGACTACGGTCTCTATGATATCATGGTTGATATGATGTTGAACGAGCTTTTGATATGACTCACTATTTATCTCTGAACTCTCAAAAAACTGTTTTTATTGCGTCATTATTTAATTATAATCAACTTATTTTTGTGCATTTTGCAGAGTATTTTCAAATAAGTGATTTGGCTCAAATTACTTGGCTTTTTTATACAATTAATATCTTCAAATCTGAAAGATTTTAATGTTACCCATTTTTTTCTCATGTTATATTTAATTAAATTTTCATATAATTCATAATATTTCGAGTAACATGTTAAGAGAGAAATGTGTTTGATAATTGTTTGCCTTTGAATTAAATCATACTCATGTCTTCTTGGTTGACATGTCAAAAAATAGCACATAAGACGAAAGACAGCTATTCTCAGAAATAGATGAGAGCCACCTGGACAGAAAATAAGTATATCTGATTGGCTAGATGAAATTGCTTGAATATGGTCAGTATTGTCGACCAAAGTTACAATCATGGTGGAAGTTTAAGTTGGAATTAGATGAAAACGACACTTTTATTTATTGCTCTCACTTGTGGAAGCTCTTGAAAGCTGGCTAGCAACTTTTATGAATAAAAAAAATCAACAAATTTACGTATTGAGTTCTTATGTCAGCAAAGAATCGACACGACATTTCACCATACGGTTTTCATTTCAAATTACCAATACTTCTTTCACTGATTCTGTAATGAGTTGCATATAATTATCATTGTATTTTCCATTGCTTATCTTTGATGTTACTTCTTTGTGACAATTGACATGGAAACTTACTTGTGGAATTCTCAACATCTTATGCAGTCAGCTAATTTAAATATTTATTAGAAAGGATAGTTGTAACGTATACATATTAAGTATCGATGGTAGGGCAGGGCAAATCGATTTTATCAACGATTTATTTATTTATTTATAATAATAAACGGCTGAAACAGCCTTTACAAACATAATAACAAAAAGAAAACAGTCAAGTGAAAAAACTATGTATATCATATAAGGAAAATAATATAAAACTAGGACACTAGCAAATGATTTCAAATATATATAATAATAAATAATATAATCGAACTCTGATATAAATACAAATATACCTCATTTATCATTAAATTTAGCGATTCGCTTATGTCATGAAGATGAAGTATGTTAGTAGTGGGAGGATCCGAATCTGGAATTTTTTTTTTTACGCGGCGGCAGAATTGCCATCCACACTTCTCAGCATTATACAACCTATAAGTCTCCATATGATCAGTCATGGTCACACAAAAACTTAATAGTCTAATGCCGGGAAAAATTCACCTATCCAGATATACAGGATATCAAAGGATTAGGCTCAAAACGCGGGATCAAAATACCAGCATTGTGCCTGAAATATCTGTGTTCAAAAACTTTTTTACAATATTACCAGTGTTTATTATAATAGATTTTTGAATTTTAATATACAAATTAACCGGTAAATCTAATTTTTGTAAATTATTTATTAAAGGTTTCGGAGTTACCCCTGTAGCTGACATGACTAAAGGTATTATATAAACGGATCTAGAATGCCAAATATTTTTTATTTCTCCTGCTAGTTCTGTATATTTACGTATTTTTTCTGCGACGGTTGTTTGTATATTATGTGTATTTGGAACAGCGATGTCTATTAGGTACGTTATTTTATTACGTTAACATGTAATACTAAATCGGAAATGTAAATAATGTCGCCCTTAAGGAAAAGAAAGTGTGTCTGCAAGCTCGGATAAATAGGAGTCCCCGACTCCTCAGATATCCGAGTGTGTAGAGGTTCTTCCAACGTATTGTTTAAAGTTAATGCCGATACAATCAATGTAATTTTATTTTGAGTATGTGTGGTATCTACTCATAATTTTATAGGCATAAAAATATATAAGATGGGTAGATGCATCCTCCAATGATGATAAATTAAAATTATCCTAAAATTCCCAACACTATTTTTGAAATTAATTTTGAGATTCGATGTCTAAAAAAAGTCTAGAAAATTGCTGATACTTAAAAAAAAGTCATTAATATGTCTAGTTCGAGTTAATTCACTTTTTAGTGAGAATAAATTCACATTAAAATTGCGCAGTTGATTAATTGTTTCAAATATATCTCACCAGTGATCATTTTCGAATGAAAAACTACTGTAAATAAAGCTATTTATATGGGAATAACTATATTGTATTTGTTTTGAGAGGCAGCCCTATAAATAAATGACATTATTCTAATAACTAAAGAGAAAGATAACACGCCAGCGATCAACTATTTCTTTTCCATTAGAATTTAATTGAATTATTCATTTTGTTCTCCACTTTTCTCTCAGTGTTCGTATATAATGTCCTATTTAATTCAATTGTTACATTTCTCTGCTATATCCATTGATCTATATGGTATACATTAATAACGCAGTACTATTTTTTTCAGAAAACGTGTTCAAAACTAATAATATACTATTTCACTCTATAATATTAAGATGATTCTATAATTTTATACCGAATTAATGTTAAACTGTTTTGTTCAACGTCTGTTTTTTTATTATTCTGATTGTTTTGTGTCTTTTTTGAAAAAAAAATCTTTATATATATATGTAAATAAATATCTGTAAATAAATAAAATATTATCAAACATTTTGTCTACATTTTACACTCTCACTCCAATGTTTTCATTTTTCATGACAAATTTTGTAAATGATTTGATTTCACAAATTTTTGGTTATAATTATTTTGAATCCCAATTATATTTTGTTCTTCGCTTATTGTTGCTCTCGTTTTGCTGCAATGTGTTGTGAATGAAAATTATGATTTGTTTTTGAAAAGGCTCCAGCAGTGGATGTTTTATAAATATGCATAAAAATGAATAAAATAAATGTGTATGGTCTCATTCTTTTTATGACACGTCAACAATAATACATCAGCCTCCCTCAAAAATAGTAAGTGGTTATTTAAAAAAAAAAATCACCAAAAATCATAAAAAAAAAAATATACACTTTAATTCTTTTTCTTCTGCTTTTAGTAGATCATTGATCTGTTTGTTCGGAATTTGATTCCTCTCGCGTCGCTGAAGACCAAGTATCCTTCCATCTTTTAGGTGGCCTTCCAGGCAATTTTTTATTGTAGGTATAAATAATTTCAGAACTCTTCTATGTAATTTGTTAGTGAAAGGGTTAAATTTATAAGAACTGCGATATTGATAATTGAATTGACGTGGAGTCTCCGGCAAAGAATAAATCTACCACTCCTCCCAATAAGTTTTTGAATATTCTGTAATAGCCAGGTATTTTTAAAACATCATAGAATGAATTATTTTTTTATTTATTTAGTCAACGCAACACTACAGAAAATACACATATATTTAGAACAATCACCAGCAATAAGTATTATTATAATTAACTTAGAAAAAATTGTATGACAGAAGCATAAGAGAGATAGGGAGGAATTGGTGATCGTTGCCATGGTATAAAGCGCTAAAACCAGCCACAGCCGATTCGTAAGCATCACGACACCTAATATACTCTCTTCTCTACCTTGCAAGTGATACATATCTTGCAACTGAACTATTCTTATAGTAATATACATATATGCGATTTGAGGATATTTGTGTAAAGGAATTCATTAGAGGAATTTGACTTAGATCGATAATATTATGAACTTTGGGATTTGTAGGTTATGAATACATAATAATGTACTAATTTATTTGCCAGTAAACTAGTTCTATGCTACTATCCAATAGTACTACCTATAGTAATGTACTTAATACATATGAATGAAGGATGTTAAATAAGCCTAATTTGTCCCACAAATATTTGAATATAGCTTTAGATGAAATATTTTGATTTTAAGGCAGTTTATACCGTATTTGAAATTGGATAATTATTATTAAAAAACAAAACAAAGAGACGTCTCGATTTGAGAATCATATAAAAATAATTTTAGTTTTTTTAAATCTCAAGTTGCAAATCTCAAATAAATAATACCTATATTATTATATGGTTTTACATGTAGGTACTTTATTTAAAGTTATGGTTGGTATTTCCCAGATATCTCAGGTTAGTAAATTCAGGTACCTGAGAGCAACCATAACGCCAGAGGGTAATCTCCGGTCAGAATTACCAATCCGCATAGGAGCAGCTAGCGGGGCTTTCAATAACATGAACAAAATTTGGAAGGCGTCTGGACTCAGCATCAGGACAAATTGTCGCTTATTCGATGCGTGCATCATCCCAATCCTTCTATATGGCTGTGAGTCTTGGCACTTAACCAAGGCTCAAGAGCGGAAGATACTAAGCTTTGAAAACAAGTGTCTTAGAAGTATTTTGGATGTCAAATGGTATGAACATGTTATAAATGATGTTGTGCGCCGGCGCACCCAGCAGAGACCTGTAATTTCCGTAATACAGGAGAGACGATGATCCTGGCTGGGACATGTTTTGAGAATGCCCAATGATAGTTGGCCAAAAAGAGCACTGTCCTTCCGTCCGCAGGGGTTCCGTCGGCCCGGGCGTCTATCTTTCACAATACACCGTTCCTATCACAACGATATCAGAGCGCAAGGAATGTCGTGGAAAGAGGTGACGCAATTGGCGCAGAGACGCTTAGAATGGAGGAGGCTGGTTTCTGCCCTGTGCTCCCGAGAGGAGCGTTGAGGGCGAGATGAGATGATGATTATTTAAAGTGACTCGAGTTTCGACATGTAATATATGTCTTTTTCAATGTCGAAACTCGAGTCACTTAAAATAAAGTACATGTTTATCATATAATAACATATTATTACTTGAGTAATATGGAGTTTTACAAAAAAAATTAATATTGACAATAAATATTATTTTTCTATTGACATTGAATTTTTCAAGTATTATTGATTGACAAATAATAATTATCTCAATTACATTATTTTTATTTATTTCAATTTTTTTTTTTTTTACAGGATACATACAGTTGATACAAAAAATACAATGGTCTATAACATATATAACATTTTATTGTAATTGAGATAATTATTATTTGTCGACACATTTATTGTATTTTTTTTTATATTGTTGTTCTCTTTTTTAATTTGATTGTTAACATATCAAAGGCTTACGCCGTGAATATAACATTTTACAACATTTTATATTCTTTATATATTTTTATAATTTTTTACATTTATTTACATTTTTTACACTTTTTTTACACTTTTACATTTTAACATTTTACACATTTTTTTACATTTATTATGTCTTTATCATTTTAAGTCTCAAATTTATGTTTATTAGATTGGTAAAAAGGGGATCTTAATTGGTTTGTCTATTGTTGTCTTTTAATGTCTATACTAATTGTTTCAACTGTCTGATCCTTACTGAATAAATAAAATAAAAATTATAATATATGTAAATAAATAAATAAATTAAAGTTAATGTCGAAAATATAATCAAAAAAACTAATTTTTTTTTGTAAAGATTGTATACGGTCTATGCCCCTTTAACCACGAACACGAGTTTTAACCGCTGTGGCATTGAGCAGATATATAAATCACATTATAATATATTATGTAAAACTATGTACTACGTATTGTACCGTAGGCTGTATACAATGTACTTAGTACAGTATTTGTACATCCTGAAATATAACATATCATAACAAACTAACATAGATAAGCACTTAGCGTTTCAACATTTTCAGAGGAGCTTTCCTGAAATTCAAATACGTGTACAATCTACATACGTTGCATTTTTTTTGTTAATTTGAATTTGTTTAAATGTGTCTATCTATCTATCTATATCATCATAATATTTCTCATAAATGAGGTAGCCAGCGGACTGACTTTATGTCTAATTCTATTTCTCGGAGTCCACAGCTTTTTTACTTAATTTGAAAATATAACGACGGACGGTGTGGCGCGGAAATGACGCTATTGAATAGTTATGAACAAGGCGGTATTGTATAATGCAGCTCACTGGAGTGGCAAGGGTTGAAGCCCGGAATTGAAAAGTAAGTATGAAAATTAATATGATCTAGGTTTTTATTATTTAATGATTACTTCATTGAAGTTTTTAGCTATAATTCTTCCATTTTGATAATAAAACAACGATAAATATTGAAAACTACTCATGAAATCTTACGTACTGATAAAGTTAATGAAAGATCTAAGTATTTGATAAAATATACATTCTTTGCATTCTGACTACTTTAATAAATGGCAATTGAGTAAAATAATTCTAATATTAAATAAAACTAATACGTACCTAGATAGAAAAATAAAAAAAATATTCGCGAACACAGATGAAAATATCTAGTGAATTATGTGTAGGTGTAAACGGATATTGCATTCGAAAGTATTTTTTTAATTCATGATAAAAATGATGGTAAGATGTGAGAAATTGATTCAAGGTAGCGATTGATACTAGTAAATGTCCCAGACCCCCCTCAATCGTTTTCAGATGGCCTTTAATGCTGTCGCCAGGACCATTTACAGAATGAACAAGCTCTGCCATATCACATCACTACATAAGGTAGATACAGCTTTCCGATCAAAATAAATGTACTCCATCAAATCTAAATGACCCAATCGTATCAAACTTTGTGGATTATTTGAACTTGAATTGGCTAAATCAATTTAATTATATACAGAATTCATCATCTAATACGCTTGATTTGGTCATATCAAACTTGGAAGATATTATTCTGGTGCCTGCAGATGACCCGTTGATACGTGAAGATTCTTTTCATAGATCCATCGTTTTTGACTTGAGATGTGGTACTATAAATTCCTTATTGCCACTTACAAGAACTGTAAGGCTATTCCACAAGGGCGATTATGAAAGAATTAATGAAGTATTGAGGGACATTGACTGGCATGATCGATTTCAGGGTAAGCATTGTGAGGAGTGTGTTGGAATATTTTACGGCGTGTTGGACGATTTAATAGAGGAATATATTCCAAAAAAAATTAGATACGCCAATTCTTGCTCCTATCCGCCTTGGTATACACTTCCACTTATAAAATTATCTAGGGAAAAATTCAAGGTTTTTAAGAGGTATAAGAGATATGGAAGTCGGGTTGATTATGTCGTTTTTTCAACTCTTAGATCTAGACATAAAAAACTTGCGAAGGAATGTTACAAGAATTACTTAAACAATATGAAAAATACACTGAAATCTGATCCCAACACATTATGGGGATTTGTAAAGTCTAAAAATAATCAAAATTATATTCCTAAAACAATGTCTCTTGAAGGAGTATTGGCTGATAACGTGAATGACATATCGAACTTATTTTCTATACATTTTCATAACTCCTTTAATCATGATGCACGGCCGGCATTGTATGCTTCTCCAACTGACCCAAACGCAGGTATGCTGAGTGAGGTTACTGTGAATCCAGATTTGGTGTGTAAATACTTATCTACTTTAAACACTAAACAATCGGCGGGAGTGGATGGTACTCATCCATTGCTTGTATACAAATGCCGTGATAACCTTTCTGTCCCTTTGTCCATTCTATTTTCTAGATCACTGAGTGAAGGCTGCTTCCCTAACAAGTGGAAGGATGCTTTGATAACACCGATATATAAGTCAGGTAAAAGAGACGATGTGGCTAATTATAGGCCTATATCGAAACTTTGTACTTTTGCCAACATTTTTGAGCATGTAGTCCAAGATCAACTATACTCGACAATAAGGCCGTATATTAATGCATCACAGCATGGTTTTGTGCAGGGTAAGTCTACTTCTACAAACTTAATTCTTTTTACTGATTATGTGTTGGATGGAATGGAGCGTGGTGGTCAAGTGGATGCCGTGTACACTGACTACAGCAAGGCATTCGATAAGGTGAACCACTCTATTTTATTAAAGAAGCTTGAGGGTCTGGGCATATGTGGAGATCTGTTTAGATGGTTCTCCTCTTACATTTCGAATAGAAGACAAGCGGTAGTTGTTGGAGGACACAGATCAGAATGGATTGGTGTTCCATCTGGAGTACCACAGGGCTCTATTTTGGGTCCCACTTTGTTCAATGTTTATATAAATGACATTAACTCATGTTTTAAATTTTGTAAGCATATTTTGTATGCAGACGATATGAAGATCTACTCACGGATTCGATCCATCGAAGATTGTGTAAAGTTCCAGCGTGATCTTGACCGGTTGACTGTCTATTGCAGGGTTAACTGTTTGTATCTGAATGTTGAGAAGTGCAATTTGATCCGATTCACTAGAAGTAAGAATCCCATCGGGTTTGACTACAGACTCAATGATTCAGAATTGATGGTGACAACTGAGGTGAGAGATTTGGGTGTGATAATAGATGACAAGATGACATTTCGTAATCATTATGAAAGTATTGTGTCAAAAGCCTCGAGAATGCTTGGTTTTCTCTCTAGGGTGACTAAGCCTTTGAGAAGCCCCGAGGTTGTCAAGACCTTGTATATATCATTTGTTAGGAGTATCCTTGAGTACTGTTCGTCTGTCTGGAGTCCGCATTTTGGAGTTCATATAGATAGAATAGAAAAAATTCAGCATAGGGCTTTAAGAATGCTCAACTATTTAAGTTTCAAGAGGTTTGACAACTACGGGGAGGCTGAACGATATCATGGCCTGCAGTCACTCTCTAGTAGGCGTAGGATTGCTGACCAGGTACTATTATACAAAATCATTAATTCTTTGATCGACTGCCCAGCTCTCAACGAACTGGTTCTCTTTCATGTACCCAGAGTTGCTGCACGACATCCGCGGACATTTCACATCACCGGGTTTGGCACCAGTTATGCCAGAAATAAGTTCATTCGCCGTTCCTGTGAGAATTACAATTGTATGTTTCAGAGGGCTGACATATTTAGTCTTACTCTTCCGCGGTTCAGGGCTGAGATTGCATCGATGGCGATGGGTGTGTAGTGTAGGTAAGATGCTTAAATTCATGCTTCGGAGGATATTTCCTTTAACTTTCCCATTTCCCCCCTCCTATTAGCCACATTTTTTAATTTTTGTTGTAGTTGTATGTATATTTGTGTGTGTATGCATACACAAAGTTCTTATTATTATTTTTAATTTGCTTTTTTCTAATCTAATTGATTTATTCTACTATTTTTTGTTGCTTTATCATATTTTTCATCTTTTATTTTTAACTTTTACTGAATGGTTTGGAACCACTTTTATTTTTTTGTAAAAATCATTGTCTTTTTTTTACTTTGTTTATGTTTTCGGCATTAAATATATAACAATTTCTAGACATGATATGATTTTTTGGAGTGTTGTGTGATTGTTGTTGTTTTTTGGGCTTTTTATTTGCTACCGCGGTTTCGGTGGGGCGTCCGCCGTTGGCGGGCGTTAGTCTAGGGCTTTTAAAGTTTTGGATTGACGCTCGTTGGTGGGGGGCGCTCCGCCGGGGCCGCGGTGGCGAGTGGGAGGCTCGGGGAATGGCGGTGGTTGCATGGTGCTCTGGGGAGTCGTGTCGTGTCTATTTTTTAAGTAACTTCTTTTGTTGTCGTTTTGTTATTCTTCTTTTGTATTTAAGTATTTGGTTTTTTATTATTACTTTATCTTTCTTTTAGCTATGTAAACACATTCGAATACAAATGTGCAATCTGTAAATGGGTTAATATGTTTGTATATTGTAATATATTATATTTGTATAAAACCTGTAGATGTGCCAATAAAATAAAATAAAAAAAAAAAAAAAAAAATACATTGTAGATACATTGGCTGAGAGTCCCAGAGAGAGTGGAGTTCAAACTTTGATTCACGGTCCACAATACCTCTATACCTCTTGAGGCAACAAATTTTTCATGACATTTTTGACGTTCTGAAGTTCAACCTATGTCGACATATATTTTTTTTTTCAATTTCATTCAATAATATATAGATAAATCTACACCTTATATTTAATAACGATAAACAATAATAAACATTAAATATATAAATATTATACTTAATTTTCTCTAATAATTCAAGAGTTTTTGTATTTACGCTGTGGAAATCCATTTTTAATTTTATTAAATAAAATACAAAAATATATAATTGAGCACTGTTTACTCTACTCACTGTTTACCTCCCTCTACTTGCACCCTTCTCACCACATGAACAACAGCCCTCCCCCCTTTTTAGATTTCAGTTTCCCTGAAGATGCCTACAAGTATAGGCGAAAACGTTCGGTATTTAACCTATCATAGTGGAGATTAAACAGTGCTCAATAATACATTTTTATATTTTATTTAATAAAATTATTTTTCTCTGTTTATTTCCTAAGTGATTCATCATAAATTCAGTGTTTGCCTCTTATCTATTATTTCCTAACACCTTTATACCGAAAGCTCGGATTAGAATACCCACTTCCTTCATAAGAAAATAGGTTTGAATTCCCAGAAGCTCTTTTATAATTTTCACGCTACTGAAATGGCGTAGGCAGCAATATTTGTTCAATTTTGAATGAGCTTAACTCTCAGCATACAAGCTTTTATATAAGACGGTTGAACACCTTTTGATGGTGCTTCGACATACAACAAATTATAGTGCTTTTATGTCAAGTACTTTTTACGTTTGTGTTACTTTATTAAACCTCTTTGGAAGCTTGATAGTTTTTGTACATGCTTCATATCTGAAATTTATCTTATATACGAGTGTATCGTCCTACTTGTGATTTTCCAATATATAACAACAATTGGATACAAAATTTGTTATATGTATGTATGTATGTTGGATGATTTATTCGGCGCCGTTTAATGAAGCATCCATCTCAAGGGCGCGGGAAACTATGTTGGAAGAGCGATGTTTTCAACTTGCTCCCGAACATTGTTATCGGCTGGTTTTTACGGAGGTCCTCGGGGAGTCGGTTCCAAATGACGGGTCCTGCGACGCCAAAAGCCCTATCATAGAAGCAGGACTTGTTTGCTCTGTTGTTTTCGTCCAGTATGTTGGTGGATGTCTTAGCTGAGCGTAGAGGTCTACTTGCAGGTGTTTTGAGAATACAGAACTCAGACAGTGACTGAGGTGCCATTTTGTTCAATAGTACAATGATAAGAAAAATATAAATAATAGCAAAACAAAAAAGAATAAAACAGTGCATCAATAATTAGCCAACCCATCAATCAAGGGTGGACTTGTTTTAATACAACATTTTTCTGACAATATATACTAATTTCGCTTATGTAAACTGCTATTCGAGATTAATAACCACCAAAAATCGAAACATATAACATTACCGATTTTTGTTTTATAAATTTAATGAGTTATGAGCAATAGTAGCTTGAGATTGACAACGTCCTAACAAGACGAAATACGTCTATCTCGTCAAATAAACAAATAGTAGAATAAAATATTTGATTTATTTATTTCGTTAGAAATAGAAGCCTGTTTAAACTGAAAGCTAGCAACATACATACGTGCTATGAAAACATACACTGAATTGAAAAAAAAATAAAGTGATTTCCGCCGTGTGCAACAATATATATACATAACAAATCTTAAAAATCTTTTAAACAAATTTATTTCAAAATGTGTTAAACTGTTGAAATCATCCCTTAATTGATGAAATTATAATTTAAAACCGCGCCCTTTGATGTGAGGGCTCGTAAAATCTCAATAATTTATGAATGAAATCAGGTGAACCCTACAAACTAGTTATTAATTCACCTACAATATCCTCCCCCATATATTCCGATAATTATTATAAAAACCAATAAAGCGACTACAGGGGATGGATAATTTGAATTTTTTATCATGGGAATTCATTAAATAATACCTGTAGTAAAAATAAATAATAATATTGAAGTAACTATACGTCAAAATAAAAAGTTACTGCACTTATATGTGATGTTCTTATACGTATTAAGATACACATGGAAAAATACTTCATCAATCCTTAATTATTTAACTTTTTTATTTATTTATTTTATTTAAAAGAAACCCTCAAACAGCAGGTAGAATCTGCTGGTTTCAGAGGGCCATTATGTTACAAATTACATTAAATAATAATAATAATAAAGACAATTTATATTTGGCGCCGTTTAATGATCCGTGACCATCTCAAGGGCGCCATGACTTTTCTTGAAAAGCAGTGTTTTCAGCTTACTCCTGAACGTTGCAATGGGCTGGTTCTTTCTTAAATCCGCTGGTAATCGGTTCCAGGCAGTTGGCCCCGCAACGCTAAAGCTCCTCTCTGCGAATTTGGAAGTGTTTGCCCTGTTGGGCTCCACAAGCTTGTTTACAGCGGTGGAAGCTGATCGCAGTGGTCGCCTCAGAGTTTCGTCGAGGGGACATAGCTCAGCGAGGCATAGAGGTGCTGTGCCGTTCAAGGCTTTGTGGACCGTGAGGCACAGCTTGAACTCTACTCTCTCTGGGACTCTAAGCCAGTGTAGCTCCTTAAGCAGTGGTGTGATGTGGCAGCGCTTGTTCTCTCTATAGATGGTCCTGGCAGCAGCATTAAAGGCCATTTGGAGACGATTCAGAAGGATCTGGGGCAGTCCTGTACATATGATGTTACAATAGTTTAGACGGGAGACGACGAAGGCGGCGACTAGACTCTTAACCGCGTCTACAGATAAGTGTCTTGATACTAGGTACAGTTGGCGAATATGAAAGAAAGCTGTGCACACTGTCTTTGACACTTGAGCCTCCATAGAGAGTGCTCCATCCAGTAGGACGCCGAGAACAGATATGGTGCGCGATGGTGTTATATCAGTGCCGGAGACAGAGATCGGTTTGGTGTCTAAGAGATGTTGCCGTCCAGGAGAGGCGACCCACATAAATTCCGTCTTAGTTGGATTCAATTTAAGACGTCTCTGGGCCATTAAGTTCGAGAGTTTTGCCACACACTGGACAGTGGTAGCTACCAATTTGTCTCTTTGATCCGGGCTACAGAAGCCTACGAGGACACGATCGTCAGCGTATGCATAGTTTCGCAGGCCACACTCTTCCAGCAGGCGATCAATGCATCCTATGTATAATATGAAAAGTACTGGACCCAGAACCGATCCTTGTGGAACTCCTTGATTTACGATGTCTTCATCAGTTGAGCCAGATTCGACTCTTACAGACCACCTTCTATTGGTCAGGTAGGAGCGTAGCCATTCTAAGATTGTATTCGATCTCCAGACATTGAAGGAGCATTTCATGTTCTACGGTGTCGAAGGCGGCGCTCATGTCAAGGACCGTTACCAGACCGATGTTTCCTGATGCAACGCCCGCAATCAAGTCAGATGTCAGTCTTGTGAGGGCGGATTCGGTGGTTTTGGTGCTTTTGATACAAATCGTTACTCTCAAGGTAGGCTGTAAGCTGGGACGCTATGACTCGCTATGAAATATAAGAATACACTACAAGCAGAATACAATCAATAATATTTTAAGTCTATCATTACATCACACTATAACTATATTGTATATATTATTCACTTCACCATCACCGCATTGTAGGTATCAATATCATAATTACATAATAGGTATTATTAAATTTAAGCAATACCGACCAATATTATTAACTCATCAAACATCTTGTTTGGAGAACCATTTTTACACAATGTAACATTATGAAAAATCTAATCGAAAGAGGTGAGAAAGGCGTCCCAACGTTTACGAATTGGCTCTAGGCTGGCTTTAGTGATCACTTTCGGTGTCCATGAACAACGTTTACCAATTCCGCCACACTCACTATTATGACATAACATAACATAAAATTGTCTTGTTCTTGTGAAATGACTCTGTTCTAATACTCATACTGCAGTATTATTTTTTAGTGAAGCAAACACACCTTTGTTGTAATTTTTTATTTGCTTTTATGAAATATTTTTTACACTTTGATATGGTGCTAAAGGGACCCTTTACATCCTTTTAGCACTGAAGAAAAAGTATTTTCGTCTATATTTGTTTATTATTGTGTCTTGACTTTTCAATTATTTGTTTTTATGTTGTGTTTATTACACTCTTTCTATTATATTAATGTTTTCTCTTTCTATTGTAATGTTGATGAACCCATGTGTCCTATAAAGGACCTACGGGAGATGTTGAAGAATAAAATAAATAAATATGATAGAAGGTTCGCTATTAGAGAAATAGTTGATGCAAACCATAGAAATAATATTTTTTTTGTTCATATATATATTAAGAATATTACCCAACAGACACCTCATCCGCACAACCAACAGACTGTGCAGACTCCCTTTTGTATGAAACAGGAAAGGTGTCCCGATGCTTACGAATCGGCTTAGGCTGGTTTAAGTGCATTTTACCCATGGTACGTTCACCAATCCCACCAATTTGGGTAATATTCTTAATATCTTCACTCCCGCAGGTGTGAATATCCAGCTAAATGCGAAAACTTCGTTGAACATATATATATATGTAACAATATTGAAAAAATAAAACAGGTGTTTTATTCTACTAAAGATTATATTTTGTGAGAGAGACGTCTTTCGTCTTATGAGGACATTGTCAATCCAATGATTGACAATGTCCTCATAAGACGAAAGACGTCTCTCTCACAAAATATAATCTTTAGTAGAATAAAACACCTGTTTTATTTTTTCAATATGGAATTCTACTACCTTAACACCGACACAGTGAATATATGTAACACTCAGATCCAGCACAATTTGAAAAAGATCATCCTTCATTTTACCCTAGCTGGGAATCGAACCCGGTACCTAGTGACTCAAAGGAAAATGCGTGTGTTACTTCTTTGAAGATGGGAAAGGGTCTAAAACTATGAATGGTAAGAGTTTAATTATTTTGTATTACAAAACAGCAAATACGCATGATGGATTTATATTTGCCCGTAATATGAACTTGTAAATCATTTTACGTCTTCTTTGTATAAATATTCTTTATTATTTTGTCCAAACACAATTTCATGTAAAGCGCTTTCTCGTTAACACGTGTGCTCTTAAATGGTTTGGAAATTTTCAAAACGAAACTGAAACACTCTCAAAAGAATGAAACATATTATTATAGTTACTCATTTCTTCAAGAGGATTAACAAATTAAAATCGTATGTCTTGCCTGAATGAAATTCTTTAAAAACTATTGACAAAATAGTATTTTGGTAAACATTATACACCAGAAAAGTTACTTATAAACATAACTTAATTATTATTATTGTTGGGTATCCCGTGGGCTGATTTGGTCACCAACAAGGAGGTGTTGTGGATGGCTGGAACGGAAAGAGAGATGTTGTCCGGTATAAAGATGAGGAAATCGGAATATTTGAGACACGTACTTCGAAATGAGAAATATGGTTTGCTCCAACTCATCATGAATCAAGCTCTCCCCCCCTAGTATAGAAACAGACTCACTATTTATGAACTTTAACTAATTAGTCCTCCTGATGATGCCAAGTAAAAGCCTTGGCGAAAATGTTTGAGATGAATAAATTTAATTTGGAAAGAATACAGTGTTTTAGGGAATAAGTTGAAGGGATAAGTTGAGAGAAGTCACGGTGCGGGAAGGAGACAGATGTTCTGGCTAAGAAAAATCAGAGAGTGGAACGGAATCCAGAGGGTAGAAGAGCTGTTCCGGCTAGCACAAAAGTGTTCCGTTCTCTCTGCCTACCCCACTTGGGATACGGCGTGAGGGTATAGTATAGTAGTATATTTTTTTTAATTTCAACAGGTTTGCGAGTAATTTAAATATACCCTTCACATTTTCGTTTTTACTAATGTAGGTACTTTTAATATAAGCTCAAATTTGGTTTTGATGTTGCAGTGCATGACCTAATTTAAGTAAATCTGTGCATTATCTTTTCATCATTAAGGAGTCACTTTATTATTCTTTTGATGTATCCGATGTACTAGGTACCATTTTAATCAGGTTACATCCAAGATTTGATTTGAATGAATAAATAAATAAATAAATTTAAAATCAGATGGGAATGATGATGTTAATTAGTTTACAGGTAGTTAGTTCACGAAGATTTGTACTTTTAAAATAAAATTAAGGCAAAGCTTGTTTACACTTGCATTAATAATACATTATTTTGAACAATGAACCGGTTGGAGGTATTCGAGATGTAGATTCATCGAAGAATGTTTCGAACACCGTGGACAGACTTGGTGGCCAAAACAGAAGTACTACGCAGAGCACATAGAAATAGAGGGCTCCTGACAAATATTAAGGTTCGTAAGTCTCATATTTGGGCCACATCCTGCGAGGCGATAAATATCGGCTTCTGCAGTTGATAAAAGAAGGCAAGGTTGAGGGACGTCGTGGAGTAGGAAGGAGGCAGATGTCGTGGCTGCGGAATATAGTACGACAATGGACCGGAATAACACAGATGGGAGAACTGGTCCGTACAGCGCGAGACAGGGAGGCATTCTCCAGAGTGATCGCCAAAGTGCACCAAGAACATGAAGAAAAGTGGAGGCCTGTTTTCGCCCATAAACAGTCAATGTTAGAGAAATATTTCAAATAATATTATAGAATAACTAATTATAGTGAAATTAAATCATTTGTTTTCAAAAAAAAAAATCGAAAAAACGAAAACAAGCAAAAAATGCCAAATCATTCATCAGACTGGTAACTAATACTTTTACACATCGGTTCAAATAAATGACAATTTGACCACTCAAAACATGTAATAATGGATTTTTTTGCTATGAAATTTGGTTTTAACTCTCAGTTTATCTATTTATGTTCAAATTCATGTACATTTAACTGCTTATTGATAATTTTATTCACCAGAAAAAGTGTAAGTTGTATAAAAAAATACATGTTCTGGAGGTGTCTCATTCGGAATGCAATAAAAGTTTTATAATCATATGTATGAGAAAATTTACTGAGATGGTATATTGTTAAAAATAATAAACTTTGTGATGGAAATATTACATGGACTCAAATATCCCTGGTTACCCCATTTCCCGAAACGTAATTAGCAGCCTTCATAATACGTGAAATTTAATAGACAGACGTAATACAAATACATTATCATTACCAAAAATAATAGAAATATTATGAAAATAGAGTCTCCAGAAAAGAATGGACCTTTATCAATCTTTTCCGTAAGATTTCGAGTGTCCTGTAAAAGAAAATTTTTCATAAAACATCACACACAAGGTAACTATCATCTAAAATTCGACGATTAGGTGCCACCTCTGAATGATTAAATTTTATGGCACAGAGACGACGATCTGTACATTAATTACATGGAATTTGTCTGTTGGCTACCCCACTTGTAGGTGAATGCATTATGATATAAATCATCATCATCATCATCGCCCTCAACGCTCCTCTCGGGAGCACAGGGCAGAAACCAGCCTCCTCCATTCAGAGCGTCTCTGTGCCAATTGCGTCACCTCTTCCCACGACATTCCTTGCGCTCTGATATCGTTGTCATAGGAACGGTGTATTGTGAAAGAGGGACGCCCGGGCCGACGGAACCCCTGCGGACGGAAAAACAGTGCTCTTTTTGGCGATATAAATAACTTAAAGTGAAAATATTACGCAAAAATGCGTTATTTCTTCTATCATAGTGCGAAATAATATCCTATATTTACATTAAAAACTTTTTCGATAATTGACGATGACTACTTATTTTGAGCGTATAGCCCAGGAAATATAGACCGAAAATCGGGGTTTCAGGGAAATAATTAATAACCAACTGAAACTTTCAGGGATGGTTCCTTGATGCTTCTGGAAGAAATCCTGAAAAGTCTCTAAAAATCTTATGTGAGCTTCTATCCAAAATGGCGGATTAAAGATGGCCGCCAAGCGCATGCCACCTTGCTAAATGTTTTTCATTATATCTATGTAAATTAAAAACATTTTTGTATTCTGATAAAAGATATGTAATTTGGAAACATGTTTGGTTTTGTAAAAATATATTTTAAAAGTCTAAATAAATTAAAAATAATATTTTTTTGAGTATGAAATATTTTTTTCGGAATAAAAAAATAATGATTTTTAATATTTTACCCCATAACTTTTTATGCATTAATAAATCGTACAAAACTATTCTTATATTTTTTCTGGCTGTGAATGTAGGGATTATAACGAAAAAAAATTTTTGAAGAAATTCTGAAAAATAGTTGAGATATTTGAATTTGAATGGAGCACCAGCGTGATCTCTTTGTCAAATAACGATTTCAGTCGGGTTAGTAAGTATGCGAAATGTGGAACAAATCTTGAGTTATGTTTCTACAAGATGATCCATACATGAGGAAAGTTCCTGTAATATAAAAATAAAAACAAATTCTCTATAAATTTCGACCCACCCTACTCCACCTATCCCATAATATCACCTTTACCTTATTACAGTTTTTCCAAGAAGAATTTGCTCAGATATTCAAAATTCTTGCATGAAAACTGTAAATTTTCAAAAAAAAAACTTCAAATTCAGTTTATTAATACTCACTACGCTCAAAATAAGTGGTCATCGTCAGTTATCGAAAAAGTTTTTAATGTAAATTTAGAATACTATTTCGTACTATGATTGAAGAAATAACGCATTTTTGTGTGATATTTTCACTTAAGTTATTTATATCGTAATGCATTCACCTGTAAGTGGGGTAGCCAGCAGACTAATTTCTTGTAATTAATGTACAGATCGTCGTCTCTGTGCCATAAAATTTAATCATTCAGAGGTGGCACCTAATCGTCGAATTTTAGATGATAGTTACCTTGTATGTGATGTTTTATGAAAAAAATTCCCTTACAGGACACTCAAAATCTCACGGAAAAGATTGATAAAGGTCCATTCATTCCTGGAGACTCTATTTTTATAATATTCATAATAATTTTGGTAATGATAATGTATTTGTATTACGTCTGTCTATTAAATTTCACGTATTAGGAAGGCTGCTAATTACGTTTCAGGAAATGGAGTAACCAGGGATATTTGAGTCCATGTAATATTTCCATCACAAAGTTTATTATTTTTAACAGTATACCATCTCAGAAATTTTTCTCATACATATGATAACAAAACTTTTATTGCATTCCAAATGAGACACCTCCAGAACATGTATTTTTGTATCCTATTTACACTTTTGCCGGCGAATAAAATTATCAAGTAGTTTTGTGTACATAAATTTGAATAAATAAAGATGCACTGGGATTAAAATCGAAATTGCACAGCAAAATTTTTCAATAATTCTATGTTTTGAGCGCTCCAATTGTCGTTTATTTGAACCGATGTGTGAATGTATCAATTATCATTCTGATGAATGATTCGATGTTTTTTGCTAGTTTACCCTATTTTCTCCAAATTTAAGGAAAAACAAATGATTGAGATTCAATTCCAATTAGTTTTTCTATAATCTTATTTCAATCATTTTTCTAACAATGACTGTTTATGGGTAGAAATAGGCCTCCACTTTTCTTCATGTTCTGGGTACATGAACATATCTAATTGCAATAGTTTCATTCGGAAATTCTATACGTATCTATTTTTGCTCAACATTGGGAATAATAGAATGTATTCATCATTTGACAATTATCGACGATTTAAAAACATTATTTGAAGTGTCAAAATAGTATTCATTTAGGCATACGGTCCTTTTGAATGAAGCTAATCCAATTAAATATGTTCATGCACCAAGTACATAAAGAAATGTGGAGGCCTTTTTTCGCCCGAAAACAGTCATTGTTAGAAAAATGCTACAAATAATATTATAGAATAACTAATTATAGTGAAATCAAACGATTTGTTTACAAAAAAAACTGAAAAAACATGGAAAACAAGCAAAAGATGCCAAATATTTCATCAGAATGATAATTGATACATTCACACATCGGTTCAAATAAATAACAAGTGGAGCGCTCAAAACATAGAATTATTGAAAAATTTTGCTGTGCAATTTCGATTTTAATCCCAGTGCATCTTCATTTATTCAAATTTATGTACACAAAACTACTTGATAATTTTATTCGCCGGCAAAAGTGTAAATAGGATACAAAAATACATGTTCTGGAGGTGTCTCATTTGGAATGCAATAAAAGTTTTGTTATCGTATGTATGAGAAAAATTTCTGAGATGGTATACTGTTAAAAATAATAAACTTTGTGATGGAAATATTACATGGACTCAAATATCCCTGGTTACCCCATTTCCCGAAACGTAATTAGCAGCCTTCCTAATACGTGAAATTTAATAGACAGACGTAATACAAATACATTATCATTACCAAAATTATCATGAATATTATAAAAATAGAGTCTCCAGGAATGAATGGACCTTTATCAATCTTTTCCGTGAGATTTCGAGTGTCCTGTAAGGGAATTTTTTTCATAAAACATCACATACAAGGTAACTATCATCTAAAATTCGACGATTAGGTGCCACCTCTGAATGATTAAATTTTATGGCACAGAGACGACGATCTGTACATTAATTACAAGAAATTAGTCTGCTGGCTACCCCACTTACAGGTGAATCCATTACGATATAAATAACTTAAGTGAAAATATCACACAAAAATGCGTTATTTCTTCAATCATAGTACGAAATAGTATTCTAAATTTACATTAAAAACTTTTTCGATAACTGACGATGACCACTTATTTTGAGCGTAGTGAGTATTAATAAACTGAATTTGAAGTTTTTTTTTGAAAATTTACAGTTTTCATGCAAGAATTTTGAATATATGAGCAAATTCTTCTTGGAAAAACTGTAATAAGGTAAAGGTGATTATGGGATAGGTGGAGTAGGGTGGGTCGAAATTTATAGAGAATTTGTTTTTATTTTTATATTACAGGAACTTACCTCATGTATGGATCATCTTGTAGAAACATAACTCAAGATTTGTTCCACATTTCGCATACTTACTAACCCGACTGAAATCGTTATTTGACAAAGAGATCACGCTGGTGCTCCATTCAAATTCAAATATCTCAACTATTTTTCAGAATTTCTTCAAAATTTTTTTTTCATTATAATCCCTACATTCACAGCCAGAAAAAATATAAGAATAGTTTTTTACGATTTATTAATGCATAAAAAGTTATGGGGTAAAATATTAAAAACCATTATTTTTTTATTCCGAAAAAAATATTTCATACTCAAAAAAATATTATTTTTAATTTATTTAGACTTTTAAAATATATTTTTACAAAACCAAACATGTTTCCAAATTACATATCGTTTATCAGAATACAAAAATGTTTTTAATTTACATAGATATAATGAAAAACATTTAGCAAGGTGCCATGCGCTTGGCGGCCATCTTTAATCCGCCATTTTGGATAGAAGCTCACATAAGATTTTTAGAGACTTTTCAGGATTTCTTCTAGAAGCATCAAGGAACCATCCCTGAAAGTTTCAGCTGGTTATTAATTATTTCCCTGAAAAATCCTATATTTCCTGGGCTAGTAGTGGGTATTAATAAACTGGATTTGAAGTTTTGTTTTGAAAATTTACAGTTTTCATGCAAGAATTTTGAATATCTGAGCAAATTCTTCTTGGAGAAACTGTAATAAGATAAAGGTGATTTTATGGGATAGGTGGAGTAGGGTGGGTCGAAATTTATAGAGAATTTGTTTTTATTTTTATATTACAGGAACCTACCTCATGTATGGATCATCTTGTAGAAGCATAACTCAAGATTTATTCCATATTTCGCATACTTACCAGCCCAACTGAAATCGTTATTTGACAAGGAGATCACGCTGGTACTCCATTCAAATTCAAATATCTCAACTATTTTTCAGCATTTCTTCAAAAAAAAAAGTTTCATTAATATCCTTATATTCATAGCCAGAAAAAGTATTAGACTAGTTTTTTACGATTTATTAATACATAAAAAGTTATGGGGTAAAATATTAAAAATTATTTTTTTTTATTCCGAAAAAAATATTATATTAAATTTGTTGAGACTTTTTATATATATTTTTACAAAAACAAACATGTTTCCAGATTATATATCTTTTTTCAGAATACAAAAAGGTTTTTTATTTACATAGATATAATGAAAAACATTTAGCAAGGTGCCATGCGCTTGGCGGCCATCTTTAATCCGCCATTTTGGATAGAAGCACACATAAGATTTTTAGAGACTTTTCAGGATTTCTTCCAGAAGCATCAAGGAACCATCCCTGAAAGTTTCAGCTGGTTATAAATTATTTCTCTGAAAAATCCTATATTTCCTGGGCTAAAACCTAAATAGTTTCAGGAATCTGGTAAAAGATATTATTCGCCCCCCAAATTGTTGACCCATGTTTTGAATTTTAATGAAGTTGAATTTATTGAATTAATGATAATTTTCCTTTATTTTATATCATAATTAAATGGTATGTTTCACGGTATTGATGCTATAAAGATTTTAATTTTTCACTTCATCTCTTTTATTTGTGATTATAATTTTGTTTTATGTCATGATTGATGTTATCTAATTATACGATTTAAATTTTTAATTATATTTTTTAGTTTTTTGATTATGTATGTATTCTTTTTTGCTACGATTAACTTTACTAACTGATGTGATTTACATTATTTATAGATGAAATTTCAATCTTACAACTAGTTCACAGTATCAGATTATCAACCTTACATTGAATATTTTAAGCTCTAGTTTTATTTTAGTCTCGTAATTATTTTTAATCATGAGTTTTTGTGTATATTTGTGTTTTTGACCATTGATCAATCCAAGTTGTACCATACTCGCTGCCTCATAAGCGGGCGCTTACTGTACATTGTACAGTATGTAGTAAAATTATTATAATTGTTACCCGTCTGATGCTGGCGAGACGTCATGTCATACATTTCGTCGTTATTTTGATTATTTTTTATGAACTAAATGGGTAGAAATGCATATAAATATACAATTAATTGCTTTGTGAAATTTGTTATTGAAACTGTATTAATGTTCTCTGTGTTTTGTATGAGATTTATGAAAGATTGTATGTATGTAACTGAAGATGTGAGATGGATAAGTTGATGGATTATTGTATTGTTTTTATTATGTTTTTAGTACCTAATTGTTAATGCTTTTTATTGGAAATTGGTGATTTTATCATTGTGTAATGTATGTTCTTGATGTAAAAGGCATTAATCGTTTATGGTTTAAATAAATAAATAAAATAACGATTCAGACACATAGAAAATGTGATCCAGCAAAACAGTTTTTTTGATATTCTGTAAAATCTTAATAAATGCACACAGAAGTTTTCATGAATCACACCCATGATATATAAACTGTTACTTACTTATAGGAACTCGTTAAATAATCACATTAATACGAACTTAAGATAGGCATATTTATGGAGTTATTAATGTAACAAATTAAGATATTTCTAAGAAAACAAGAACAGGAATGCGGTTTTGTCTTTTGATTTTGAAGCTAATTATGATTTCTAAGAAAGGTCAAAAGAAGAGAAAAGCAGGCATATGATTAATATTCAGGCACATGATTTTAATTACGTAATTATATATGAATACCTATAACTCATTTCATGGTTGATATAATATATATGAAGAAAACATTATATTTAGAAAGCGGAAGATAAAGTATTAACATTATTTACTTTCTAAATATAAATTTGATACATATTTTTAGATTAATCTATTCCCTCATAAATATTGTGCTTTGAATACAAAGATTTTAATTAGATTCACAATTTACTATCGGGATGAAAATATTTTATGAGCTTGGTAGTAAATAAACGTTTAGGCTTGTCATTTTTATTGGTAGCATAAAGATGAAATAAATATTGCTTTCAAATATTATAAGGCACTTGAAGCGATTGGATGATATAAGGAAAGCTGTAGATGAGATATGGATACAGTGCGTCTAATATTATGTAGGTATAAGTAAAACTCAAAAGTGAGTCTTATGTCTAATAAAGAACTTAAAGGGAGTGAAAAGAAGAACAAGCTTTCAATAATACTTTACTATACCCCCACGCCGTGTCTCAGGTGGGGTAGGCAGAGAGAACGGAACGCCATGTTGATCTATCCTTACATACTTCTTTCGCTTACTCTACATTCATTCAGTTTCTCATACATGCACGCCGATTCCTCTTTCTTAACACGCGACCGTCCTTGAGAATTTGATCCACGTGGTCAAGCCACGTGATTCTTTACCATCCGCGCTTCCTCACACTTCCTCTTTCAGATACATAAGTATATCCTCTTCGTCATTCTTTCATCTTGCATTAGCTCAACATGTCCAAACCATCGTACCTACTTAAAAAATAACTCTTCTTAAGCACTTATACTGTACCTATTACTAGTGTTAGCGTTTAAAATTAGTGGGATCAGAATGTAGCATAAAATAAAAAAAATACTACACTATCATGGAATATCCCACAAGTGGGGTAGCCAGAAGACCAGTTGAATGTTATAAACATGGAAGCCGTCTTCTTCGTGCCAAAAAAAAATATGAAGACATCCAGAATGGGTGGCAAACCTCATCGTTGAATTTAAGATGTATTTTTTTTCAGATAAAATGTTCATTTTTTTTTTATTAAAGAGGAACGTTCAAAACTTCTACTCCTACACCATCACGGCATATTCCACAAGTGGGGTAGCCAGCAGACTAGCTGCATGTAATAAACATGCAAGCTCTCCTCTCGACAAAAAAATAACATATTCAGAATGGGTGGCATACCACATCGCCGTATTTGAGATGTAAAATGTCTTTATTCTTTTGAGCACCTCGTTAAGCAGAAGAAATAAAAGAACGATGTATTTGTTACTTAATTGTTTTAGTTTTTTGATGATTACGCTTTTGAGCATCTTTTCGATAATCATGTCAAACCTAATAATATTCAAACAATGAAGAGAGCTTGTTCAAGTTGCACCCTTACCGATAAAAACTGAAAAAATAAAATACACAATAAGTTTTCACCTTGATCAACTCAATTATCACCCAATAATAGGTTATAATTTTATATGTGAGTTGAATTGAGAAAATCAAATGAAAAAAAAACAAAGTAAAAACAATAAAAGGAATGAATTTTGGGATAGCTGAAGCTAAATGTAGGTATAAAAAAGCTCGTGAATTCATTATTATAGTGAAAACAATGTGCTTTAAGTAATCCTCCCCTTTCAGAATCCACCCCCGACCCCATTATCCTTCTAAATTATTTCCCATTCACCATACGTAATCAAATTATACCTTAACTCTTAGAAAATTAAGTATTGGCAAGGAAATAAAATAAAAAAAATAATAATGTTTTAAATTTACTTATCCACTCTAAATACAATCTTCGTAAAGGTTATATTGGTTGTAACGAAATTATCATTAGATCATTGTTTGAAAATCTTTTATTTTATTGTTATATCTGTATACACAGTCATTGCTTGAAGTTTTTGAGGATGCAAAAATTAAAAGTGACTAAGTTCTTAAATAAATTTATATCACAAAGTGATAAGTTGTTTCACAAATTAATATTACAATGTAGAAAATGATTTTCTATGATAATACTATATCCTTAATCCATATCCCAAGTGGATTAATTAAGGGTTTTCTTTCACTTTACCCTGGTTGTTTTAAGAGCTGAGCATCTGTATCATCCAGATTCAACGAAATAAAAAAAAAATGAAGAAAGGGCTTAGAATTTGTCTGAAAGGCTCCCCCTGATTTAAACTTCCTCTAAATTACAACCCTTAATGTCCCATGGAAAAGATATTCACTACAAGGCACTATTCACTATTACAATATTTTTAAAAACTATGTTCTTACAGTTACTTAAGAACATGGTTTGTGGAGTAAAGAGAAAGGACGGATTGGTATATAGATCTCCACATATTTTTTTCGCTTCTTCTACTTTCGTACAATTTCTCATACACGTACATCTGTTTCTTTTACTCAACACGCGAACGTACTTGAGAATTTGATCAACGTGAATAAGCCACGTAGTTCTTGGAAGAAGGCACAACCTCTTCGTCATCGTTTCATCATTCATTCGTTCCATATGTCCAAACTATTCAAACTTATACACACACATTATATTTAAAACACTTCTCTCATATTATGAAAATGTAGAAACAGGAATAATTGCAACTTAGGTATGCGAACAGAAAATGAGACACTTTTCGTTTGAGAGCTTTAGGTAGAGTTCCCAAACTTTTCAGATATCTAGGATGACGGGAGAGTAATGTAAGAGGTTTTATGATTTTAGGTATTTTTGATGCAAAGGATATCTTATACCTACTGATTAAATTTTACTTATCTACCGACGGTTATTAAATGAAGTTTATTATGATTAGGAAATTAAAAAGAACTAGATACTTAATAATTATTGTAGATGTGGCTTCTATAATTTGCTGAGTAATTTTTTTCAAAAACAAATCAACAAAATCACAAGTTGAATAAATTTATAATTATTTTCAAAATTCTTTTTAACACTTTTGTAATAAATTAAGCGTGAAAAAAAAAATCAGTTAACTTCTAATCTGGAAAATGCAATAGGGTTCTTTTGAAACTGGACCCAAAAAATTTTCAAGACAATATTTTAATATTATTTAAAAGAATTTCTTAAGATAATAATATTATAATAGTTCAACGTGACATTTATATCGACGATGCGAAGTTTCAAAAAGAATTTAGCAGTTCTTTTGTTTATTTGCTTGTATAAAATATCTTTAAGGCTCCTATGCCGCCCGCACACGAAGATTTATAATGTAAATTTGCAAATTATAACAATAAATCTATCTACATATTATATACAATACATTATGTTATTTACTCAGGAAATTGAAATGCTTTTGTGGTGAATGTGGTGAAAACTTAATATAGAAATTATGAATCTTGGTCTCCAACTTTTGTTGGCCTCTAAATACAATACTCATATACTTCCTGGAAAATGGAAACAAACCTTTAAAATGTATAGAAAATGTATTATTTTATTTTATTAATTTATTAGTTATTTATTTCTTTATTATGCATTTGAGATGTGGTGCTAGAGGAAATTGCTCCGAGTGCATTGGACTGAACACAATCACACATGAGTCCATCCTCTAGAACAGTGGTTCTTAACCTTTTTGGGGGTACCGAACCCCACCAGTTACATAATATGCATTCACCGATCCCCTCCTTATTTGTAAAATAAAATTAGATTTTTACGTTGGTATTACTAAGTTTAGTGTTGCCAGATGTAATATTTGGATTGTTTGAATAAACTGGCAACGTTGTTTTTCAAACTTGTGATGGCGGTTTAAAGGAATTATCGGAGTATTTTTTTCTTTTTCCAACTCGCAAAACTATCTTGCCTTTAAAATGATTTTCACCGAACCCCCAAGACTGACTCACCGAACCCCTGGGGTTCGATCGAACCCCAGGTTAAGAACCACTGCTTTAGAATATAAGACATTTCGACTTGTTGATGTGTGGAACTGGACCGACGATAATTTCATGACTCAACCGGAAATGAAACCTGAGATTTCAAAGATTCTAAGTCAGCTGATGCTGGCTATTGCTCCACTGTGACTGCATACTCTACGTAAGAGTAACAGGTAGAGAATATGAAAGTTATAATCATACTTCATCAACTCCTTCATTTTATAGAGTTTTTAAAGGATAAGTAATACAGATATTCCTAAATATAATACATACGGAAGAGACATTTACATACTTTGAATACTCTTCAAGTCTACGGAGAAGTGTTATCGGCAATGTATGGAAAAGAAGATGTCAGCGGACTAACTGCAAATAATAGACAAGCAGATTATCATCTCAGTGACAAATTCAAATTCTAATTCAAATATGTTTATTTGTGATAATTATACATTTTTTTATATAACAATTTTTTTTTTTGTAAATGCACAGTAAACATATAAAATCCCTCATGTTTGAGCAGAGCTCGTGCTTTGACAGTAAAATAATAAGACATTTAGAATGGATGGCATCTCTCATCGTTGAATTATAGATGTGCATTATCTCATATGTAAGTTAGATTTTGCGAACACCTGCATTTTACAGGACAATCGAAATTTCCAGAAAAGAATGAGACATAAACAGGTACTCCTCGGGATGGGGTTTTAGCCTATAGTAAACTAAATATTTTGAATATGTTGACCAGGGTTTACTATTATAACCCGATATTCAATGAGATAACAGTTTATCTACAAAAAAGAGAATATTACTCATTGTCACCTTATTGAATATAAAATAATAAAAGAATATAGAATTTTCCAACATTTTCTACAACTTTAAAGTACGTAAAGTTACATTTCTAAATCTAAAGAAACCTACATACTCATACATGTGTACGTACATAGCAACAAAATATACTTATCATTTCTACATACCTACATAGAAATGTACATAATATATACATAATAATACATATATTATCGTTATCATCTACCTAACCTCTGTACTACGTAATGCATAAGTACCTACGACAACGTAGCGTCGTAGAACCTTCCCTATATAAAGTCACACATTACTCTGGCGTAGCCATTATACTCGCCATCCTCGTTAAGGCTACAGCGGACACGTCGTAGTGGAGAGCCATCTGTCGTTATTGCTTCATAATAACACACTCATTCAACAGTTTTAATCAGATTTTTCCAATTTCCTTTATTTAATATCTGTGCATCAAGCCGGAAGACTTTGGCCAGTTTTCTTCAATTGGTAAGTGATTTATTAATTCTATTTTTTAAACTATTTTTATTTGTTATTTATTTTATTTATTTTTTATGTCTTTTATGTAATTATTTTTAATATTTTAATATAAATTAATTAAAAACTCATATTATGAACAATTGTACAATCTTATTTATGTTAAAAAAATATCATCATAAAAAAATGAAACCGAGCTATTCTTCCATTAAACTTTATTGCTCAGGATCGGTCTTAAAGAGGTTTCGTTCTCATCATCAGGTTAACGTAATATAAATTGTTTTAAAAGTGATCTTTATTTCATAATAAAGTCATGCAGAAGAACTAGCTATTATAATTACTCACTGTTTTAAAAAAAAATGTCACCAATCATATTTTCAGTTTTGCGGTAAGTGGTGTTTATAAAATACATACATCATTCTCAAAACAAAATATTATTCATATAACAATGATAATCAACGCAATTATTAAGTAAAAATAGCTTGAACAATGATTAAAACAAATTTAATAATTTATTAAAATAATATTGCATTGAGTACAATTCATAATTTATTAAAAATAATGATATTCTTATGCTATTTGAAGGTAAAACTATCCAATAAAATGCTAATAAAGATTCATTCGATAACATTGATTCGTGTAGGAAATGTCTGGCCAAACCGGAAACAATTCAACACATAGTTTCGGGTTGTTCCACTCTCGCTCAAACTGAGTATACTTATAGACATAATCATGTAGCAAAAATTATACATCAAAATTTAGCTATTAAACATAATCTTTTAAACTCAAATAATGTAATACCTTATTATAAATACAACCCGGAACAGGTATTAGAAAATCAAAATTATAGGCTCTATTATGATAAAACCATAATAACAGATAGACAAATACATCATAATAGACCCGATTTAGTATTACATGATAAACGTAATAAAATAACGTACCTAATCGACATCGCTGTCCCAAATACACATAATATACAAACAACCGTCGCAGAAAAAATACGTAAATATACAGAACTAGCAGGAGAAATAAAAAATATTTGGCATTCTAGGTCCGTTTATATAATACCTTTAGTCATGTCAGCTACAGGGGTAACTCCGAAATCTTTAATAAATAATTTACAAAAATTAGATTTACCGGTTAATTTGTACATTAAAATTCAAAAATCTATTATAATAAACACTTGTAATATTGTAAAAAGGTTTCTGAACACAGATATTTCAGGCACAATGCTGGTATTTTGATCCCGCGTTTTGAGCCTAATCCTTTGATATCCTGTATATCTGGATAGGTGAATTTTTCCCGGCATTAGACTGTTAAGTTTTTGTGTGATCATGACTGATCATATGGAGACTTATCTGGTTGTATAATGCTGAGAAGTGTGGATGGCAATTCTGCCGCCGCGTAAAAATTAACATAAATAAATAATAAAATCATCATGAATTTCCCCACGTTCCGTCAGTTGATAACATTTACTGTATCATCATCGCCATGATCAAGATCGCCATGAAAGCCTTCAAACCACATTTACTGTATCATCATCGCCATGATCAAGATCGCCATGAAAGCCTTCAAACCACATTTACTGTATCAGTTTATTGTCTACACAGCTTAAAGTAAATAATTTTATTTATTTATTATTTATTGTAAATTGTTTACAATAACTACAATTTTTTTATAGAGAAATGTATTCAATATTAACTCAATATACAGAGAAAATGTTTTTCGCAAAGGCGCGAACTCTTCCAACTTATCATACCAAACCCAACATCATACCTTTTCATTTATTTTATTTTATTTTCCACTGTACATTGGTTGTAATATTGCAAATTATTACACCTCTTACTTAATACGGATCGTGTGTAAAGTAAGAGAAATCGACATGCGTGTATCACAAATTGTATGAATGTAGAAGAAGCGAAAGGTGTATGTCAGGATTTATCTGTATGGCGTTACGTTCTCTCTGTTTATCCCACTTGGGATACGGCGTGAGTTTAAATATAGATAAACATTAAAAAAATTACATGAATCAATGCGCAGAGGGGTAGTACATTATTGCTGTGGTGCGTTTACTGGGATTTAAAAAAATATATATTAATGTTGGTTATGGAGCAGATTATTGACATTGAATTTATTAAATAATACAAATTATAGGAAAATGAATAATTTAATTATTGTTCCTGGTGGAAGTGACACGTGTTGATGTAGGAAGAATGTCCGAATATTTTTTACTGTCGTTCGTTCTCTCTGCCTATCCTATTAGTACTTACACAGCGAGAAATAGATATTTATATTTTTTATATGTGTTTTCACATTATTTCTATATCGTTTTACATTTTTTTTAATAGACATAAATAAAACACTGTGTTACTTTCACTATGAATAATACTTGACTCGGAGACCTTTCGGGTAGACACCCATCATCAGTGTGCTTTTATAAGAAACAAAATTTATTTTTATTATTTGGTCAGAAAGGGATCTTAACTGATTTGCTCATTGTTGTAATTAATTGTTAAAACTGTATGATCCATAAGGAATAAATAAACTTAAATAAAATATTTAATAAGGATGAATAATATTTGACTCAGAGACCTTTCGGGTAGACACCCATCATCAGTGTGCTTTTATAAGAAACAAAATTTATTTTTATTAGTTGGTCAGAAAGGGATCTTAACTGATTTGCTCATTGTTGTAATTAATTGTTAAAACTGTATGATCCATAAGGAATAAATAAACTTAAATAAAATATTTAATAAGGATACATATGTTTCTAAAAGTTAAATGCCATTTATACGTAGAATATTGGCATTTTATTTAATTTTTTTTGTTTTTTTTTATTAAATTGATGTTTAATTGGTAAAAATTTTATGCAACTTTGAGATATGAGAACCTATAAAATCAAGACCATAAGATAAAAAAATTCTAGTTCCACAACTCAACAAGTAGAAATGTCTTATATTCGAGAAATCATGTTTTTTTTTATTTCGCTATATTTATACTTATAACGCTCTAAAAATAGAACAAAAAGTGAAATATTCTATATAGTAATCGTACTGATAAAGACATACGTTGTCTTTGTTTCTTGCAATAGTTAAACAATCCGAAATATTTTTTTGTAGAATTGAAAATAGGTAGGTACATATTTTTTTCCATAAGTAAATATTAAATATATTATTAAGGGAACCACGTATTTCTCATAATTATTTGTTTGCGTATTTGAAAGAGAGGCCTTGGTTGTGTTTATTACAAATAAAATAAAAAAATAAATTTTCGACTGATGAGTTATAGTTTTTATATTTTTTCAACACTACGAAATGAAAAGATTACTATTTGACTATTAATTTGTTCATTTTCACAATAAAACAAAATTCAGATGATATGATCTCACTCAAACTATTACATTTTTGTCAATGAAAAATATTTTTAAGTTTTTTTTTGAAATATTTAATAAATTTTGTATTATTTATCTGATAAAGTCGATCAAAGAACGTAATACAAACATTCATTATACCTACTCGTAATGTTTACACCTTGATTTTGTATAAATTTCTTAACTAAATTCTCATAAACTTAAATTGAATTTTATTTTACCGTCCAAAAGAAATGTGTTTATCTAACGTTTAGTTTGCAAACTTTGAAAATTTTCCAGATAGTTAAACCAAAAGCTCTTAAAAAGATCCGGTCCTTACATTGTTCCGGAAGTTTTCTTTTTTTCTGATATTCGCCTGAAAAACTTCGGTGTTCGCCTAATTAATTGTACTTGAAGTAGACATTATATATTATTTTTACTCTCAATATATATAACGAGTTACAATCCATTGGATTGGTCTACAACGAGTTTGGATTTTCTTCTCCATTCCTCCCTATTTTCAGCTAGTCTCTTAAGTTCTACGTATGTGCCACAGTTCATGTCCTTCTTCAGTTGGTCCATATAAGCGTCTCTTGGTCGGCCTCTACCATTTCTGCCTTCGGTCCTACCCTCCGCGATGATGATAAGCAGTCCTGGGTGCCTGATGTTGTGGCCAATCCAGTTAGCTCGTTGTTGACCGATTCTTTAAAGGAGTTGCCTTTTTTCGCCTACCCTGGATAACACCTCTTCGTTTTCGACGTGTTCCGACCAATGGATCTTCAATTCTCAATATCATTATTCAATTCAGAATATCAATATTCAATTCTCAATATCAACTCTCAATATCGTGATAAAAAAGACTGGTGCAATGCCAAATGTCATATAAAAAATATGCATCAAAAAATTTAAGTACATGGCAATCATGCGTAGAGTTATTATTTATTGTGACATTAAAACATGTCCCAAATTTTGATACGAATCAGAGCTATGTTTTATTTCGGTTGAAGGCTGCATTGCTTATTTATTGTTAATTTTTTTCCCCTTCAACGTTATTTTTAGAAACGAAGAAAGCCAATTTTCTCTCTTCACTATTTAACCATAATTTTCCACAACATTTCTCTTTCTGTGATTTCGTTTAAAAACGTACATTATTCTGTAAGAAAAACTTCTCTACCGTCGGATACCAATTACAAAAACTTTTCTTTGAATTTGTTAAGTGATTTAATTGCCCGTAATTTTGTTAAATTCAGGTGTTAAAACTAAAATCGTTTGTATATTTTTACATATAGATACTTTGGGTAACGGTCATTGAACATTTTTGGAATATGGTTAAGTTAGAAACATTTTCTCTTCTTCATCTTCAAAATATTAATAAGTTATTATGTCATATCTCGCAAATGAGTTAGCCAATTGACTAAAACATTCAAACTGTTCTCTACGTGCCATTTTAGTCGATTTTATTTATTTACTTTAATCAATCTCTTGGATGCCTATGTACATAAATAACATAATACAAAATACATACCTTAAATATATAAACTTTACTAATACAACTTAAAATACACGCGACCAAGGTTTCGACAAGTATCCTGTAATTTTCAAGCGCAATATTTGATTAATCTATCTAATATATTTGACTCCAAACATTCGTAATTACAAAAAATATACTATCGGAAAGAAATTATTCATTTTCATCCAACATTCCCATACATCATTTTCATAAATCATTATCTTCTTTCTGTTTTGAGTTACACACACAACATATTTTAGTGACTTCGACTAGAATTTATATATTTATTTAGACATGGTACCACTACCTTAAATATAAAGTCTACAGTCCAGATTTGTGAGATATGAAAACATTTGATATTTTTGTTTAACTCAGGCACAGAACGAATACCTTCTTGACATGTTTTATAATGTCCCCATATGTGAATATTTTATAACAAATTATAAATTAACTTTGTATTTCTCCTAAAAAAGAATAGACACTTCCCATATAGACCTTTTCTATTTTGGACACTTATCCCATGGAGATAAGACATAAAAAATTCCTTTCATGGAAACTTTAGAAAGATGAAGACTAAAGCTCTCGTGGGCTTTATTTTTTTAGACAAAACTAGATTTCTTTGAAATGTCAGCGTTGAGATTAACATAAAAAAACTTCCTTCCTTCCATATTTCCGACAACAACATTTCCTTGGAATCTTGAATTAAATTTTTTCATAATATTTATTTTATATCAATTAATTATTTAAGATACAAATACGGACAACAGTAAATTCTTTAATATTTTACGTGGAGCTTTTAATAACTACGTGTTCACAATAAGTCTCAAAGACTTGTGCAAATTTGATGATCGCACTTATGTTCAATTACATATGATAAACTACAAGTTCCTTTATACATCTATGTATTTTTTAATACTACTGAAGATCCATTAGTTACAAGATATCTAATTTTAAATAGCTACTGGAATATACATTTGCACTGAATGTGAGAATGGCAAATTCATCTTATCTAACTATACGTTTTTGAAGAATATCTACAGAATTATCCTGATAAAAATCTCGCCCTCCAAAACCCCTCCAGGGAACACGAGACAAAAATCAGCCTCCTCCTTTCAGAGAGTCTCTGTGTCAATTGAGCCACCTCTCTCCACGACATTCCCAGCACCCTGATGTCCTTGTGATAGGAACGATGTAATGTGAAAGAAGGACATCCGGGCCGTCGGAACCCTTGTGTCTAATATATTTTCATTTACTGAAGCTACTTAAGTACTCGTACCTGTCTTTTTTTGTACCACAATTCAAAACACAGTGTAGAAAACGTTAAATGTTCTGTGAAAAACTACGTACATACATACATACATACCATCACGCCGCTTCCCTCGCGGGGTAGGCAGAAAGGATCGAGCGCCACTTCCTTCTATCCTTGCATACATCTTTCGCTTCCGTCACTGTCATACAATTCCTCATGCATGCTCTCCTGTTCAATGTGCTCAACACATGACCGTCCTGAAGGATTTGATTTAAATGATCTCGCCATTTAATCCTCGGATGTCCACGTCTCCGCGCACCATTCCTCTCATCCAAATAAATCTTCTTAGTCATTTAGTTCTCATTCATTCTTTCCACGTGCCCAAACCATCTTAACTTATTTACATTCATCCTTGTAGTTACACCAACTTTCATTCCACATTTCGTTCGTATGAAAAACTACTCTAAAGACATTTCATTCATAAGTAAATGCAACAGGTCGTATAATAAACTTTTTTTGGGAGAACTGAAAAGCTGTTTCGATGGACATGAATAGGTTTATGGATTATTATCGTGTCATTTCTTTCTTAAGACATTTATTACATTGTTTAAAGGCCATTGAATGATTTTCATGTAAGTTTACATTAATTAATTTTCCCCAAATAACGACGGGTAGAAAAGCTTGTGTTTATTTCATAATTAAAATTACAACAGAATAATTGACAAACTTCTGTCGCGTATACAAGGTGGGCGTAAAATTTTGCGATATTTTTATAAATTTTCACCAAAAAATAAAATTCTTATATTAAACATTTTACGTAAACAAAATTCAAATTACTTGCTACTAAAGATACATTTAAATTAAATTCATTATATTAACTTTTTTTGGCCGTTGTTCGTGGAACGAAATGTAAATTGGAAGATTCTGTTTATATTTGGACTTTTTACTTGTAATCAACTTTTTCTTATGTCAACAGTGTATTTATTAAGAAAGGTTTAAAAAAAGAATAGAATATGGATTTGGAATAAACCGAAATACACCCCAGAGACCCTTACAGCAAGCAATATGCCTATTAATCAATACAATTATCATAAAACTTTCATTTCTACTTGAACCAATAATATTTTGTTTAATGTCAAAACGCTGACTACTGTACTGTATTTTTTTATTTTATTTTTTAGAAAGATATATCTGGGTTTTGTTATAAACCCAAATACAACCTTATACACCTTTCACAGTAAGCTAAAATCTTGTGTCGTGAAAGGGGAGTTTGCCGGTACCTGGGATCGAACCACGGACCCCCTGTTCACGAGGCCGAGGCTCTACCTCCAGGCTACCGACGAACTCGTATTGTTTAATTAATATATAACACTCCGATCATCTGTTTATTTCTTTATTCATTCATTCATTACTGTACATTAATCACAATGCATTCAAATTAGATATAATCAATATACAGAGGGTGAGTTTATCGCAAAATTTAATATTTATTCCAAATGGCAATTTCTTCCAACTTACACAAAATTATCTCAATCCTTCCAAAAATAAAAGTTGCAGTACTAAAACCTATTTTTAAAAAAATACAATATTGTCTTTAATAATAATGTTTAAGCCATTTGTGTTTCTTTATATATGTAAGTTAATATGGATTTGTACAAAAGACTTGTCAACTCAATTAATAATAAGGTAATGTCTTTTTTTAACAAACATTATTCGTGTAAGGAAATAGAAAAAGGAAAAAATACGGTTTTTCCTACATAGTTTGATACAGGTCATCATATTTTCCAGCATTTACTATTTAAAAATAGAAAAATAGCTTAACGACATTGAGTGATTCTCAATAAGTTCAATATATGTCAAGATTTAGGTGTAAAGAAAACAATCAAAGGTGGATTGACCTAAAAGAAAGCTCATAATAATATCTATTAAGTGTCATTTAGAAAAGGAACTTCTCGGTAATAAAACTGTCAAACGATTTGTCCAATGTGTGTGTTTAGGTAGATTGATAATGATTGTAATATTTAGTACTTCTCAATAAATTTTAATTAGATACCAGATGTATATTGAATCAGTTTGTTATCAACTATTTTATGTCTTGTTAGTTACACGAGTGATTCTCCAGTAACTCGATACTTGGCCTCATAATTAGTATTTTAATTTTTTTATTTGACATTTCCAACTCTCCGATGTCGTTGTTGTTATAGGAACTGAATATTGTAAAAGACATATCCATTAAGAATTTCTCCATGCCTTTATTTTATAGATGTCTATTGAACCTATATAAGTAGGTATTTCTTCCAGAAATCTTTCAGATAATGGCTTTATAATGAATTTCTCTTGAAGTACTGTATAACCAGATGAATAATTGTACACAATTCAGATTGATAATGACCAGATAAGTCGAAAGACGTCTCTCTCTTGTAGAAGTAGAAGAAATCAATACTCATAGTAGAAGGAAACACTTGTTTCAAATTACCTAAGTATCTTTTTTTTATCCTTCTGTAAGGTTTTTTCCTTTATTCGTAACATGTATCTACGAAAAACTGCGTAGTTTCTTTAATATAGATCGATTTTTTTAGTAAGATATTCAAACAGATCGTGCATAGTTTTCAAAGTGTGTTTTATGAAGATTTAGAAGTCGTAGCTTTGAGTTGACTCATGTGTAATGTTTGAAAGTATAAAATGTGTAGAAACAATGATGATACAGCGGACCCTTATCCGTAAAACCAATTCCAATTATTTTGACACCTCTCATCTTTGAAGTCGTCCGATAATTTTTTATCATTTCAAGGTTTATTCAGAAATAACTTTTGTATTATACAAAGGTGTTAGGATACCTTTTCTATACATTTTTGTTATCCTATGTTATAATAAGTATTTATTTTTTGGTTCTATATTATATAAAGACATTTATCCTTCAGTTTAGCGATGTGGTATGCTATCCATTCCCAATATCAACTTTTATTGTCAGAAGATGAATTCCACATTTCTCCCAAGCAGTTAGTCCGCTGGCTACTCTACACTATGTTTGTCCTTGTCACACAAATACATATACATATTGTTCTCCCTTTCGCATGGTAATTAGTGATTTCTTTTTTAACGCGGCGGCAGAATTGCCATCCACACTTCTCAGCATTGTACAACCAGATAAGTCTCCATATGATCAGTCATGATCACACAAAAACTTAACAGTCTAATGCCGGGAAAAATTCACCTATCCAGATAAACAGGATATCAAAGGATTAGGCTCAAAACGCGGGATCAAAATACCAGCATTGTGCCTGAAATATCTGTGTTCAGAAACTTTTTTACAATATTACAAGTGTTTATTATAATAGATTTTTGAATTTTAATGTACAAATTAACCGGTAAATCTAATTTTTGTAAATTATTTATTAAAGATTTCGGAGTTACCCCTGTAGCTAACATGACTAAAGGTATTATATAAACGGACCTAGAATGCCAAATATTTTTTATTTCTCCTGCTAGTTCTGTATATTTACGTATTTTTTCTGCGACGGTTGTTTTGTATATTATGTGTATTTGGGACAGCGATGTCGATTAGGTACGTTATTTTATTACGTTTATCATGTAATACTAAATCGGGTCTATTATGATGTATTTGTCTATCTGTTATTATGGTTTTATCATTATAGAGCCTATAATTTTGATTTTCTAAAACCGGTTCCGGGTTGTATTTAAAATAAGGTATTACATTATTTGAGTTTAAAAGATTATGTTTAATAGCTAAATTTTGATGTATAATTTTTGCGACATGATTATGTCTATAAGTATACTCAGTTTGAGCGAGAGTGGAACAACCCGAAACTATGTGTTGAATTGTTTCCGGTTTGGCCAGACATTTTCTACACGAATCATCAATTATATTTTGATACTGATAACATATATTATTGGTTACTGATACATACCACATTATAATATTATACATACTCTCTTATCATTGTTATTGTAAATATTGTTTTTATATAATTATATGAATATTGTTGTATTTTTAAAATCAGATTGACAATGTCTTTATAAGACGAAAGACGTCTCTCTCACCGATTAAATCATTAGTAGAATAAAACGCTTGTTTTATTTATTTCGCTACTTAGGGAAACTCCGTGATGGTAAGAATGAACGAATGAGTGAAAATAAGTTTGTACAAATGACACTAAATTTTTTTTTATGAAAGTGAAATAAACCATTTAAGAGTACTAGGGGTCCACCAGAGGATCAAAGACATTCAGGATGGGAAGTAAACCACATCGCTGAATTTAGGATGTAAAACTTTCTTATTTTTTCATACACTTACCTTTCAAAGGATACTCGAAATCATTACAAAACTTACAAAAACTTGTAGGTACAAAAATACCTATTACATAATTTTTTCAAATTGTCCTGGGTCTGGGTGTTACATGTACATATATGTGTATCGTCGTGTTAGTACCCATGATACAAGATTCATATCTTAGTTTGGGACTAGCTCGGTTTGTGTGAATTGTCTCTATATGTTATAATACATGTTATGTTATACTTAAATTATTCTTAAAAGAATACAATTATGTAAATGCAGATATAAATTTACATAGGTACAGTATTATTATTGAATATTAAACCAACTACCATCAGAGACAGAGAGAGAGAGAGAGAGATAGTATTTTATAACCTTATAATATAAATACAACAAAGTATGAAAGAACTCCAACTTACACTTGTTTCTTTGAAAACTAACATTTTAAGCATAAATCGGCAACAATGTATGTAAGTAGGTAGTAAGAATATAAGATGTGCTAACTACAAGAATAATATTACTGTTCTGTGCAAAACCCACTTATATTTCATTTGTACCTTGTACCTCAATATTGTACCTCAAATCACATACGCTGCTCGGGTTTGGTCACACAGGTTGTCTGTGGGTACCGTGTCCCTCGCTGTGCTTAGAGGTCAGAGGCTTCCCCTGCTCGCGGTAACGGGTGCCTACCGAACGGCTGCAAGTGATGGCCTTCCAGTTATTGCTGGTGTCTTACCGGCAGATCTCGAAATTTTAGATTGTGTAGCTCGACGGGGTGTCAAGGCGTGTGGAACATCTTGGTATACCTGTTGAAGCAGGAACCGGGATAAGGGATATATCTAGGGCAATCGGCAGGATTCGTGAGAGAACAATGAGTGTTTGGCAAGACAGATGGACCACTGGAGGAACGGGTAGACTTGTCTACAAGTTCTTTCCAGATGTCCGTGAAAGACTGAGAATGAGCTACTTGTCCCTTGACCATTTTTCCGTACAGCTTATCACTGGACATGGGCAGTTAAGAGGTAAACTTTTTGAGCTAGCATTGACCGATAATCCATGGTGCACATGTGGGACAGGAGCTCAATATGCGGAACATATCCTTTGGGAATGTCCTTTGATGATGGATGCAAGAGAGGAAATGATTCTGGGTATGACTGTTGACACTCCTCGACCCATCTGGTTTGGGGAAGTGTTTCTAAATGCCACAAACGCTTCACGCTTTAAGACATTCGTAGATGTGTGGGTATCAAGATGGGATCTGCTGCGTCAGCCGGGTCCCCCGCCCACTGACGTGGTAGGATCGTAGATGCCAACACTGGCATAGTTGTATTAGAATAGAGAGTCCAAATATTAAAAAAAAAATCTTCACCTAAACGGATAAATAGGAGTTCTTGGACTCCTGAAATATCCGAGAAATAAAGATATTTCAACAATTATATTTCATTTATTTATCTAAAAATTTGTTATCAGTGTTATAGTTATGATAGATTCTATTTCATTTTTTTTTAAAGATATATCTGGGTTTTGTTGTAAACCCAAATACAACCTTATACACCTTTCACAGTAAGCTAAAATCTTGTGCCGTGAAAGGGGAGTTTGCCGGCACCTGGAATCGAACCCCTTGTTCTGAAGGCCGAGACTCTACCTCCAGGCTACCGACGAACTCTAATTACTCCAATATGATTTTATTTTACGAACACTTGCCTTTTGCAATACACTCTGCTGGGTGCTCCACAAAATAATTATAAAAAACCGACGGTTCTAGGTGGAAGTTCTTATTAATAATTTATTAATAAAATTATTCCATTGTTGACTATATTAATTTTGTATTAGAATAGAGAGAGTCCAAATATTAAAAAAAAATCTTCACCTAAACGGATAAATAGGAGTCCTTGGACTCCTGAAATATCCGAGAAATAAAGATATTTCAATATATATTAATTTTGCAAATCGGTTTTCAAGAGCTTCCGCTTTACTTTTGCCTGACGATGAGAGCGGAAGCTCTTGAAAACAAGTTAGTTAAATTAATAAAGTCAACAATGGAATAACTATATATTTTATATAATTAATCAATTATTAAATTGTGCTTAATTTAAAGGAGGATATTACAATTTTCACTACTACATTTTCTTATCTAGTTTTAAGACTATTTACCCAAAAACCGAGCAATAAGAACCATAAATAACAGTTTGATTATGTCGTGGACGAACGAACGTTAAGGTTATATATCTATAATATTCACGTGAAAATATTTTATTAAATTTCGCCACGATGATGAAGCAATACTGTTGCCGACGGTACAAGGCGGAACTACATTATTTACCGAGATCCTGTCACCGGAAATGTAATTCTAACATTGTAAAGACATCATATTTTTATTATCGACAACTTCTTATGTAGGTATTTTGTATGTAGTGTAAAGAATTTATTCCAAGATCATCTGACTGTTACTATGTAAGATGTATGTTTTCCGTTGCTTCAACAGAATAAACAAGTGGAAAGATTAGATAAAATGCTTTTGAAAATATATGCCGTGTAATAACTTTTTAACTTTGATAAAAATATTTTAGGTACCTATAGAATTCAAAATATTGTTATATTTGGTAGGCGAACAATCTTTAAGCAATACAAAAAGGATAGAATATGAATACAATCAAGTATCTATCAATAAAATTATGGCATATTCTACAAGTGGAGAAGCCAGTGGAATAAGTACATGTAATAAACATTAATGTTTTCTTCTAATACTACTACCATCCCATGACGGCATATTCCACAAGTAGGGTTAGCAGCAGACCAGCCGCATACAACAAACATGCAAGCTATCTTCTCAATGCCAACAAAAAATAAGGATAGGTGGCAAACCTCATCATTTAATTATATAAAGATATAAAATGTTTTTATTTTTTCGAACACCTGATTTTTACAGGACACTCGAAAACTTAAATAAAAGAGTGGGAGACCAATTCTTTGTCGGGTGCTCCACAGTTCTATTCTCCGGGTCAGTAAAAAACAATTCGCATTGGTGATACACTGCATTGAATTGTAGATGATGTTGATATATACATAAACATACATATAAATTTTCTAATAAAGTTTTAGTTTTATATTTCAAATATTTACTAATTTATTTTGTAAGAACCATGTATACACAATGCAACATTGTGCAAAATCTAATCGGAATCACTTAAGCCAGCCTAGAGCCAAGAACTTCGTAAGCGTTGGGACGCCTTTCTCACTTCTTCCGATTAGATTTTTATGTTTTATATCGTTTATTTGCCTGGTAATATCAAATGGTTCAAGTTTTTTCATGTTTTGAGAATATGTAAGAATATGTTACGATATATCTATCATACATTGAAAAGAATATTAATAATAAATTGCAAAAAGCAATAATTATGTACATATTTATTAACTTTGTTAATTACTGAACCTTGTTTCTATGCAGTAAATAATTAACAGAAATCTTTTCTAATTCGCGTATGCTATTCCGTTGGGATTAAGTTAAAGAATTTGTTATATACTTATCAAAAATTTACCAGGAAATAACCTTCACGTTTCCTAAGTCCGATAATTGCTGGAAAAGCTTTGTTCTCGGAAGTCTTTCGAATTTTACCTTTATACCTTATTTCTTTATGTTTAAATTAAAGGATATTCAGAGGATAAACTGAAAGATTCCTATTAAGATATAAAGAAGGGTACAGAGAGAATTTTTGAAGATGCTGAAAAAACAATTTCACCATATGAAAAGTATAAGATAGATTTATGGAACTATTGCCTATAAATATATATAATTGTTTGTGAGAGTATTACCTACCTAGATTCTCTTAATTCCTACCTTTTTTTTTACGTTTGTGAATGTTAAGTAATAGTTGAATTTTTTCGAACAGCAATCATTAACTATTAATCCTTTTTGCGAAGTTTTCTGTTAATTACAATTGAACACAGGCGGATAACAATTCCTCAGTTACCTAAGGGTCGGGCGACATATTATTTTCGTGGCTTCGAAACCTTGCGTTACAGGTATGACGTAAAACCAATAGTTAAAAGGTTCATGTAACATCCAAAGCTGCAGGAAATTGAAACCTTACATATGACAAGGAAAATTAATAGAATGTTACGTAAATTAATGTAAATAAAACAACAATTCTGAGAAGTCCCCGATAACGAATTGGTCTCCCACTCTTTTTGAAAGTTTTCGATTCTATCATTTATAAGACATTTGATTTACAATTATTCAGTGATGAGGTATTTATTTATTTATTTATTAACTTCCTTCAAGGGACAAACAGTCAACACAGTAAACATTACAGAAATCAATATAACATACGATACAGACCACAAGAAATTCTTATTTTATATTGCCTTGGAGAGAACAATTTTCCTGCTTAGTAGATGCAGTACATATGTCTACTGATTACCCCAATTGTGGTAATGAGGCTAGCAGTGCAAAAGTAGTGTCACCCCAGACTATTCCATAAGGAGATAATGAGGAATCAATATTTGGTTAAACTTTTGTGATTTTTTGTCAACATTATTTTGATTGAATTATTTATTATCAAACGGAGGCCTGATTCTATACTTTTGCATTGAAAGTTCATAATGTAAGGAAGATATGTATTTTACACCAAAACCGTAACCAACAAAAATTGAAGGTTACACCACTTTTGCGCTGATAGCCTCAAATAAACCTTAATAGTATAGGTTTGTAGATTACAAGACTAAACAGCGCAAATAAAGTGCGCTTATTTGTCCACTCAACAGCGACATTGAGAGCTAAATACCTAATTAATGAGTAAAAGTACTGCAGTATTCAGTAAAGATTACTTCGCATAATATTTCAACAGCGACATTGAGAGCTAAATACCTAATTAATGAGTAAAAGTACTGCAGTATTCAGTAAAGATTACTTCGCATAATATTTTGAGTAACAATAATTTATTTCATATTACCATAAGCTTGTTGGATAAAAAATATGAATTATATTATTATGTTTGAAAAATATTCAAAAGGACTATAAGAAAGGGAATACTTTAAACATACCTTCACAATAAGAAAGCCACATAAACAGAAGGGTAAGGATTTAAAAGCACAAAGCTAAATAATATTAAAGTAGGGGTTTAATAAAGTTCTAAGAAATATGGAGAATACTGCCTACTCCTACACTTTTCAACATAACTTTAAAGTTTGTACTTTTTATGGGAGATGTGTTATTGTTAAATATCATTTATAAGACGTTTTTCTTTTTTATTCAAATTAAGGGATTATCGTTATAATAGTTTGAATATGTGGTACAAAAGGATGAGGTAAGAATGACAGAAAGGGTATACCTACATAGCTGAAAAAAGAGGTGCGAATTTATGGTAACTGTATGAACGTAGAAGAAGTGAAAGAAGTATGTAAAGAACTCCTGCTTTGTTGCAGGAAAAGAGTAAGAGACCAATATTGTTTGTCGGGTGCTCCAAGGAAATAAATACTCATATGGTAAAACTACTCTTGTATTAAACATTGACGTATTTAAATAACAGTGATATACGAAAGGAATGTGGAATGAAAGTTGGTGTAATAACAAGGATGAATGTAAATAAGTTAAGATAATTTGGTCACGTGGAAAGAATGAATGAGGACAGAATGACTAAGAAGATATATTTGGCTGAGAGGAATGGTGCTCGGAGACGTGGACGTCCGAGGATTAAATGGCAAGATCATTTAAATCAAATCCTACAGGATGGTCACGTGTTGAACAGGAGAGCATGCATGAGGAATTGTATGACAGTGACGGAAGCGAAAGATGTATGCAAGGATAGAAGGAAGTGGCGCTCGATCCTTTCTGCCTACCCCGCGAGGGAAGCGGCGTGATGGTATGCATGTATGTATGTATGTATTTAAATAATAAATATGTTGTAAAGTTTTCTTAAATACTAAGTATGTTTTGCGTTATGTTAATAAATAAGCTGTGAAGATTTTTCTAGATAAACAGTATTTTCCGCGATAAACATTATGAGTATCTCCTACCACTACAAAGTGCAACGTCTAGACACTTAAAAGCCCCGGAACACGTTAATGAGCACGTATAGTAAGCTTTTATACTCTCGAGTAACTTGTAGAAAAGCTTGCAACTTTGTGCAATACTTACTAGCATAATATTCTTCAAGAAATGTTTCCGTTACAGATATTTTTACATACTCATATATTTGAGAAATTATTTTAGTGCATTGGTATTTTTTTGTTTTTCTGATCAAATAATGTTATCGATATCAGTTCGTATACTGAATTTTAACTCCCTTAGAATACTTGATAAACACCTGCAACCTTGTCATTGAAATTTAGATTTTATTTTTTTTTCCTGTATAATGTTAAAATAAATTTAAAAAAATGTTAAAATAAATAAAAATAATTACGATGAACCCAAGAGTTCCGCATGTTTTGGTTATTTTTATTTATTATGTTTTCTTGTTGGTTTTGGATGAAAAAGAAAAATGTAATAACTGACAATATTTTGTTTGAAACTATTGTACATTTATAGTAGTAAACTAAAAAAAAATAATTATTACTCCTCACAAGATTCTGATAGTCCGTAAAATCTACATTTATAATACACAGTTCATTTGACAACAATATCAGAGAAATTATTTTTCGTAGAAGAGGTTTATTATTATTCGAGTTCGTCGGCAGCCTGGAGGTAGAGTCTCGGTCTTGTGAACAAAGGGGTCCATGGTTCGATACCAGGTGCCGGCAAACTCCCCTTTCACGACACAAGCTTTTAGTAGCTTTCTGTGAAAGGTGTATAAGGTTGTATTTGGGTTTATCACAAAACCCAGATATTTCCTTTTAAAAAAATAATAAAAAATATTAACTTTACGCTGCCGAGAGAAGCTTAAATGGTGAATTCGGAATATAAAAATCAATAATTAACAAATATTATTTATTTAAAATTGTGATACGAGTACATTCCAAATATGACATATAAAAAGATTTTACTCACATCTTTCATGTTGACACAATGTTTATAAAACAATATATTACACATTGTTGTTAGATGAATTATTATTGTGTAACGTACTACGAAGCTCTGCAAGCTTTTGTACAGTCAGCGTTTGGGTCAGTGAAGTTCTTTAAAACTTACTTACGCTTTCGTAGATTGCTGGATTTGAATAATAAAATAATATGACGGACTGTTCACAGTATAATATTTCAAAGTAGCAAATAATATTGTCAAACATATAGCAATAAATAGTACATACTTTGAAGATAAATATAACCAGTTTCGTGTTTTAGTGATTGTTTATTTATTTATTTTATTCTTCACTGTACATTGTTTACAATAATACAAATTAACATAGAAAATATCGTTTATAAAATTCAATGTATAGAGGGCGAGTTTATCGCTAAAATGCGATGTCTTCCAACTAACTTTATTTATTAATTTCATCGTCATACGTCTTTAACAAAACTATTTTAAATCATATGCACATTTCACAGTACACACAAAATCTGTCTAATACTATTACATATGCAATAAAAGCAATATAATATAAAAAGTACGAACAATAGTACAAGTTTTGACAATTTAAAATTCATCTGGCTTAATGTAATTTTTTAAGGTACCTAAATTGAAAAAAAAACACAGTATGTAGTAAACTTAACTTGATGCGGGTTTTTTTGTATTTTTTTTAAAGTTTGATGGAGTGCAATATGTTGTAGTTCTATTCTAAGATTTGATGTGACACAGTGTGTTTTATTTTCTATTTATAATTTGAAATGATACAGCATGTTTTATTTTTGTTTTGAATTGTAATTTGATACGATGGTAGTGTTGTGCAATTATTTGTTGTTACTGTATATTAAAGGCGTAAGCCGAATGTCTTATTATAAATTTATAAATAAATAAATATTAAAAGAAAATAAAAAAATATTTAAACTTCCAAATGACTAGAAAAATGTACCTACTTTTTCTAATCGCCTGTTGATTCTAAAGCGAAGTTAATAAAGTCATTTAGAAGTTAACTACATACTGTGTTTTTTTTATTTTTTTTTCCAAAAAGTACCTTCGGTCAATAATATTGAAACTTTTCAAGGACATAAAATGCAAAATTAAAAAAAAACAGATGTGTTCTTCCACTATATGATCTTTATTGTCAATCGACATTGTCAATCTCGAAAGATATCTCACTCAATAAAGAACATATTATTCTCAAGAATTTTACTACCTAAACACCGACATAGTGAACGGTATAAAAGGCGTTGCTGCGAATATACCTACAAAATACTTAATAAATAATACTATAAATAATTTTATGCATCTCTTTGTCTTGAGATTCTATGTAACATGATAAGAAGATGGGAATTATTAGTGTTGAGTAATTGGCGCAGTCTTCGCATCCTTTGTACAGACGAGTTGCATAGTTAGTTAGAATAATAATATGTAGTTAGTAAGTAATAATGGATAATAATTCTCTAAGGATATCGTTACGGAAATATGTATTTAGATACAAAATCATTCTGTCATTAGTAGAGATTACGGATACTGCTGTAAAATAGTTTTACTAAGTTATTAATTATATTATTTATTCCTAGAAATAAATTAACTACTTCAAAATCTATTAACAATCCCATCACTTTATCGTAAATCTAAATCCACATATTTTTACAATGGTTATAATATAACATAACATAACATGCATAGAAAATTCACACATATCGAGCAAGTCCCAAACTTAGATTGAATCTTGTATTATGGGTACTAACGCGATGATACACATAATATATACAATGCACTAAACACATATACATGTAACACCCAAATGGAATTATTGCCTCGCTAGACTTAAATTTGTTCGGGGGCAGTATGTAATTAATTGAATTTTTGTATTTGTATGTAATAATTGTTCAGGAATGACGTTTCCTTTCTTTGAAGTTATATTTATTTTGATCTGTGTTTAATAAATAATTAATAAAATACTGTGTTGATTCGTATGCACTGGGGACTGTTTAGCAGAATGAGTTATTGCTGTGTAAATTTGAATAAATGTAAATACTAAAATACATTTTCGGTATTAGTAAATACTAGTTACTTACGGTAGCTTGCATTGATACATGTACAAAGAGCAGTAAAATAGAACTAGTTAATTCTTTCAGAATGCAGGTTCCAGAATTAATATCAATAAAATAGATATTTCCGGTTTCGCAGAATGACTTGCTATTATTATTTCACTCTCACTTATCGTATACATTGTACATTATGCTCTCAATCATTCTCAGTTTACATATGTTGCTCATTTTTGGAACAATCTTCCTTTTTCGTAAAGAGCTTCACAATCTATTGATGTTTGTAAATTGTTAGTAAAGGAAAAAATCTCTTCTAACTCAGAATGCGTTCCCTAGCCTCGCTTCTCCTTTTAATCCATAATCTCTACTCTGTATTGGGTGTGAGTTAAATATTATTCTAATTAAAAAAAAACTATTATTGATAATATTTGTACATGGATATATTTAAAAAGGCAAATTGCCGTTTATTGATCAAATAAATAAATAAATAAATAAATAAATAAATTTCGCCACTGCATATCGTCTTAGTATTTCGCATGTTATTTATTTATTTATTTACATAAGAAACGGCTGAATGAGCCTTTACAATTTTAGTACAATAAATAAGAACACAACAGTTAATTGAAATAATGCATATTTACCAGATAATAGAAAGCAGTTTATAAAAAAATAACACAAATTTTATAAATTTTATTGTTTTGTTAACACTATTATATAACGATGATGTGCAGAAAGAATAAATAAATAAATAAAAAATATCCTATTCATTACAACCGACCAATGCTTGCTTCAAGGTTGATATGGAAACATTTTGAACCCAAGTTTCAATTGAGTTTTAAGTCTATGAAAATATAATACATCTATGATACTACCCCAGAATTTGGTAGGTACTCTGAGATATACAATTCTTTTTTTGAAAACTTAAGTAGCGTTTATATTTTTTTGAGTAACGTTTTGTCATACCGAATATACAATGACTTAACAGTTACGTAGGAATGAGTTAAGAGAGAATAGTAAATGATTGTTTGACTAGGATGTGTAAACACAACATTACTGTACAATATTCCAGATTATGAATATATTATATTTTATTACAAGTATGTGTAAGCAGTGGTGAGCTTTCCATACATGTAAAAAAGCCCGGCATGTCAACAATAATGGCATGTTTTAACTTTTAGATTTTCGAAGAGGAAATATTATGAAAAAACATAAAAAACAGAACTTTCTTTCACTTGATTGATATATTAAAATAAAGAGCTTTTCGGACACACATACGTCCATTTTCAGAAATAATTAGTTGTAACTAATGACAAAGTTATAATATTAGTGCACAAAATGATTAAGGGTAGAAGTGGGCGGGGTTAACGATATTGTTATGAGGTTGTGTGCAAGTATTGGTAAAAGAAAATATTTTAAGCTTGTGTGCAGGTTTGGACTGAGTTAGTAAAGAATGGGTAAGTAAAGGAAGAAAATCAGAGGTGGTATTTCAATGTTGATAATGTTTTTATATTTTTATATATTCCTGGTGCTTCAAGAACATTCAGCTTCTTTTTTTTTATACATTTGTGTAAAATATATATTCCATCCATGTTGAATGAATGACCACATTCCTTGGCATGATCAATCGTTTCTGATTTTATTCTTACAAGCAAAATATTAACACATGCCGTTAAAGTTGAATGAAATACTGCTATATTATTCTTAGACATTTCTTGAACTATTTAAAACAGCATTTCAAATTTCTACCCCTCTCACACGATTTGTTTTAGATTCAAAATATATTTGATACTAACAAATATCAACAACTATTATTCATTATGAAAATATAAAAGATTATGTGACACAAATTGTTGAATTATTCTCTCCATACTACAAAATATATAAAGATATTCAAGATAAGTGACAAACATCATCGCTGCGGAACAATAGGACATTGGAAAAGATACAAAAAAAGTGGGGGATCTATTCTATTCCAGGGATCCCACCGTAATTATATAACTTCCTTATTATAACAATAATAAACATGAATAATATACCTACATTATTCTCCGTATTTGAAGATTGATCTCTCACGGGGCTCGGTGTGTAACCCTTCCAATCAACAATAATCGACAAATAAATATTTTAGTCGGTTTGCAAACATGTTTATATTATGTTCTGCAAAAACTTCGTGATTAGGAAAGTAAAGATAAAATAATATCTGTACTCTATACTAGGTCCCATAATTTGAGCAGGTTTTAGGCTAAAGATACTATAAATATCTTATATATTGACAGAGATCCCAGTGTTTTCAGATTAAGAATAAGAAGACTTAGAATTAATATGGACATATATGTTTAAATTCCTGCACGATGCCGGGTTAAACTTTACTAGTATGTTAATAATCAAATACAAAGGTTTCTAATATTTTAACATAAATTAACTCCAGAATATACACATGGGAAATATTAACAAATCAAATATAAACATTTTGCAGGGACTGTTTAGGTAATAATATGTGTGTAATGTTTGAGAACCGCTGATATAAATTTACCTGATTATTAATCATTTATTTATACATATATTCCATCACGCCGCTTCCCTTGCAGGGTAAGCAGAAAGGACAGAGCGTCGTTTCCTCCTTATCATGAACACGCCTTAGGCTTTCTTCACATCCATACAATTTCTCATACATACACTCTCCTGTTCATTATACACAACATGTGTCCGTCTTTTAAGGTCTGCAGAGTTACCATTGACACAATCTAACATTATGGGTTTTTACCACCACTTTCCCCTGGATGTTTCAAGCGCAAAGCTGCTATATCATCCAGACTCAACGAAACAACAATTTTTTTTCAAGGGAGGGCTCAGGGTTTGCCAGAAAGACTCCCCCCAACAAAATCCTCCCTAAAATTACAAAACCCTTAATGTCCCTTGGAGGAGATACTCACTTCAAGGTACTACTCACTACTACAATATTCTTACAAACTATATTCTTACAGTTACGTATTGCTACGTACTTAAACTCTTAACCTTAGGGACAACAATCTAAATACGATCTTAACCTTGTCTTCTTCTTCTTCTGGTTGTAGCAGATCATTGCTCTGTTTGCTCAGAATTTGTTTCCTCTTGCGACGCTGAAGACCAACTATCCTTCCAGGCAATCTTCGTCCTAGTGGAGTCTCGTTTGCGGCTTAATCTTGTCTTAATCTTAATCATACGACGCTCGAAGTGCCTATAGTAAAAAAAACGTGAAAACCAAATTTCGCGGTAGCGGTAGCTCTGTGGGCCTAGTCAAAACACATTTAAGCGTTACGTTTTCGTTTTGTTTTCGTTCAAACGCAGACGACGTGTGCGAGAACGCGTCAATTTTCGTAGCTAAAATACACAAGTAGCTACGAAAATTGACGCGTTCTCGCAACCTCGTCTTGTTTGAACGAAAACGTAACGCTTAAATGTGTTTTGACTAGGCCCACTGTACATAATATTTTTTCTGGTAATTTGCGGAAAATTCATAGATATCTATAAATAAAAATAATGTCCAAAATCTTATTAAATTGTTAATGTTTGTTTATGTGAGGAATTATTTTGATGAAGAGGGTTGATATCTATATTATTATATTATATTTCCAAATATTGTATGAACTTCTTTGAAATTATGCGCACATCTATAAATTATTCATCGAAAATAATAATTTGGCACCCCAAAATAAATAACGAAATAAATTGAGACACGAGGTTGTTGTGAATAATCATAAATAATATTATTATTACAAAATCGATAAATAGGAAGATGAAAATTAATTTCATATTATGGCTATTCTCTGGATTCGCAAGACAAAAAAACTACTGACATTAAATTGAATTCACTTTTTCCAGCATTTTTCAGACAAAAAAGTTTATTGTAATATTATTATCTTACGTGGTATTAATTGTGTCGGTGCACACGTAGTAGAATTCCATAATTATGTAATTTGAAACAAGTGTTTCTTTCTAATATAGATTATTGATTCCGAGAGAGACGTCTATCCCGTGGAGCACCCGGTAAAGAATTGGTCTCCCACTCTTCTGCGTAAGTTTTCGAGTGTCCTGTAAAAGGCAGGTGTTCGAAAAAAATAAGACATTTTACATCTTAAATTCAGCGATGAGGCTTGCCACCCATCCTGAATGTCTTGATTTTATATTGGCATGAAGAGGACAGTTTGCATGAATCTTACGTGCAGCTGATCTGCTGGCTACCCCACTTGTGGGATATGCCGTGATGGTATAGTAGTATAGTAGAGAGACGTCTTTCAACTTATCATTATCAATCTCTGATAATTCGATTTAGATTGATAATGACCTGATAAGTCGAAAGACGTCTCTCTCGGAATCAATAATCTATAGAAGAAAGAAACACTTGTTTCACATTACATAATCTTTCGTGGTCACACAAACTTCATGTTTTGAATGAAGATAATTCTGGTTTGACATCGATTCTCCAACTCGAAGTTCTGATATTCCAAGATATGTCACGTTAAAGTTCTACAGACAGTCTACCAAAAACTCAAAACAAAATATATGCTTCTTATAGAAATGATTCAAGTATTAGAGTTTTTGTTTGTGGAATTGAAAGAATATCGCTTTTTTAATAAACCAAAATTTTAGATATTCAAATTTTTCTAGTTGTTGGTCTATGGGACTGGTTCATCGACAACTTTATTTTGTGGTAGATATTTTTATAATGTATTTATATACGGTAAAGAATAAGTCTCCAAAGTTTTCCAGATTATTAAGATCCGGGCGGAGAGTGGATCTCGTTCAACGTAAGTTTTTCAGTTTCCTGTAAAAGGCAATATTGCAATTAATTAATATCCACAATTCAACGACGAGGCATGCCACCCATCCTGGATGCCTGGTTCTTTTCGAAATTAATAAAACAAATGTTTTATTCTACTTTGTGATTTACTCTCGAGATCAATTTGATGAAGACATTGTACTAGCAAGATGAAAGTTGTCTCTCTCGAAAACAAATCACAAATTAAAATAAAAAAATTGTTTCAAATTAGAATAAAACATAAATTCGTCGGTAGCCTGGAGGTATTCTCTGCCTTATAAACAAGGGGTTCGTGGTTCGACCCCAGGTGCTGGCCAACTCCTTTTTCACTACCCAAGCTTTTAGCTTACCGTGAAAGGTGTATAAGGTTGTATTTGGGTTTATAACAAAACCCAGATCTTTCTTTTAAAAAAATCGTTATGGAATTCTACTACTTCCTTAACATTGGCACAGTGAATACCTTGTTATTCTCTTATTGACACAGAATGGACAATCTACATATTTGTTACATGATTTAAGCCTTATGACTACTTACATATTAAATATGTATGAATAATTGAATGAACTAATTATGATAATATCTCTAATATTTTAGCACATAATAAAATTATTGTTTAGTATCGATAATAGCATGCATATAAAATCAAACTGTTTTAGTACCTACCTACAACAATAATATTAACATGTTGGTTCGTACAATCGTCATTATTTATTAATATGTATAAAATTATTGTGTCATTTTATTATGTGTTTGCCTGTTGATAATAATAATATAATGATTGTGTTGATATAAATGGATTTGGTTGGTCCACCAGCGGGGGTCTAATGATAGTATTAATAATATTAATATAGAGGTTACTAGGTAATATCAATAATGATATAAATATGAGAACAGTCACGATAAAATAAAAGGAATCGGTATACTATCGTTATTATAATATTATTGAGTGTAAGTAAATAGTACAAAATATTAATATATATTGTAGTTGAAAGATCGTAAAGTTTCTAGACGCAAAGGAACTGTCGTTAAGTTAATTAATGATAATATTAATTATAAATAAAACACTTATTTATAGTATATTCACAGTGACGTTTTATTGGACGCGAGTCGGCTTTCAAGAGCTTCCGCTCTCATCATCAGGCTAGCGAAAAGTAAAGAAATTACAAGTTGGTAATGAATATATAATAGTATGTTATTGGATAGCAATACAAAAGTGGTGATTAAGACAATCTCAATAAAAAGTCACTGTCAATATTTTTTTTAAAGATAGGTATATCTGGGTCTTGTTTGTTATAAACCCAAATACAACCTTATACACCTTTCACAGTAAGCTACTAAAAGCTTGTGTCGTGAAAGGGGAGTTTGCCTGCACCTGGTATCGAACCACGGACCCCTTGTTCACGAGGCCGAGACTCTACCTCCAGGCTACCGACGAATTCTATAAATAATATACTATAAATAAGTGTTTTATTTATAATTAATTCAACATGAATTTCCACCAAGTACCGTCGGTTGAAAATATCAATGTTATATAATAATATGACAAGACATATATCACCACCCACAAGCGGATATCAAGTGGACTTACTACATGCTATAATCATACAGATTATCCTCTTTGTAATAAAAATAAGACATTCAGGCTTAGTGGGAAACCTTGTTGCTGAATTGGAGATTTTAAATGTCTTGAAACGTGATGTATAACCTGTCTTTTACATGTCAGTTGAAAACTTTTAGAAAAGAGTGGGAGAGTAATAATTTTCATGATTACATTCTTGAATATCACAAGAACAAGGTTTTAGGTATTCAATTTAATTTTATTTGAAATAAATTTATTATTGATCGGGTATTGTATAATCAAGAGATTGATTATATGTTTCCAAATACGGTCAATAATAATGGAAATAATATTTTCAGGCTATGTTCTACGTTGTATCGATACATTCAGTTAATATGCTATGCTATATCGCCTTGAGTGAAAAAATATATTACGTATTAACATTTTTTCAGAATGTTTATTTACAATTTGCAACCAATATGGAAAGATTTTTATGTAAAACAGTGTAGATAGATATTTGATTTCTCGAGATTTTATACTCGAAAAAATGTATAGGTACCCATACAAAAAATCACAGTTCAAAGAATATCAAATTTCTTGTATTTAATTAATGTTTGTTTTTTGTATTCCATATTAATGGTAAATGAAATAATAAATTGTATACTTTTACTATTCACTTTTATTTAAGTTTCCTTGGTCTCAATATGTTATCTTCTTCTGTCAGTTCCCCCCGACGTTGGCGATCACTCTGGCATAGGTTTCTCAATCCAGGCGCTGTCGTGCACAACTTCTCTACACCTCTCATTCCAGTCCAATCTCACATATTACGCAGCCACGATGTCTGCCTTCTGCCAGCCCCCCGACGTCCCTTTATTTTGCCTGTCATAATCACCGCAAAATGTGGTACTTTTCTCCATGCATTACCAACATGACCCAGATACGAGATCTTACGCAATTTGACATCCAACAGGAGTTCTCTATATATATAATGAGTTACAATCCATTGGATTGGTCTGCAACGAGTTTGGTTTTTCTTCTCCATTCGTCTCTATTCTCCGCCAGTCTTTTCAGCTCTACGTATGAGCCACAGTTCATATCACTCTTCAGTTGGTCCATATATGCATCTCTTGGTCGGCCTCTGCCATTTGTCCCGTCGGTCTTACCCTCCGCGATGGCTATGAGTAGTCCTGGGTGCCTGATGTTGTGGCCAATCCAGTTAGCTCGTTGTTGGCTGATTCTCTTAAGGAGTTGCCTTTTTTCGCCTACCCTGGTTAATACTTCTTCATTTTCGACGTGCTCCGACCAATGGATCTTAAGCATGCGTCTGTAGCACCACATTTCAAAGGCCGCCAACCGTCCGCTTTCACTCTTGCTGATGGTCCATGTCTCGCAACCATAAAGCTGAATGCTCCATACAAAGGCTTTAGTAAGGTTCTTCCTCACGCTTAAGTCAATATTTGGGGATTCCAATATCTTCGATTTTTTGTTAAAGGCAATCCTTGCCTGGTTTATTCTGCTTACGATTTCTGCTTTGGAGCGTCCATCCTGGTTTATTCTACTGCCCAGGTACACGAATTCACTTACTTGTTTGATGCTCACTCCATTTCTCTATATCTTTGTCAAACTAACCTAGGTTTTGGCATGCAATATTTTTGTCAAACTCGAGTTTGACATATTAAAATTTGTTCAATCTTAGGTTGAATCTTGTTTTTTAGACTTTATTTTGTTTACACAGTCACACATAATATATGATGTGTATTTTTTCCCTATTTGTTTTTATGTAACAAAATCATTGTTTTTTCTTACATTATTCCTACGAGGTGGCTTGCGTCAGTCTGTCCTTCGACTGCGCATAAGAAAAAAAAAGAAAGAATGTCTGCAAATTCTGATAAATAAGAGTAGAGGTTCTTTCAACATATGTAAAACATATGAAGATGGACTTATGTCCTAAAAGCTTTTAATAACAATATAACAATCAATTGAAAGTTAACAGTGTTTCCATTTTAAATATTTTTACTATCTAAATTCAAATGTTTCATGGTGTTTCATGGTGTTTCCTCTTCGAAAATCGAAAAATTATAACATATTATGTTATTGTTCTTTCATATATTCTTAATTCAGATCTTTTTATTTTTTATACTTCTATTCTATCTATCTATCTATTCCCTCACGCCGTATCCCAAGTGGGGTAGGCAGAGAGAACGGAACACCAATCAGATCTGTCCTTACATACTACTTTCGCCTCCTCCTACATTTTTTATACTTAAGATCTTAATTAAATTTTGTGACAAACCCATCAAAATATGGCTTAAAACAAATACCTGTATAGTGAGATAAGGTTAGAAATATTTTCTATAATCTTAAAATCACAAACTATGATTTCGACACTTAGAAATGTTATGGTGAAATTATTTTACATTTTCAATATAAACACCAAGAATTTAAATGTCATCATTTTTAACGGATTATAAGCTCAGGTATTTTAGATATACAATCTTTAAAACTTTTATAATAAATGTAAGTTTATATTTACGTACGGATGGTAATATTCGACAATGTATCAAACCGTCAACTAAAATAATCATTACAGTTTAGGTATATTGAGCCAACACTAACAGTTGTGTTAGTTCTACTACTAATATTACTACAATGCCATCATATCTTACAAGTGAGGTAGCCAGCACACTAGTTGCATGTTCCGGATTAGTTGGAAGACATCGCATTTTAGCGATAAACTCGCCCTCTGTAGATACATTGAATTGTATAACTGTTATTTTTATGACGCTCTTTTATTTTGTAATATTGTAAACAATGTACAGTGAAGAATAAAATAAATAAATAATAAACATGCAAGCTGTCCTCCCTGTGTCAAAAATAGATATTCAGAATAGATGGCAAACTTCATTGCTGAATTTAAGATGTAAATATCGTTATTTTTTCGATCACCTGCATTTTACCGCTCAAAAACATACGGAAAAGAGTGGAAGACCAATTTATTCTTTGCCAAGTACTCCATGGTTTAAAAGCAGCTTGCATGTTTATTGCACGATGGTTTGGACATGTTGAGCGAATGCAAGATGAAAGAATGACGAAGAGGATGTATTTGTTTGAAAGAGGAGGTGTGAGGAAGCGCGGACGTCCAAGAATCACGTGGCTTGAGCACGTGGATCAAATCCTAAAGGACGGACGCTTGTTGAGTAAGAGAAATCGGCGAGCATGTATGAGAAACTGGATGAATGTGGAGGAAGCGAAAGAAGTATGTAAGGATAGATATATATAGCGTTCCGTTCTCTCTGCCTACCCCTCCTGGGACACGGCGTGAGGGTATAGATAGATAGAGAGAGATGCATTCGGCTGATCTGCTGATAATCCCATTTGTGGGATACGTCATGATGAAATCTTAGTAATAAGCTTGATACATTGTTGCAAAACACCATCCGTATTTCCCACGAGGACTTAAGTAAGTGCTGTTTGTGTTGTGAGTTTTCTTTTAATTTTCCCAATATTTTCGGATCGTAGGACGTGATTGTATTACTTGCAGTTAGATCTTTACAATATAAGCACATAATGTTATAAGATTATTAAAATCAATTTCCTACAAAAGCTCCCACAAATATTTTTACAGTAATTTCAGAAATAAGCGGGCGTAAAACGTGTCGAGAATAATGATTATTATGATGAAATATTTACGTTATTCTCTTACATTTGTTTTATATATATATATTTGTAAAGCGCCGTTTAGTAATAACATGACCTCAAGGGCGCCGTATATCGTATCCATCACCCGAAACTCCCAGCAAAAAGGTGCGTCTTCAGCCCTCTTTTAATTCTCTCTCCATTCACCTCCTCTCGCAGACACAGAGGCAGCTTGTTCCAACATCTGGAACCCGCAACTAAACGCTCTATCTCCAAAGCCTGTTTTGCGAGATCGAGATGGCTTAATTATTATTATGTATAAAAAAATATATATATTTTGAGGTACCTATGCCACCTATACTTAATATGGAAAACTTTGGGACACAGATAGGACGTCTTATATGGTTATTTTTGTTGTAAGTCCGCTGCATATAGTTTAATATATTCACGTTATATGCAATTTATATGAATCTATACTAAAGTGGCATTTTTAGACCCCTAGAGGTATAAAGAAATATAAAAAAACGATGAATTCCGTAATAACTTTTTGCGTATTTTTCATATTGGATAAACTGAGAAAAAATAACTAGGTACTTCACTTATATGAATCTATACTAAAGTGGCATTTTTAGACCCCTAGAGGGATAAAGAAATATAAAAAAACGATGAATTCCGTAAAAACTTTTTGCGTATTTTTCATATTGGATAAACCGAGAAAAAATAACTACTTCACTTATATGAATCTATACTAAAGTGGCATTTTTAGATCCCTAGAGGGTAAAGAAATAAAAAAAAAAACGATGAATTCCGTAATAACTTTTTGCGTATTTTTCATATTGGATAAACTGAGAAAAAATAACTAGGTACTTCACTTATATGAATCTATACTAAAGTGGCATTTTTAGACCCCTAGAGGGATAAAGAAATATAAAAAACGATGAATTCCGTAAAAACTTTTTGCGTATTTTTCATATTGGATAAACTGAGAAAAAATAACTACTTCACTTATATGAATCTATACTAAAGTGGCATTTTTAGATCCCTAGAGGGTAAAGAAATAAAAAAAAAAACGATGAATTCCGTAATAACTTTTTGCGTATTGTTCATATTGGATAAACTGAGAAAAAAGAACTACTTCACAAATACACATTTCCAAATTCTCAGTCTCACACTGAAATCAATTCATCCGAAATGGATATTCAATAAAAAAATCTTCTAAATTAACGTATTCCGCTACCTTAATACATAACTATGAAAGTCTCTTAGGTTGATTTTTCACAGGAGCAGTTTAAAGTTTTGTTTTTGTAATAAAAATAAAAATATTAAAACTATCTATTGCCAATTTTGACATGAATTATTATTAACGAATCTTATTACTCTCATTACTCAAATTATCTCGTATCTATTATGTACATATTAGTGATGTAACGAATGTGTGATTTTGGATATTCGCGAATGCGAATTTTTGCTGCCGATATTCGCGAATGCGAATGCGAATAGCGAATATTGACTTGCTTAAATTCCTACAATTGCTCAAACATTAAAATTTCTACCCCCCCGTCGACGAATTTTCAAAATGGTATAGGAATTTGAAATATTTCAAGATTCCTCGGTTTTCTTAAAAAAACAATTTTCTTTCAGTACCTTTTTCTACAATGTACCGGGTAAGTATCTGGTACTTTTACCGAATAACCGATACTTTATTACCAAAATAATATTCGCAAAACATTCGCACATTTTTTTGCGAATACGAATGCGAATACTTTGAAATCTGCAAATATTCGCGAATGCGAATACGAATATTCGTTACATCACTAGTACATATTATTATTTCTTATTTCTTCATTCTTAGCTCATATTTACCAAAATTTGATTTAAGGATAGTTCTGCAATAAGGTAAAGAATTTTATATATTTTTAAACAGTTAAGCATAACTTACTTATTTACTGTTACTTATTTAAAACAATCATAGTTAAGCTTTTAAAGGATTAATAATTTATAGTAATTGTTTTGAAAGCGTCTTTGAATAAGATAACTAATTACTTGTACCTAGACTCAAGATAAAATAAAATGCCTTTCTTATATTTAGATCAAAATAATTACATAGTTAGAAGTACTGTGTATTTAGTTAGATTAATAAAATAAGTTAACTTTTTATTAAACCTTTAACGTTGACCATAAATATGATGTCGTTATAAAATATATTTAACGATATTATTGTTCATTACACAACACTTAACACTGTTTTATATAATAATATATACTTTATTTTTAATAAAAATAATGTACAAACATGACTGTGACTAAAATAATATGCTTGCACTAGATTAGATCCAGTTTTGGAGTCATGATTATTAGAAATTCTTTGAAAAATCGAAAAATTTCATTCTTTTTTGGGTCACGTTTACAGCAATTGTACGGGTATAATCATTGCAGAATTAATACAAAATAGCTTTAATATTGCATTAATACATTTATGAACATTCTGTACTTATAACTTTTTAGCAAGGTGTCAAGTAATTATCTTCACTCCAAACGTTAAAGAAAAGAAAAAAAATGCCCAGTTGGCCTAGTCAAAACACATTTAAGCGTTACGTTTTCGTTCGAATGTAGATGACGTTGCGAGAACATGTCAATGTTCGTAGCTACTTGTGTGTTTTTAGCTACAAAAATTGACACGTTCTCGCAACGTCGTCTACATTTGAACGAAAACGAAACGAAAATGTAACGCTTAAATGTGTTTTGACTATGCCTACAGTAGTAAAAACTCAATCTATGGTATAATTTCATACCTAATTTGTTTAAAAACCGTAGTTTAATATAAAATCTGGCCTTATCTTAATAATCAACATATTTTACACTTTTTTTAACATACCCTATTATTAATGATTGTATAAAACTTGGAATAACTCTGTGAAAGTTCATTTAAATAGAATTAAAATATACTTAAAATAAAACACTGTATTACATTCACTTTGAATAATATTTGACTCAAAGGCCTTTCGGGTAGATAAGTAATACAGTGTTTTATTTTAAGTCTATTTTAATTCTGTCACCATAATAAATAATAATAAATTCCATTAGAACAAACATACGAATAAACATGTTTGAATATAATATAAGTTAGGTTAAATTAAAAACAATGCAGGCCAGTGCCTTTTAATATCTTAGAGTCCCCATTGAGATGTAATATAAAAATTTTATTAGTTCAATTTATTGTTAAATAATAATACATGTCCATGTCTCTAAGTTCAGTCTGATGATATCTAGAATGACTGATCCTTATAATCTTCTTTCACAATACACCGTTCTATTGTCAACTATTTGACAGACAGATAGTTAGATACATATCGTACCTCTTCTGACTAACTGTCCTATCTGACATTTTTGGCGAAATCGAGCTATGATCACCAATGTGTATTTATATGTGCCCCGCATGTTCTCACTGAAGATCACACCTGTAAATGTTACCGTTATCCTGGAATAGCTTTCTGATTTTTTGTCGTATTTACGAATTACTCTAAATAAAATGTGTTGTCTCCACTAATTCCTCAAAATTTCATCACTAAAATGATTCTGAGATATATAAGAATAGGTACAAATAAAATAATGTCATATTATATTTAGACTTGTATCATATAACTAGGAGAGATGAAAATATGCATGGCAAAACACTAAAAACGCTCTCCTGAACAATTTACATTTAGGCAGATACGACTGTTAGTCAGAAGAGGGACAATATTGTGAATATAATATGAGATGATAGATATAAAATTGTTCCGTTTGGAAGAGGTTGATTTTCATTATTTGTTTCTTAAATGAATTTTACTTTTTGGGTAAAAGAAAAAAAGAGAGCAGAGTGCAGAGAGAATGGAACCCCATATTAGCCCACCTACTTCTTCCACATCAATGCAATTTCTCATACAAACACGCCGATTTCTCTTACTAGACACGCGGCCTTCCTTGAGAATTTGATCAACATAGTTCTCGGATTTCCGCGTTTTTCGACACCCCTTATGTCAGATATAAAATGCATAGTCAGTTCACACAGATCAAGCTAGTCCCAAATTAAGATGTGAATCTTGACGTTACAGTGTACTAAACGTATAATACTCGTACATGGGTTACCTCCGCGCCACACCGGCCGATATGTTCACTTTCTTTGTCATACTTTCTTCAACCATTCGATCCATCCATTTATCCATCATATTCCATCCATTCACTTCGTCTTTTGTCATATTTTCTTCATCCAATCGCTGTATAATTTTGAAAAAAATATAAATACGTTTTTTCGAAATGTAAACGAACAAAACCCATGAACAATTATATTGGAACACTTATTATTAATTGATTGACTAATTAAATTAGCGAAGAGTATTTAATTGTACAATTTGACTGAAATTAATTAAGAATCAATTATCATTGCTCTATTTGCTGCTTGAGTGGTCTGTCAACGTAGGCTGAAACCAGGACCCTGGACACTTGATATTCCCCTGGGAAATAATGTTACATCTTCCAAACAATCAGACAAGAAATCAGAACTTAGTTGAGGAAGAAACTTTGAACATGTCGTTCATAAGGTACATAAAATATTCTTAATCCAAAACTTTTGTTGGGTAAATTAGGTAAAGTTTCACAATACTTGGAATTGTCCAGTATTTAGTATTAAATTATGCTGTGGCAGGTGTATCGAATCGTTTTTCGATTTTTCACTTAAATTGCCAATCATTTATCTACTTCATATTAAAAGGAAAAATAATATAATGCTATAAAAGTGTTTTTTTTTATTTATTTGAGAGATATATATGTATACATCATTTTTAATTTAACAATAAAGTTTATTAAAACTGAGAGGGACATTTTTCGTTCTTCTTGGAGATTGTTATTTTATTTTATACATAGTTGTTGTAAAAGACTTTTTCTTAAAAATAGATAAATGTTTTAGCAACAAAAAAATACTCTTTCTATCCAACATGGAATTCTGCTATCATCATCAAGATCACCTATAGAGTAGATAAAACTGAATTTAATAATTCACTAGATATTAAAGCATATAAGCCAGGTCCTTCAGGCTGATGTGTGTTGAGGACATTGAATAGAGAAGCATACATGAGTTTTTTTAGTGGCACTTGATTTTTATACCTACCCCGAAAGGGAAGCGGTGTGATGACGATGATGGCTAGATACCATAATTTTATTGTTTTTTTTTTTGTAAAATTTGAAACATATTTTCATTTTGATATAAATTGTTTCATATTTCAAATTTGTGACAGTTAGAAACACATTAATTATTTTTAATAGTTAAATTAAATTCATAAAATATATTAAAATTTGATAAATAACAAAAATTAAATTTAAAAAAAACTGAAAATGCGCCCTTGCGGTGGTTTGTACCACAAAACGGCGCTTAATAAATTGTCCAGATTATTATTATTATTATATGAGCCCGTAGTCAAAACATACTTTAGCGTTACGTTTTCGTTCGAATATAGACGACTTATTAAAGCTACTTGTGTATTTTAGCAACGAAAATTGACACTTTGTCGCAACGTCGTCTATATTCTGGAGTTTTACAAAATAAATACCGAGCAAATTCTAGGTGCAAGGAATATCTTCTATTGAAAATTCTAGGTGTAAAGAATATCTTCTATTGAAAATTCTGTGGTCTGGACATTGATTTGAAAAGCTCCACAATTATTGACAATGTTCTGGCGCCATTTCTATATCAATAAACCCGCATGTGTTTAATGGTTATTATGAAAATAATAATTTTATTATATTAACTACTTAGCAAAAGTCGTAAAATTTCATTGCACTTTGTTTCATAAGAGGTAGATATGTACTGGGACATGTATTTGTGCTCGTAATTTACTCGACTTTTAATAAAACCAATATGAGGTCATCTCTTATATAAACGTACAAATATTTCATAACATATTTGTTAAGTGAAATAAATTTTCTTATATTTTTGCCCTTGGCATCAACAGTATCTTCATATTATTTATACAGAATCAATACTTATAAGACGCATTATATTATCATCTGTAACGAAGTGTTTACAAATGCTCAGACTCCTTTTATGGTTGGGAATACCAAAATATGTTTAACAGCCGTTCTTACCTAAGGTACAAATTAGATTTAGCTCTAGTGGTTTTAGGCAACAATTTTTAGTAGGCGCAGAGAATTTTTTCCAAATAATTAATGAAATAGCTTTATTAATAAATATAAGCCAAAACTTTATATGCAAAAATATTCATGGGTATAAAAAAATAGTATGTTATCACATATAAATAAAATTTAAGTTGTATTTATTCTATAAATTGAACTTATTTATTTCCTAATTCAAAAACAAACAGAGCGAGTACCGTCTCACATCCGGCTACTAGGCACGCCGTGGGCCTTCTGAATCTTAAAATTTGTGAAACTCGCTATATTCTTGATTATTGCACATAATAACGTTATATATGTAGTATGCACGGTAAACAACATACCATATTATTATATAAATAAAACAAATGATTTTTTTGATAATGAAATTTATTTTTGATGTGTATGCAGTTTGTCATAATAATTAAGAAAATCAAAGGGTTGTAAATAAATAACTCAAGGAGTATTATGAAATTCATGATATTTTAAGATTACATAATCTTGGTTTTAAAATTTTATTAACACTCTTGTGTTATTAAGGATAATTTATTTAAAATAGCACTACTCAACGTATCATTATTGCGACGGTAATCTTCAAAAATTATTTTCACTATATTCCTCGCAGCAGCAGCAAAATAAAACTAAAATGATAAAATCGCATTTATAAATGCTCAAAATATTATATTAATATAAAAAAATAACATACATGTGATCCAGAATTTAAAATATTTAAAAAATAAAATGGTTGAAATTTTGCTAATTCGTTTGCATGAACTCACAAAGAAGGGGTGTAGAGCCCTCTTATTAGGTAATACTTGGGAACAACCATAACGTTAGAGGATCCGCATAGAAGCTGCCAGTGGGGTTTTCAAAAATATGGGCAGAATTTGAAGAGCATCTGCTGCCTAACCAATGCCTGTATTATGCCAATTCTTTTATATACTTAGCCGTGAATTTTGGCACCAGACTAAAGCGGGGATACTAAAATTCGAAAATAAGTGTCTTGTTGTTTAAAATAAATCTCTCTCTTTTTCTACTTTTCGTGTAGGTCAGCAAACGATAAATCAAAAATTACATATTATATTCCCATTCCTTCCCAGAAAGCCACGACCTAGTCTCTGTAATACGGAAAAACCGATGATTCTGGTTGGGTCATTTTTTGAGACGGTCCAGTGATAGTTGGTCAAAAAGAACAACACGAGGATTCCGACCGCCGGATCTGTATTTATTTCTAGGAATGTCTTATTTATTTCTCTATGAACTAACTCTAACTAATATTTGGTCTGGATGTTTTCGAACCCTGGTTAAACTAAAGGATAAGTGATCACAAAACTTTAAATCAAATAATTTAACAAGCATTTTGAAATAGAATTGAGGATTTATATATAGTACAACCTTTAACCATCTACTAGGTAGATGTCTATTTGTCTATTACATTGAAACAAAGAAATGAAATGCAATTTTACAATCAACAACACTTTATAAAAAAAATATTGTATATTTATTTTGTCCAACTTGACAAAACTGGAAAACTTATTTCTTTAAATTACTATCGAATATTTACGAACACCTACTAACTGGACTACAGATTTTTTTTTAAAAAGATAAATGCACCTTTCACAGTAAATTGTGTCGTGAAAGGGGAGTTTGTCGGCACCTGGGAACGAGCCCCGGACCCCTTGTTCTCAAGGCCGATACTCTACCCCCAGGCTAACGACGAGGTAGGTATTGAATTATATTACGGAATTTTTTCAACAATTTTTATAAGACAAAAAAACTGATTGTTATTATTATTTATATATCGTGTCGAAACCCTGAAAAAAAAAAAAATCAAACTGATCTCCAGTACTGTGCAAAACGCACAGCAGGTGGAGATGCGTCAAAAAATTCCTCCATAGCGCAAGTGACAGGGCACAATGGACACTCCATTTTGCTCTGTATTGCATAAAATCATTATTATGCAATACAGAGCTTTCATAAGTTAGTTAATACGAGTAGCTAAGTTAGATCGTAGCTTTCTATGTCTAAGTGCAAGACATTACAATAAATTCCAGATACAATTAAGTGTGATGATATTATGTTGGTTTTCCAAAGAATGGTAAAATCTATCTAGTTGACAATAAATCATTTCACACAATTGACGGTAAAAAGATTTGGTGGACAAATGAAAAGAAAATTTTTCTTGTTTTTGTGATATAATATTGTTCCTTTTCTGTAATTTGAATTATTTATTTATATATTTGAATATTTCACGCTGAGATCCGGGCTCTTTACATTCGTGACTTGACGTGACGAGACGCTATAATTTAATATTTTATTTAACTTAAACTGTTTTATGAAATGTTTTATTTTTAATATATTTGAGATTGTGATGAATGTTATAATATGTATGTATGACGAGTCTAAGTGCCTGTATAAAAGGGGCCTAGGGACAATTATTAGAAACAATATACATACGTTTTTCATCAAAGTTCAGCACTCAAAATGATCTTTGACCTTTAACATATTATCTTAATCAATTTTTACAAAATGTTTAATGAATTTACAAGGCTCTCTACCACAACTAAAATGGCTGTTAAAAGCTTCAAAAATATTTTCAGTTCACTGAAAAACCGCAACGTAATTAGTTCTTTATTATTGTTGTTAATTTTTATTCATTTTTTGTTGTTTTTCAGTTAATTTGTTTTTCAGGTTAGCGTATGTTTTGTAATTGAATTGTTAATTGCTTTAGAACAGAAAAAAATAGAAATGAATTATTTTGAAAGTTCTAATGAAAAATCTAAACTTTTTAATACCTATACTAACAGGATATTTCTCACAAATTATAATTACATGTTATGAACATACATCTAATGTTTCCGTGCCTCTAAAATAAAAACATTTTTGATCTTAAATTCGACCACCCATCCAGAATGTTTTAATTTTACTTGATGCGGAAAGTACAGCTTGCACCTTTATGCACTACTTGTGGGATATGCCGTGATGGTATAGTAGTAGTAGTAATAAAATCTTTCAGTATAGGAAATCATTCCTCAATTAAAGGTTTTCTATAATTACAGTTTTAAAAACTTTTTTAACTTAATCTTTTTTTTAATATCTAGAAGCGATTAAGTTAATAACTTCACAAAAATCTACATAGCACATATGTAAAAGAAAAATTTGCATTTTAATTTGGATATATTATTATAGTATAGTAATTCAATAAAAATATACACATCGAGTTTTGTTTTTCAGAAATCTGTAGGTGCCCGGAAATTTTCAGAAATTTGGTTTGATTATTTTATTGAAGAAAGTATTTTTTCTGTGCTTTCAGAAATCAAATCACATTAAAAGGAAAATGCAACTTAATGCGAGTACAATGAGCTTTGGAGTGTTGGTGTTGGCTGTCATAGGGGTGGTATCCTGCGCAGCTAGGCCTCACATCTCCGATTCGGCCTTCGCAGATCTTACAGCCGGGGTGAGTACATTTTATTATCAGATTCTCTATTTAACATAAGTAGAAGAAGAATAAGTGAGTACTTTAAACTCACACATTAAGGGTTGCACCCTCCCTCACCCATGGATGTTGCAGGAATGTCAATTCCCATGTCATCCATACTCTTCATGCAAATTCTTCTCAAGGAAGGGCTCAAGGTTCGCCTGAAGGGCTATCCCCGACAAAATCCTCCCCAAAATTAAATACAACCGTTAATGTCCACCGACTCCATTGTTTATAAAAGAACTTAAAATTAACTTACAGTTACGTATTTACTACGTACTAGTTGTTAGCCTAAATTATACAAAATATCTTAAGACTAGATTGAAATTCTTAAAACTAGTTGCATTTCATAGCCACAATCAATTACACAAGCAGTTTCTTCTAAGCGTAGTGTATAATATGTTTAGTATATCTGTAATCATAAAAGAAATTGATCATTACATGCAAAACACACACAACAAATGAAAGTGGTAGGAAAATCACAAGTTAGGGTCCAATCATTCTCTCTTTCTGTGTTTGGAAGCCGGTTGCATCAAGCGATTGATCCTGAAAAAAAGAGGAAAAAAGGAATACCTCCCTTTATTGGAGGAAAGGACGTCACAAACAAAGTGAGTTCGGTAAGGTCAAAAGGTCTCTGTAATCATACTGGAAAAACGGACTAAAAAGCATCAGCGGGAGCGGACCCAGGTCGTCTAAGGAGTTCCCACCTGTCCCTCCAGGACTCGGCGAACTTTCGAAAACTCTTGAAATTATCTGGATTCAATGTGAGCTCACCAAACCAGACTGGTCTTGGGGTGTCTGGAGTCATACTATCAATCATTTCTCTTCTCGCCTCGTCCATAATTGTGCATTCCCAAAGGATATGCTCTGCATACTGGGCACCACCACCACAGGGACACCATGGTTCTTCTACAAGGTTCAGCTCAAAGAGTTTTCCCTTGAGATCTCCATGACCTGTGACTAACTGAGTCATAAAATGATCCAGAGCAATAAACCTTCGCTTCATTCGGACTCTGACATCAGGAAAGAATTTGTAAACGAGTCTGCCACTTCTCCCCGAATCCCATCTCTCCTGCCAAACATCCATCGTTTTCTCGCTGATCATCCTAAGTGCAGTGTTTGTATCCTGTCTTCTTGTCCCTCGAATGACAACCATGCCAAAATGTACTGCAGTTCCATCTGCACACAGGCTGCGACGAGCTGCCCGCTCCAAGACCTCCAGATCTGCTGGGAGAACACCTGCAATAATGGGCAAACCCTCAGTTGCGGCAGTCCGATATGCCCCTACCAATGCCAAAAGACAAGTCCTCTGTCCTCTTAGTAAGGCCAGTGCAACACAGCCAACATTCAATCTGTGCGACCACACCCTCGCAGCATATGTTATCTGAGCTACGTATGTTGCTTTATAAATGGTCAACAATGTTTTAGGTTTAAATCCCCAGGTCCCTCTACTGAGTTTCCTTAGAGTTACAAATAAGGATCTGGCCTTTTCTGAGATCATTCTAGCATGATGCATAAAGGAGAAACGCCGGTCCAGGTACACCCCCAAATAGCGGAAGTCCTCAACGAGTCTCACAGATTGATGCCCCATCCTTAAAGTTGGATTACGATTACGACTCAGATCACCCTTCATAAGCATCGCTGCGGTCTTGGCTGCTGAAAATTCCAGACGATTCAGAGCACCCCATTCGAGAACTCGACTAATAGCAACAGAAAAAGAATTCTCAATTGCCGCTCTTGTCTCACCAGCCACAAGCAGAAGAGCATCGTCGGCATACGCAATTATTGTCACTGATTTTGGTAATCTCATGGTAAGCAGGTCGTCAAAAAGAACATTCCACAAGTATGGGCCGAGAACTGAGCCCTGTGGGCATCCCATAGTAACCTCTCTAGAAACGATGTGTCCAGCATATGTAATTGTAACAGAGCGATCTCGAAAATAGTCCGAAATAATCCCGAAAAGACTAGCAGGACACCCTCTGGCTTTAAGCTTAGAAAGAATGAGGGGCCACCAAGCATTGTCAAAAGCACCCGAAATGTCGAGAAAAACGCCCAGTACATACTTTTCTCTTCTGTTATTCTTCCATTTCATACATTCTAAAATGGCATGTTCAGTGGATACGCCCCGACGAAATCCAAACTGATTCAAACTGCCCATTGACAAAACAATTTCCAATCTATTCCTAACAAGTATTTCCAGGATCTTACCAAAAGCCGGAAGCAATGTGATAGGTCGATAAGCCTTGATATCTGATAGTGGTCTGTCGTTTCCTTTGGGTATAACCTTCAGTAAGCCTCTCTTCCATTCCCTCGGGAAAATACCTCTTCTCAAACAAATTTGCATCAGAGATTGAACTTTATCAGGACAAGTCTCCCAAACTTTCTTAACAATCACTCCTGTTATTCTGTCCAACCCAGGAGCCTTACGTGGACCAAGACCTGAAATTATTTCATTTAGTTCCTCTGTTGTTACCAGAGGTACTTGCTGTGTGTCATTATTGCTTAGCGGGGGGCATCGAGCAAGAATTCTCATACGACTGTGCAATACAGAATCCTTCTCCATCGAGTCCAAAGGAATGAGGCCGTCCAACATTGTTTTCAAAGTTGAGTCTATATCAAGTGTTTCCAAACCATCCTTTACAATGCTAGACATATAGCAATCAGCACTCCGTCCTTCTCGTATTATTGTCCGAGTTACAGACCAAGGTTCAGCATTACCAACCTCAGTTATCCATTCTCTCCAGGAGCTTGATTTAGCCTGCCTGATCGCCTGGTGATATTCCCGGCGAGCTCGACACAAGTTTTCGCGGAGATTGTGCGCAATATCTGAATCCACAGGAATACGACCGCCACGCACGTGTCCATACCTTCGTTCCGCAGTTTTATAAGTTCGCCGAAAGTGAGACAGACCAGAATTCAAGGCTTACTCCGGCCCAAGGCTACAGAAGAGGCTCGTACCACTGCTCTGTTAAAGAAATCCCCTAGACTATCAGGCGACTCGATTGATACCATTCCAAAATCCTCAAGTTCTTTCTTCAAAACAACTGAGAAATAATTCCAGTTACAATTTTTTGTTTTAAAGCTCCAAAGGTGACTTGGTTCTTGGATTAGATGACCACCAACCTTCATGGTTATCAGGCGATGGTCACTAGAAATTGTGGCATTATGGACTTTCCAGCAGGATAATTCAGTTATTATTTCATCGGAACACAGAGACAAATCAATGCAACTCTCACCCATTACTCCAGCAAAAGTAGACAGTTGTCCAGGAACATTCAGGATATGCAAATTGTGAGAAGATATAAACTCCTCAACTATGCGCCCACTTCCATTTCTATCTGAACCTGGCCTATCAAACCAGAGTGTAGAGCGGGCATTAAAATCCCCTCCCACTAAGACTGGTCTACCGTGGAGAGTTCTCAGAACTTCACTCAATCCATGAATATGTTGACCAATAGGATCAGAGTATTTAAAATAAACTGACACTAAAAATATTTCCTTTCCCTTCATGTTCAAACATATACAGGAACGATATTCATTGGATAGACTATCGATGTACAGTGGTCGTACAATAGAACTATTGACTAAGAATCCGGCAGAAGGAGATGGTCCTTTTTCAATAGCAATAATAGGACTTCTTAATCCGCTTGTCTTACCTCTAAAAGTATACTGCTCTTGGATCATCATCACGGGTAGCTCATTCTCCTGCATATAGTTAATAGCTTCTAATGTTGCAGCTTTTGAGCGCCCCAGATTTATTTGTCCTACAACAATGATTCTATTAGACGCAGCCATAGTCAGTGGAACTAATGATCCTCTCAATAGCCGCCTTTTGAGCTGGACAATTTCTATCACCTGTCAGATGGTCATCACCTTTTTTCCGAAAGCGCACACAGCTTGCACAAACTCCGGGCTTGCTTTTGTTTGGACAATTATCATCCTTATGTCCTTCCAATGCACAGTGCTTACAAATTTCACTCTTATTTGTGCAGTCTTTCTGGCTGTGACCGTATATTTGACACCTAAAACATCTTGTTGCTCCGACAAAATCTCTAACTCTACAAGAATTCCATCCAATGAAAATGTTGCCTTGGTTTATAAGAAGCGATCTGACTTCAGCACTACACAATAGAATTGAGCCACAGAAAGGTTTGTCTCTTGGCCCAAACCTTGCAATTCTTCTAGTTGAGGCTAGGAAAGCTTCCTCAGAGATTTTGCCCTCCAGATTAATCTTATATATATCCCGCAAGAGGTCCTGGTCATTTATACTACTAGGAACATCGTGTATTACAACTCTAGGAAGTCTTGCCTTGGGAATCGCCGCTGAGAAACCACCATTCTTCAGTTTTTCAGATGTAAGTATGTTGCCTGCTCCTTCCTTGCTCGAAGTTTCGATGAGAATGCCAGCACCTCTAGAGCGTCTCAAACGTACCACCTGAAAGCCATCTGTTACCGGGTCAAGAATTTTTCTTACCTGTTCTTTAGTAGAGGAACTTGATTTGCCCTCTGGGTCATCTGGGCGGATGACTACAGCAGGTCCTCTCGAAGGACAAGGTCTATTTATTCCAGGGGCGACGACTCTTCCAGCTCGCTGGGCATAGGTCTCTCTCGAGGGCAATTCCAAGATCGCTGTCGGCTTTTCGGCAATTAACTTGGATATACCCTCCTTCAACTTATCTACTACTTCAGTCATTCCGGTGACAATTCCTTCGGCCTTGACAGCTCTTATCTGGGCCCGTGCATATAGCCTAGCCATAATATTTAAACATTGTTAAACTCAGTAAACTTAGTTATATAGTTTGATAAATAAATAAATAACAAATGTATGTAAACATGTATTTTCTTGAAGTAACAAGAGATGATCGGCAGCCTAATGATCGAGTCTCGGACACTCAAACTAGAGATCATTGTGTCGATTACTTGAGGGAGAAAGTATCGAAAAATAATTTGGGCAACACAGTTAATTTTTCACTTAGAAATCTTAGTAAAAAATTAACTATGTTAACTGGGAGAATGAGCGGATGCGAGAAGAGTGTTGTGGATAGAATGCGTGTAAATAAGTTACGATGGTTTGGACATGTGGAGCGAATGCAAGATGAAAGAATGACGTAAAGGGTGTATTATTTTATCTGAATGAGGGGGTGTAAGGAAACGCGGACGGCCAAGAACCACGTGGCTTGATCGCGTGGATCAAATCCTTAAGGTCGGCCGCGTGTTGAGGAAAAGAAATCGGCGTGCATGTATGAGAAACTGGATGAATATGGCCGAAGCGAAAGAAGTTTGTAAGGATAGATCTATATGGCGTTCCGTTCTCTCTGCCAACCCCTCCTGGGACATGGCGTGAGGGTATAGATAGATTAATTAAAATAAAATATCATCAGTATGAATTTTCACTCTGTGAATGTACAAACCAGGGATGTTGCGGATGTCGATTTTTACACATCCGCGGATGTGAATGCGGATGCGGATTTTTGAAGGCTCACATCCGCGGACGCGGATGCGGATGTTCAAGATGTTATAGAAAAAATTAGGAACTATCTAAGTTGGTAGGCCCCACTGTCAAATATGTGACGAAATTGTTGCTACAACAATACAATGCTTAAAAAAAAAAAAAAATAATATGATGGTTTTTTTGGTGAAATTTTTTTTTTGTTATTTGCAAAAACCGGCAAAAAAAATAAAAAAATAAAATAAAACCGGCAAAAATAAAAACGCTTCGGATCTTGTCACCATTTTTTTCGTTCCCATTGGTTAATGTCAAGTGCGAACGCCACGCGCCATTCGCCGGCCCCGCCCCATTTCTTTCTTGTCGCAAATTGTCTTACATCCGCATCCGCATGAACATCCGCATCGATTATTGCGGATGCGGATGCAGATGTCCAAATACATGCGGAAGCTCCGCATTTGCGGATGCGGATGCGAATATTCGCAACATCCCTGGTACAAACTTAAGAATTATATCGAAAAATAGTTTAGGGAACAATGGGCCTAGTCAAAACACATTTAAGCGTTACGTTTTCGTTTCGTTTTCCTTCAAACAAGACGAGGTTGCGAGAACGCGTCAATTTTCGGAGCTAAAATACACAAGTAGCTCCGAAAATTGACGCGTTCTCGCAACGTCGTCCGCGTTTGAACAAAAACGAAACGAAAACGTAACGCTTAAATGTGTTTTGACTAGACCTACAGATTTTGTTGAGCGAACTGAACAGAAGAACATGGATGAGGAATTAAATGACAGTGACGGAAGCGAAAAGTGTATTTACGGGAAGAGGCGTGACGATGATGCTACTTTTAATAATCATTTCCTTTTATAATTTTAAATTATAAGGTAGTTTGATGGCATGATTGTGCATTTTGATATTAATCTTGAAGCATAATAAATGTATGTAGCGCATATAATACAATATAGGCAAGAGGAATTTGTTTCTCATGGGAAATTTAAAAGATTTTAAAGCCTAACATAAAACATTGGGATTTTAATGAAAACGATGTGGAGTAGATACCTTTTCCTTAAGCTGGTATATTTATTTATTTATTTATTCTACAGAGACACACACAGAGAGTTGACAAAACATTAATAAAATAAGAAAAAAAAGACACACTGATCTGGTAAGGCAAACCCCCCAATTAAGCGTGTCTACATCATGCACGTTCAAACAAAATTATACAAAAAAAAAAAACAAACATACCTAAGGGTAAAAACTAACCAATGCAAGTCCAGTAAAACAGACTCACATTACCGCAAACAACATATTATAAAAAGGATAGATGAAAAAATACAATTATATAATTAATTTAAACCCAGAAACTTAACCTACAAGAACATTAAAGTTGGCAGCAACACACTTCCTGAACCCCGTTAGGGAGTCACTAAAGACATCCACTCCTTCCACGTGATGCGTGCACAAAACATTATAAAGTTTACACATTCTGCTGATAGGACTGTTTTGGCTGATATTATTACTATGTCTGTCTGGCAAAAAAGTTCTGACGTTACGCAGACGGGGGTTTGTCGCGTAAAAGTTCAATGAACTGACTGATACCGTATTCACTTTACCGTTGACAATTTTGTGGAGCATAGTGAGGTCAGCAAGTATTCTCCTGTCCCTTAGTCTATCCATCCTGAAAAAAGAGAGACGATCCTCATAACTCCTCAAAAGTCTACCCTGTCCAGCTCTGTAAGACAAATTATGTTTCAAGCTAATGAGGACTCTTCTATTTTCTATTATAATCCGTTGCCTAATTTAACTTTTATTGGTTTTCGTGATTCAATTTATTTAATAATACGAATTTGATTTTTGTTTGCAAATTCGATTTTCGGTTGGTAGATTGTTTTTTTTTTTTAATTTTCTTCGAAATTCAAATTCCTATTTTTTTTTACGGAGGCGCTATTTTTACCCATTTTTTTTTTTATACAAACAAAAATATTCCGCGAAAAAGTGGTTATTTCTACCCAAAGTACATACCAACCACAGATAACAGATACCAACTATTTGTTTGACGTTTATACTGTCATTAGACTTGTGTGACGTTTTGTTAGTAATTTCTAACTAATTCGTGTTTTAACTTTATTTTGTTTATATTATGTAATGGATATTTTTATTAACAAATATTGCTGTCTAGACAAAAATATAAAATGAATTATATCAACATGCAACATGGGCAGCAAAAAGAAAACCTGACAAAAGCCGGAAAGAAATGTTTTATGCCATAGATTAACCATAGAGTAGTGCTTTCACAGTTTTTGTTTCATTAAGGAAAAGGACAGAAATATAGAAATATATTTATTTACCTCGGGTTGTTTATGGTAAAAAAAAAAAAAATGGGTAGAAATAACCTCAGCCTTTTTTTTAATGACCAGCATTTTATGTAAACGTAATATTATGCTAAATGTCAAAACCCACCAGCAAAGTTTTATGTAACGATTGGCCATTCTCAGAAAATAAATCAATTCTACGAGATTAGGATGATGTTTTCCAGTGTTTCTTAGAATTTAAAATGAGTTTTCTCGACTAGTATTATTATTATTATTATTAAATTCTACAATCTACTCGATATAAATGATTTGTGATTGAAATTGTAATTAGAGAATGAAATTTATGTTTTCATAATTCTTATCTTTACAATACACAAAAATTAAAATATCAAAGAAGTACACAGCTGAGTGACTTGGATTTTTAGTAGATGGCGCTCTTGTAGCTAGCTGCCTGAACCCATAACTTATCCATTTTGCAAAGTATAAATAATAGTTTTTTTTTTGTAAATACGTATCTAATTTTTTATAAACCCAAATAAAGTTTTATATACATTTCATAGCAAGCTTAAAGCTTGTGTCGTCTTGCATTGAGAATCACTGTTATTAATAATCCTTAATAAAGCGATGAGCTTATCCAATTTCTAGTTGTGTATCTTTAAGCTTTTAAATATTGTAATAATTTGATAATGTTTCTGTATTAAGCTGTTTACGTAGGACGCCATTAATATCAAGGCATAAATCTTGTACTGTAAGCAGATTTGGTTCTATTCTAAAATCGATGGTCAATTTCGATAATCAATATTAATTTATAATCAAATCGATGCTACTATTATGTAATAATATATTAAGCTACAAAAACGAAAAAATGGAGTAAGTGGCATTAATGTATATTTTACTTTTTATTTATTTATTTATTTCAATTTTACAGGATACATACAGTTGATACAAAAAATAAAATGGTCTATAAAATATTTAGCAATAAGCAAACCAGTGAATATTACCCTTATGTGCTCTACAAAACATACAACAGATAAAATCAACAAACAACAATTACAATAGAATAGAGTAAATTATGTTAACAAAATTAATAGAATAATGCTCACATAGCAATAATCGCAGGATTAAACAATAAAACAATAAGCAATAAAAACAATACAATGAGTCATGAAAAATAAAATTAAAAATATCATATAAAATCTCTCAAAATTTAAAATTCAAAATTTAACATTATTTAAAATTCAATAGTAAAATTTGTCATAAGCAAATAGGAATAATATTATCCAACACATGCAAGATATTAGTTACCACTTATAAAACAAAACATGCAATACTTTTATGATAAATACAGTGTTCTTATACATATATTCCATGAACTGTGTAATTGTTTGAATAATATTTTTTTAAACGCTTTTAGCTGAATGATGATGAAATAAATAAATAATTCAAACCATGAAGAACTATTATTTTGTCAACATAGTTTCCAATGGCCTAGACCAGTGTTTCCCAACCTTTTTCTCCTCGCGAACCAAAAGTAAAATTCAACAGAATTTGGCGAACCCCCTATGTAGCCGTTAATGATAGGCAAAAAACAATAAAATTTTGTAGAACATTTATTTTACATATTGCACAAACATTAATAAGACTAAAATGATTAATATTAATAAGACTAAAATAAGCTATAAAAATTGAATACAAAATAAATTTAACAAACTGGTTCTTATTTCAGCACATGTTCCCTTTGAAAAAGCTCTTAATGGGATATTTTTGGCTGTTTCATGGAACAAAGCAATTGAAAGTTTGGCTCAATATCTGACAATTTCAGTCTTAGATTAGGTTCTGCATTTAACCTATTTCTATATTTATCCTTCAGATAAGTATATGTTGAAAATCCTTTCTCGCACAGTTATGTTGTGCAGAATGGTAATAGAACGTCTATGGCTTTTTTTGACAGAACAGAATATTCATTTTTTATACTGAGCCAGAAGTTAAATAAGGAGATTCTTTGGCCATTTAAAATCCCGCCATTACGCTATTATTTTCGCGAACCCCCTTTGTACACATAGCGAACCCCCAGCGGTTGGGAAACACTGGTCTAGACGATCTTCTTACAAGATACACCGTTCCTTTCATAACTAAATAAATGTATTTAAAATATCGTAAGAAGATGTGACTTATTTGACTGATAGTTGGATGTGTGAGGGGTGATTGAATTGAATAATTCAAAGCTTAATAAAAAAAATTTGCTTTTGCATAAAGCTCACAGCTAAACTAGCCCTTCCTCGATTTTTCAATATTTACAATCCATTCAATTTTAAGGGGCATTCAATAATTATTATCTCATTAGAAAATATTCTAAGCATTTATTTTCTTAGTTTGAGGTCAATATGGCTTAAAACATTGTTTTATAATCCATTCTAATTTTGTTTCGATAATATCGAAGCTTTAAAAATAATTTTATACTTATTTTTTTCTTATATTTTTAACGTAACGTTAATAAGTTAATCTTATTACAGAATGTATTTTTAACTGTAGTAAAATGTTTTTTATTCTTGTATATAATTACTCCCACTCAAGTAAAATTGGAAAACACTTTATTCATTCATAAATTTCTTGAAAGGATGAATCAATAGCGATTTTAGAAAATCAAGTAAAAGATAATACCTACATACATAATGTAAATACTTTCTGTTATAAAAATGTTTCGCAACTGTTTCATAAAGTAAATCCTTCGAAGATAGGTTCTCTTACTATTGAGTATCGGTATGGCGTAGAGGTACCGCTCTTGCCTTTAAGTCACGAGGTCCCGGGTTCGATTCCCGACCAGGGTAAAATGGAAAATGACCTTTTTCAAATTGTCCTAAGTCTGGGTTTTATTTATATATTATGTGTTTAGTGCATTGTGTATGTGTGTCGTCGTGTTTGTACCCACGATACAAGATTCATATCATAGTTAGGACTGGCTCGATATGTGTGAATTGTCTATTCATGTTATGTTATATGTATAACGTACCAACCCAGTTTTGACGTCCATCCTAGAGAATTTGATCCACATGATCAAGTCACGCAGTTGTCGGATGTTCGCGCGTTCTTGCAACCCCTCTTGCATCCTCTAAGTTATCATGTCATTATTCACTATGTCCAAACCATCGCCAGTTATTGACACACATTCTTTTAATATCCACATTGCTCCCTCTATCATCATCATCATCATCATCGTTCTCAACGCTCCTCTTGGGAGCACATGGTAAAAACCAGCCTCCTCCATTCATTGCGTCTCTGTGCCAATAGCGTCACCTCTTCCCACGACATTCCCTGCGCTCTGATGTCGTTGTCATAGAAACGGTGTATTGTGAAAGAGGGACACCCTGACGGAACCCTTGCGGACGAAAGAACAGAGGCCTGAGTCAATAACACACTTTCGTGTCACGTTCCCGCTCCGTTAGCGTTCGGGTGCAGACGATGTTGCAAGCAAGTGTCAATTTCGTTGCTAAGATACACAATAGTTACGAAAATTAACACTTTGGCGCACCATCGTCTGCACCCGAACGCTAGCGGAGCGGGAACGTGACGCGATAGTGTGTTGTTGACTCAGGCCTCAGGGCCAGCAGTCAAAACACATTTTAGCGTTACGTTTTCGTTTGAATATAGACGACGTTGCAAGACAGTGTCAATTTTCGTAGCTAATGTAAACGTAACTAAAACGTAACGCTAAAATGTGTTTAGACTACGGCCCCAGTGCTCCCTCTATCACGCAACATAAAGAAATTATTTGGCAGTTTTTCTGTTACAAGATTTCTTTAGACATAATCTCAACATCTTTAGTAGATGAAAGGGAGAATATTATAGATTCATGTATTAAATTTAGATACATAACCTCATTCAATGGTAATTTGTAGTTGAAAACGTTGTAATAATCAATTCTCATAGAGAAATCAAACACTGTTCTCCATTTTATATAATAAATAAAATAAAAATATGATTTTTCCCCAAAGCACGAGCTACGCTCAATTTCGGGGAGTAATTGTATTAGGAAAAAAAATGTATTATTTTATTGTTCAATTATTGTAAGTGATATTTATGTTTAATAAACTATTATTATTATTTTGAGTTTTACTTATAACTTGACGTAGGTACTGTTTCGCCTCGTGTTTACGCGACATCGCATGTCGACACCTAGGTCACCTTATTAGTAAAATTCTAAATCATATTTTTATTTCTCACTAATTTCTCACGAGTTTCTCTACTATTTTTCATTAAATTTTGTGTTAAAATATTTATTTTCGGCTCAATTACTTTCCGTGTCGAGCTAGTCCCAAACTCAGAAATTAATCTTTTATTATAGTTATTAACGCAAAACGATACACATATTATATATAATATAATGTATTCAATATATATACAGTCATGTAACATCCAGACCCATAACAATTTGAAAAATATCATTCTTCATTTTGACATGGCCGAGAATCGAACCCGGGACCCCGTGACTCAATGGCAAGAGCGATACCTGCGCGTCACACCGACCATAATAAAATAATACAACTGAAAATGAAAATGATTTTTTTTAATCCCCTCCTTATAATAAATCAACATTTGACAATTATCACAATATATATATACATTATCATGGACATCGCTCATATGGTCTTATCACTTTTTTTTATTATCACACCCTATACCTAATGGGCTCCCAAAAATTATCCCAGACAAGCGAGCCAGGGGCAACCCTCACAGGAACCAAACAATGGATAGATTAAGTTAGCCTTCATAAAAGTAGGATCCCATATCCGTGTACGTCACTAATTGATTCACGTAAGACAGGGAAATTACACCGTCCTACTTGATTGCTCTGTTCTGGGACTATGATTACAGTATTCCTTCTCAAAAAAATCAAACAAACACACACTACAACTACAATAGGCGGCATAAAATTGAAACCTTCTTCTTCTCAAAGTGCCATGTCAGGTCCTCCCGACGTCGGCTATTACCCTGGCGTAGGCCTCTCTGTCCTGTGCCAGCCGGAACAGCTCCTCCACCCTCCGAACTCCGGTAAACTCTCGGATATTTCTCAGCCAGGACATCTGCCGCCTTCCTACACCGCGACTACCCTCAATTTTTCCCTTCAAAATGAGTTGGAGTAAACTATATTTCTCATTTCGAAGTACGTGTCCCAAATATGACATCTTTCTCTCATCTTTATATTGGATAACATCTCTCTATCTGTTCTAGCCCTCAGCAACACCTCATTATTGGTAACCAAATCAGTCCATGGGATGCGCAACATTCTGCGATGAAGCCACATCTCAAATGCCTCTATTCGGTTCATTGTGTTCGCTTTGAGGGTCCAAGTTTCTACTCCGTCACCAAGTCTCTAAAATTGAAAAGGAAGATTTTTAGAAAGTATTTTACTATTTCAGGATTCTGACAACTCTCTGGTGCCCAGAGGTGCAGATCCCAACCACATGATGTCTCCAGAAGACAACGCCATGGCTTCGTTACAGATGCAACTGCTCCAGCAATACTTCAACAAGTAAGTACTTTAAAATACCTTTTACCTCTTATCCAAGTTGTTTTAAACACTGCTGGCGAAAAGACAATACAGCTGTTAAGGAGAAATTATTTAAAGAAAATCACACAAATAATTAATTATAAATATCATTTTTCTAATTTATTTATTGATATTTTACTCTATTGTAAATATATCCCGTGGAGCACCCGGTAAAGAATTGGTCTCCCACTCTTCTCCTTAAGTTTTCGAGTGTCCTGTAAAAGGCAGGTATTCGAAAAAATTAAGACATTGTACATCTTAAATTCAGCGATGAGGTTTGCCACCCATCCTGAATGTTTTGATTTTATATTGGCACGAAGAGGACAGCTTGCATGTTTCTTACATGCAGCTGGTCTGCTGGTTACCCCACTTGTGGGATATGCCGTGATGGTATAGTAGTAGTAGTAGTAAATATATTCTTTTGACATTTCAACTATTTACTACATTTCATATGACATTTAAATTATTTGTACCGTTTACTACTGTTCTTTTGTTTCTTCTATCTACTTGACATCTCCTAACTTTATTACAATTTTAATTCTTGACACATTAAGTAGGTACTTAATATTTCATTGACATTCTACACTGACACTCCAATATTTTAGATTAGACCAAAGCTATTGATTTTATGAATTTATTCCTATTTGTGTTTTGTTCTTCGCCAATTTTTGTTCTTGTCTTGCTCCAACTATGTTATGAATATGAAATTAGATTTGTACATTTTTTTATGTATTTTGTAACATGTGAAAGCAACAAGCAAAATCAAAATCACCGTGTCTTATTTTATGGTATGGAGATGACAACTTGTTTTTATGTTTATCGAATGTTAAATTAAATAATCAACTTTAGCACTTGTGTCAGATTCTGTGTTGTTATAGATAAACAGAAAATATTAGGAAATTAAACTTTCAGCTTGTAAATATGTAAGTATATAAAAAAAAACATTATTGTTAGGTAATGACCTTCCTTTATGTTACACAATCGAACGGATAATCCACCTTTTTTAATGACATTGCTTTTACAACTTGACTATATTGCAAAAAAGTTTCTTTTTGGAGCTCAATAACGAATCGTTTTCACGTTTTTATGACTCGTTTGCAAAGCTCTTTTCACAAAATTACGTGAATAATATTATTATTAACGAGCTTATGTTGAGCCTTTTTTCAGATTCAATAATTAATTAAATGTCATTACCTAAATTTTTCGGAATCTTCATGTTTTTTTGTTTTCAGATACTAATTAATGCAGTTTTTAATTACCCGCGTTGTCCACAAATTACTTTATATTCACTTGTATCGGTGTTCAGGTAGTAAAATTTTATAACGAAATTGAAAAACATATAAACAAAATTTGAGTTCGTCGGTAGCCTGGAGGTAGAGTCTTGGCCTCGTGAACAAGGGGTCCGTGGTTCGATACTAGGTGCCGGCAAACTCCCCTTTTAGTAGCTTACTGTGAAAGGTGAATGCGGTTGTATTTGGGATTTATAACAGTATATATTAAAAAAAAATGAGATTGACAATGTCCTTACAAGGCAAAATACATCTTTCTCGACAGTTAAACAAATAGTAGAAGAAATCATTTTTTTTTTGTATTTCGATATCCTTTATAGTTTTTCATCCTCTTAATCGTTTTTTTTTTAATTCAAACTTCAACCTTTTTTATAAGTTTACTGTTGACCCTACACTTTTTCTGAGCTTTGAGAATCCGACTGTAAAGACAGGTGTGCCAGAAACCATATAAATGTATAAGACATTTTCATTGACAATTCGGTAGTGATATGTTGTTTAGGTATACAGTCGATTCCGCTTAATTGGGACACATCGGGACTTGGGCATTTTGTCCCAATTAAGCGGCTGTCCCAATTAAGCGGCTGTCCCAATTAAGCGAATTTCACATTTTTTTAAATTCATCTATTTGGTTTTGGCAACTAAGGCCATTAACCAGTAAAACACACATAAAATTAAGCAATGCATATTTTTTTTAATAATTTAATTTTATAAACTCTTGGAAACTGTAAATTACATATTGATAATAAAAATTATCGTATAAATTACAAATATGAAATATAAACTTCTAAGAAAAAAAAAATACCTTATTAAAGTAATAAATGGGTAGGTACATACAATTTAATTCAATGGAAAAATGAGTCTAGTGTAGTCTGTCTTCTGTTTTTGTAACATTTCACTTCTACAAAATTTTAAATTTAATGTCCCAATTGAGCGGAATGTTTTGTTCCAATTAAACATATAAATTAACTATTGGTTTCTTGGTTTGGTTTCTGTTCTACGAGATTTGTCCAAAATAAGCGGCTGTCCCAATTAAGTGGTGTCCCAACTAAGCGGAATCGACTGTATTACCCTTTCTGGTGCCATTTATTCCGATATATTGGGTTAATTAAGTGGTAAAATCGCATGAAATTAACATCCCATTCACTTCGTATTCAAAAATAAGTCATCCAGAATGGGTAACATGCCTCATGACTGAATTGGATATCTTTAATGTTAAATACCTATCAAAGTTCTATCTATCGATTCCCTTATGCCGTATCCCAAGTGGGGTGGGCAGAGAGGACGGAACGCCATATAGATCTGTCCTTACGTAGGTACTTCTTTCGCCTCCTTTACATTATGCACATCGATTTCTCTTACTCAACACACGGCCGTTTTTAAGAATTTGATCCACGTGATCAATCCATGTAGTTCTTGGACGCCCGCGCTCCCTCACAGCCCTTCTTTCAGACGAGTATATCCTTTCCTCTTCCATTCGTTCCACATGTCCACAACATTCCTCTTGCATCCGTTTTTTTTAATACCTAGGTAACTACTTTATAAAGGATATTCTAAATATTTTCTGTATGGAAATTTGTTTTCTTTCAAGAGTTCTGTTGATACTAAATAGATAATATGGTTTTTTTATTTTCCAGTTTGAGAATGGGCGCCTCAATGGATCAGATGCTGAGGGCTCCTGTAGACAAGCGCCAAGTCAGATATCGCCAATGCTACTTCAACCCCATCTCTTGCTTCAGGAAGTAAGCTCACACACAACTACACAGAATACGTCTAATAATAATATTATTATAATACTACTTCTAGAAAATAGCAATTTATCCATGATGTAAACCTTAACGCATTTATTATTATTAACTAAATATACATTCCAAATTCAATTATTATTAACAACAAACGTTAAAATTAAATAAATATTATTATTGTTCGTAGATAAATTAATAATATGTGTTGCATTTTTAATTACGTATAACCTTTATTGATAATGTTAATAATATTAAAAAAAAAAAAAAAACTATTGGTTCGATCCTTCGCTAGTGTTGTATTGTTTATGAATGATTATGTTAGATGGCTCTAGCCTTCATTTTGAAGTTCTTTAATAAAATTAATATCTATTTTTCGAGGAACCAAGTTTTCAAATATAATATCATATCTTTAAGAATATTGAAAAAATAATAACTTTTTTATATTGATTTTAATTAATTTCTATTTAAATATTTGGAGATTTAAAGACACTTCAACGATTTTATTTATTTCGTTGATCTGTATACCACAAAGCGAGCTTAAAAATAACATTTTATGTACTAAACATTTTCTTTTCTGAAATCAAAAATTAATGTATGTATCTATTATTTATTTTCTTATAATAATTTAACCAATTTTTATTTTTTTCTTCTACCTCAATTTAAAGATGTTTTGAAAAATATGAATAATTAGAAAATTGAGAATTTATTCAACAAAACTGAATGTGATAGCTATAAAACCTTAGAATACAATAAAATATGTTATTACAGAATGGGTAAAAAAACAAATAACTTTTTTCTAACATCAGATCTATATTTCTGTTATAATTATGTAACATTATTGACAAATAGTTCATAGGTTACAATAATTATCAATAATGTTTTTTAGAAGTTTACGTTTTCACTAAAATGTACCAGAAATATTTGAAAAATTGTCTTTAAATTTTAATGTCACAAAGAAATATGCAACAAGATAAAGTAAAATTGAAAATTTTGAAATCTGGATTAAGTTAGAGAGAAGCTTTGAAGTTTTATGTATTTATGAAAAATTAAATTTGTTGAAAAATTTAAATTGATGAAAAATTTAATCAGTTTATAATACAAAATCATTTTGAAGGTTCTATAACTTATAATATATATATTTATAAAATGTACCTTCCTTACTATTCCTATACCTACTATTGTAACTGTTGTATTTAATTTAGTGAATAAAAAATAAATATATAATACTATTTAATTTATTTACAACTATTATATTAAAGATTGATATTTTGATTGAATAAATTAAATGAGCAGGAAACTTTTCATTTTATTTCCAATTCCTTATAATTTTTCGACGTTTTTTAATAGATATTTATCTGGCTTTTTGTTGTAAATCCAAATACATTTTAGACATCTTTCACAGTAACCAATAACTTTAAAAGGTAATTCATCGGCATCTGGGATCGAACCGTGCACCTCTTGTGCATGAGGACAAGACTCTATCTCCAGGTTACCGACGAATTCAAATTAATACACTAAATATAATAATATGACAAAAGTTGGTGTATCCGAAAAAGCAAATTTTACAGGAGCACATTCAAAAAGCATTATATATAATCATTGTCAGCATTTAATATCATAAGCCTCTCCACATAAATATCTTTTCTTTTTTGTTAATTACTATAATTATTATTTTACTACCATTATACTATCACGGCACATCCCACAAGTGGGGTAGCCAGCTTATTGTATATGCACTCGCATAAATTATACTCATCGTCATCGCATTCTGGGTCTTCCTCTTTTCGTTTAAACATCAGCCTTGGGTCTGACTACACTTTTCTTGCATATTTCATGAATTAATCAAAGATATTGCGGAACATATATTATGTTGTTCAAATTTTGTCATAAACAATGTGAGGACAAACTATGAAAACGGAATTTGGACTTCCAAGGAATGCAATTGTACAACGCATTACCTGAAGAAATAAGATCCATAAAGAGTTTAAGAAAGTTCAAAAGATCACTAAAACTTTTTTACTGCACACAATCTTCAGGATCAACAGCTCATGGATGATGATGTTATTATTTCCAACATAATTAAAATTAATGTGTTTTCTGCAATGTTCTTGATATACACCAAAATTTTTTATTTGTTTAATTATATTATTATGTCTTATCTTGTATTTTGTAGTCTCTAAGCGAATTTATAATTCTTTGAGACAAATAAAGAAAAAAAAAAAATGTTACAAAGTATGTAAAGAAAATTCGTAAGTTAAAAACTCCTGATATGATGCAACATTTAGTGTTTTATTTTTGAGTTTATTTCTGTAAATTAATATGGAGTAGTGATGTAACGAATGTGTGATTTTGGATATTCGCGATTGCGAATGCGAATATTTGTGCCGACATTCGCGAATGTGAATGCGAATAGCGAATATTGGCTTGCTTAAATTTCTACAATTGTTCGAACACTAAAATTTTTACCCCCCCCATCGCCGAATTTTCAAAATGGTATAGGAATTTAAAATATTTCTAAATTCCTCGGTTTTCTTAAAGCATATTTTCTTACAGTACCTTTTTCTAACATGTACCGGGTAAGTATCCGATAGTTTTACTGAATATCCGATACTTTATTACCAAAATATTATTCGCAAAACATTCGCATATTTTTTTGTGAATACTTTGAAATCTGCGAATATTCGCGAATGCGAATACGAATATTCCTTACATCACTAATATGGAGTTTAACAAAATAAACGAACTCAGTCAGTAGAATGTTTTTATTTCTTAATAATGTTGAAGCAACATAATTCTTAAGTTTGAGAAGCTAACATAATTATGTAGAATGAATTATTTTAGATGCAAACTTTTATCTGGATAAATATCGAAGTTTTAAGTTTTTGATTCAAATATGTGCTTGAATTTTAGATTTTATTAATTATTAGAATTGGCAAAACTTATATATAAAAAAATGTCTTATGTCATTACGTATATCTACGATGAGATATATTTCTTTAATTTAACTTGAATTTCTATGTTTTATGTTACCTTAATTAAGACTAATCTTGAAAAGCTTGTCAATGGTGTAAGAACACTGAAATCGCGATAGCGTTTTTAAAATTAAGGTAACATAAAACATAGTAATTCAAGTTAATTTTTTAAAAAAAAACTGTCTAGAAATTGTTACATAGCTGTTAATGCCTCTGAAATAAGTGAGATGTTTTTTCATATCTATTTTAACTTTACGCCAGATTGCCTTCACAGTGTAAGCAATATGTTTATTCCGTGAAGGTGGAGTGAGTTGGCAGCGGGTGGAATTGAACCCGGATCTTTCCATTTAAAGTCCGAAACTCTACCATCAGGCCACCGACCACCTAGTTGTTGTAACGGTATTCAGAAGAACAGAAAATATATAGAGTTAACTACTTAACTTAACTTCACAGGATTCACAGGAGATTAAACAGTGCTCAATAATATATATTTATATTTTATTTAATAAAATTAAAAATTGATTTCCACAGTGTAAACACAAAAACTTTTGAATTATTAAACTTCACAGGATTCGTAAAAAAATAAAAAAACAATAGTTTTGGAGAAAATATTTTATTTTATCATGATATTTTTAACACATAAATAATTAGCCGTAAAGTAAAGATAATAATTTCTACAATTATCAATTAATTAAAATTAAACTTAATAATTATTAATTTATTATATTAAGACTTTTACTCGTTATTACGTCATCGATGTAAGGATTCGAATATAATTTTACGAAAATAACAATTTATTATGAAATATCTTATTTTATAATAGTTATAACTTAAATTATAATAATACTAAACAAGAGATTATTATAATTTATAGGAAATATTACATATCATACAACTTAAATATACTTCGTATAATACAATGTCTTAACAAACAAAATTAGTTATTTTACGATTACGTTTCGTTAACGAAACCGTTCATTAGTGCGTCAAAGCGGAATGATAATATTAACAAGCGTTTAAGAAAAAAAAACGTGCGGGGCTGTAAACGGACTAACTGCAAGTATAATAATAAACATATTCTGTCTTTTATTGAACACTCGAAAACTTACAGAAAAGAGTGGAAGAACTATTTTTTACAGGGGACTCTACATGAAAAACCAAATATATCTTAATCACATTTTGAATCACTCTAGATTTATCATTCCAAATTGATCACACTCACCGATAGTCAACCTATTTGAATAGATATTAACTAGTTAGGCATATGATATTTATGTGTATCATTAGGTATATGATACACATAAATAATATGTGAACTTCCTTTAGGAGTGCATGACACAGAGTTTCGACGCTTATGAATCGACTTAAGGGTTGGTTTAGAATGGTTCAAAATATGATTAACATCTACACTCTAGTAAGTGGAATTCAGTTCCCGACGTCCAATTGTGTCAAAAAATTCATCACATAATCCAAACATATCTATCATATTTGAGAAAAATGGTTATTTCAGTCATCAATAATTATATAGTTTCAATGTTCTCTTTCATTTAGTGTATCCTACATACATACTGCTCCAAAGCCAATTAAATTAGTTTTTACTGCTATATTTTTCATTTGTTTACAAATATACAGAAAGGTACAAAGAAAAGAAAACTTTTAGTGCAGATTTTTGCTAAACTAGGTTTTCTTGTATCGAATTTTTCTCAACTTTTTCACTTATTGTACTCTTACTTGAGAACTTTTTTTAGAATAAAACAATTTTAGTAAATGATGATTTGGGGATTTGAAAATTGTGTTTCTTCTCGAATTGTTTTCAAAATACATTCCTTGAATTGAAAACCAAAATAGCTATGCATTTCACAACCAAAATATTTCAAAATAATATTAACAAAAACAATTTGAAAAATGTTAAACATAGTTCTCGTTTAAATTGGATTTTTCACACCTCCTTGAGTGAAGATATCAAGAATATTATTCAACAAACACCTTATCCTCATAACCAACTGACTGTGCAAACTCCCTTAGGTATGAAACAGGAACTGTGTCCCGATGCTTATGAATTGCCTGATACTAGTTTAAGCTCACTTAGGGCCGATCTTATAAACATCCGTTAGTTACATAACCGACGAAATATACCGAAAAAAGAAAAAATCGGTAACTTTTGCGTCTTATAAACGTCCGTTAGCCATATTTCGGTAAAAATCTGTAGGTTAGTATACCGACTGTTTTGGGAACGGTTTTGACACTTAAACCGTCGGTTCATAAGTCATTTTTTTTTGTTCGCTAAAGAAAAGGTTATTTCTCTTAAAATATACAGTGTATTTGTGATGCCTCACTTCTCATAAGAAATATTGTTCTTGAATTTAAACAAAAAAATATATTTTCAAACGTGATTACCTACGCAATGCTGCGAGGTTAGACTTCAATAATGCGTGTGTATTTGACCGTTGCTATGCATAGAAAAACAATAAATCATAGCAATACCTTTTATAAGACACCCATCGGTTTGTTTGGCTTACAAACTGCCATCCGTCAGCAACTTACCAAAATGCTAACGGATATTTGTTAAAATGTATATAAGATCGGCCCTTAGTAACCTATTGTACGTTCACCAATCCCACCAATTCCTGTTTCAAACCATTATGTTCGATATCTGTTAAGCATATAAATGTCAACTAACAAAAAATCATCTTTATGATAGTGTTCGAGGCTGTTGAAAATATATCATTGATTGTCAACCTGTACAGTAGATGGTGTCAGAGAACGAAACTGTTCTCCTATTTACAGCATTGCTTTGACCAGAGGTTTATAAAATATATTGAACATAATTTTATATTGAATATAACAGAATACAACAAAAATTAAATTGTAATTCGTTATGTATGCAATATTCTTTTTTATACACTAAATTAAACATATTTACAATACATAACTAATACTTTACATAGTATACAGTTAAAATATTTAACTTAAATCCATAAATAACCAAATATTCGAAAAAAATTGAGCAATTATTAATATAGTTTTATTCATAAAAGGTTTAATGTTTATTAAGTATGAATTATTGCAAATTAAAACAAATTATAATTACAAAAACAACAAAAATATACAATTTATTAAAATATTAACCATATTTTAATGTATGACTAAATGTTACATATTTTTTACTTTTTTAGTAGTTAAAATATTTACACATAATGACTTATTACTTTATAATATATTTATTATATTTAAATATTCATAATCAGGTAGACGTCTTATAAATACTTTAATAACCATTGGTCTCACTCGTATAAATATTATTTATATTTAAATAAAATATTATCTTATGCAAAATAAAATAAAAATGCAAATTAAATACTTTTCCTTTATAGTTGTGATTCACATCTTTAATAATAATTTATGAAATTCTGTCAATTTAGGATACCTACTTTTGAATCGATGAATTTATTACCATTTTCATAAGTTAGGAATATTATAATGTGAAGCTTTTTGCTCTTCATTTAAAGCTGCCCAGCTTTTTTCACATAAATGCCACCACATGAATTTCAAATTCAAATATTTAGCGTATAAGTTAAGTTGATGTAAGTATATGAATTGGAAATATATACTTTACACATTGAAAAAATGTTAAAAAAGCCAGTTACCTGATAAATTAAATTATGTGAGAGTACCTACACAACATTTAAAATGTATAGTGGACCAATGAGAACATCCTCAGGGAGGTAAACATTTCCACATGACTCTCAACTATGTATATGCAGACAGCGCGTCTTGCGATATTTCGGAGACATTGCGAGAAAGGAATCTAAGAACTTGGATAGAGTAATAACGACTGGGGCTGTGGAAATTAGGCGTGGAAGGGTTAGAGTACCACCAAGATGAAGCGACCAAATAAAGGAGATCACACAGTGCAGATGATTGAAAATGGTTAATTCGTATAAATCTGGATTGTTATGAAATTTAACCATTGTTTTGTTTAACCATTTAACCAAATGTTACTTTTTTATCATAAAGGTCTCTAAATTACTTTCCGTGTCAAGCCACATTTATCGGATTGAGTGACTTCTTTTGCAATCTGGTTGATTGTTGGTGTATACATTTTTTTAAGATACTTTTGCAACGTATAAAAAACTGGAGAGTTTTGAAATAATAACATACAGAAACAGAAGCTTTTAAAAGTTTTATGAAAGTTAGCCTCATTTAAAAATATATATTAATTTTAATCAATAACATTGAACAATACTGGAAGACACACGATACAGTAAAATATTGCAAAACAATTTAATTGCCACTACAATTAATATATAAACATCATCCTAATTTTCCTTATAACAAAATGTCTATGTATTCGCCTACGAGGTCATGTTATCAGTGATAACTGACATATTTTATTATAGGGGTTAAAAGGCATTGACTTTTATAGTATAGACTATTTCGTGCTAACGAAGTTCTTAATATCTCAAAAAACATGTTCCTAAATAATATTATTATGTTGTTTCACTCCAAATAATGAAGATGCTAATGGTATCTTTCCTGTTTATACTTAAGTATTGCACATCATATGAACCTGACAAAGACAAAAGCATCCATACAATAATATTTTTAAAGCATTAGAACTCGAGTTATTATGTACCAGGTACCTATAATAAACAAATTGTGATGATAAGTGACCATTGTTATAAAAAGGTGCACTTCTAATATATGGACCATCAATTTATTCTGAATCAATATTAACATATTTTTATAAATGCATTCACAATGAGAGAGTCGAGGGAGATATGAACGTATCTTTTTGAACCAATGCTTATTTAAGACAGAGTGATTTTACATTATTTGGTCGCAATATGAAATTTTCTTTTGAGTTTGTAGTCTATACAATATAGGTTGATGCTTAAATGTTGATATATGTATCTAATTCAGTTAAATATTTATAAAGTTCAGATTTTACATAATATACCTACTTTTTGTTTAATTTAATTAAGTAATACTCAAGAATAAAGTTCTCTATAAACAGAATATATTATTAATCTCAATTTAAGTAACACTGCCGAATAAAATTAACAAAATTTTCATACATATATTTTAACGACAATATTTTTGACTTCGTTTTTTTTATTTATTAGATAAAAAAATATATACCTATATACATTTATTATAATACTTAATATCTAGTTAATATAATATTAAGGTATAATTAATTAATCAATTTAATTAATACCAGAATATTCATAAGTAGCTCGTAAAGGAGATCGTCATTTTAAGTAAAAATAAAAAATTATAAGTATTTATTTGATTCGTATTTTAATTGAAATAAATAACGCCTGTTCTTAAATCACCAATAATCACAAGAAGGTAATATTCAAAATTATTCTTCTACACAATTTAAATATGTAAAAAGCTTTGTGCTATTTAAAATATAATAAAATAGGATACATCGAAATAGAAATTTTAATTTTGAGATTGTAACCTTTTATCGTCTTCGTTTATTATGTTAAAATCAAATTGATGTTACTCGTAATTTGGTAAATTAAAACAAGTGTTTCTTTCGACTAAAAAATATTAAAGGAAAATATTTAATTTAAATCAAAACACTGTTTTATTCCACTATGAGATTGTTTAATTATTAAAACGTTTTCAACTACAATGTAGCCATCATCAGTAATAACACAATACTGTATTGTGTTATTACTGATGATGGCTACATTGTAGTTGAAAACGTTTTAATAATTAAACAATCTCATAGTGGAATAAAACAGTGTTTTGATTTAAATTAAATATTTTCCTTTAAAATGCATTTCCACAAAGTTACACTCGAAAATATGGAATTTTAAAAAATATTGATCACAAGAGAGACGTCTTTTGCTTTATCAGAGCTTTAAAAGAAAGCTGAAGACGCACCTTTTTGCTGGAAGCTTCGGGTAATAGACGCGGTATACAGCGCCCTTGAGGTAATGTTACGAGTAAACGGCGCTTAACAAATTGTTCATAATACATCAATCTTCAGGTCAAACAATCAAGAAATTGATAATGACCTGCTTAGTCGAAATACGTCACTCTCTCGATCGATAATTTAAAGCAGAAATTTGATTGGCGACCGGTGTGGCGCGGAGGCTAACGCACTTGCCTTTGAGTCACGAGGTCCCGGGTTCGATTCCCGGCCAGGGCAAAATGAAAAATGACCTTTTTCAGATTGTCCTGGGTCTGGGTGTTACATGTATATGTGTTTAGTGCATTGTATATGTGTATCGCCGTGTTAGTACCCATAATACAAGATTCATATCTTAGTTTGGGACTAGCTCGGTCTGTGTGAATTGTCTACACGTGTTATGTTATGTTAATTTACCTTTTTTTTTTCTTTTTTTTAAAAAAAAGATATATCTGGGTTTTGTTATAAACCCAAATACAACCTTATACACCTTTCACACTAAGCTAAAAGCTTGTGCCGTGAAAGGGGAGTTTGCCGGCACCTGGGATCGAACCATGGACCCCTTGTTCTGAAGGCCGAGACTCTACCTCCAGGCTACCGACGAACTCCTACTTATGGAATTATGGAATTGGAAAAATACATACCTAATTATGGAAATCAATAAGATACGTGTGCAACGACCCAATAAATATTTTATTCTTGTTTTTATTCAACTTAATTTGGGTTGTGTGATAAATACAATTACACCCAAATAAATTCTTTGTAAGTCATAAGGTTGTGTCGTAAAGGAAGAAAGACCAGCAAGAGGCTTCGAATCCAGTACTGAACATATTCAATTTTTATTTGTGTATAGTGAAGAAATGTGATGAATGATAATTAAAAAAATAACTAATTTAAGAAAAATAAACATAATTCTACAGACAAACTGGAACAGATTTAAGAATCAAAAGAAAAAGAAAAGTAAATAATAGCCATACATAATGCAATATTATCAAAAAAAATTACCTAACAATTAAGTAATTAGTCAAATTAATTATAATATTATTATGATATGTTTTAGCTGTTTGGTTGTTCATTATTTATATTATACAATTAAAAATACTTACGTTTATCTATTATTACAATAATTAACTGTATTGAAATACCATAAAACTTATTTCTAATATTTAAGTAACATATTTGGTCCAATAATTATTATTTTAAGCAGATTCCTGAAATGAAATCTTCATGATTTTAAGTATATTACATACATTAGTATAAACTCCAAGATATCGAAGAAGTTTGACTGTCTTATCATTTGATGGTTAAATAAACTTTGGACTAGCTTTCTTCACTTGCTACACTTGGCGGTCTTTCCACTTTAGCAGGATAGCTGGCTGCTCCTGATCCTTGATGGTGAGCCTTGCAGTGACTGCATCCACCCATCTTGGCTGCAAGTAAGGCTCTGAGTTTCAACGCAGGTCCTAACTTCATCTTCAGAAGACCTGTTAAATGATCTTCTGTGAGAAGGGGAAGACCGGCGCCGTCGATACTCTGTTCCCGGAACATCTGCAACAAAAATGGAAAAAATATATTAATTAATTTATTTAATACTTTCAACTTGTCTCTGCACAGGTAAATTGACATAAAGCGTTAAAAATAACATAAATAAATTTGAATGAAATAAAATAGAAAATAAAAACTCTCTTTGACTAGGATTACGGTAGAGAAGTCTTTCGGATAGACATTTATCGTTAGTAAGTTTTAAGAGAAAATTGTAATACAAACAAATATCAAAAAAATTGGCAAATCACTGGTGTAGTAAATACACATGAAAAAAGCTTTTTTTTTTAGAACGCTGAGACATTTTTTTTACAATACATTAAGATATTTGCAAACTTGTTTTTAAACTTTCTACACTTTTCATTGTTGCCAAATCAGGCAATGAGATTTCTTCAAAAGTAAAAATGATCAATAAGACGTACACTTTAACACAATTTAAATAAAAAAAAACATCCATAATAAATATTTCAAATTTTAATTGTATAAAGAGTATTCTTGGGCTATTGTAATAAGACATACTCATAATACGATCAGTAAGTATCTACAAGAAATTTATTATGATATAACGCTAAAGTATATAAAACAAAAGCTTTTGTATCAGAAAGCTTTTGAGTTATTAAGTTAAGGTCACGACGGTTGAAAGCTACCGAGTTCTAAAAATCGATTAAAAAATATGAAATGAAAAAAAAAATATAATATTAAACAATATTATTCCGGTACTCTATAAAGAAGATCACGCTGCTGTAATGGAACGTGAAAGACATAAAACACAATCAAAAAATAATTACAGTAATTACCTACATACGTTTTGTTCTCGTTGTTATATTATTATTATAACATAGTTCACGGGCGCAGCGAGATCAGGTAAGAGGTAACAGCATGTAGTAGTTATTGTTTTGTTTCATATAAGAATAGCTTTTAAGCCAAGTTTTAAAAATAAATAAAATTGATAAATAAATGCTTTAAGTCGATCGGATGTATCACCCAAGAAAACGGTAGTTGATTAAATTTTTTATTTAAGAGCCGTTAAAATGACATTTTATTACAGAAAAAAATGTGGCAATTCAATGTTTACTGAATTTTAGGCACACAATCGTAAAAAAAATAGCGAAATGAATAAAACAAGTGTTTTATTCTACTATTGATTTATTTGACGAGAGAGACGTCTTTCGTCTTATTAGGACATAGTCAATCCCAATGACAATTCCAATTGTTTTATTTATTACGCTATGGAATTCTACTACCTAAACACCGACACAGTGAAATAAAAAAATACCTTATTGTTAATTTAACTTTCTTCATGTTCTCAGCTATGAATAAATTCCTCAAAATGTCAATGTTAAACATGAAACCAATTTCATTGAGTTAACTTTATTGATTTGAGGAAGAAAAGAAATGGATTTGTAATATATTTTCTTATTTACCAATAAAATATACTGTCGACTACAGATTAAAACATTTTTTTTAAAACAAGTAATGGGACATGGGTTCATGTCGTTTGGGGTAGAAAGGAATGAAAAAGTTTATAATAAGAAGGTTATATCAAAAAGTGAAAAAATGAGGACTACTAGTAAGAAAAATTGACTATTTTTGATGATCCTTTTGTTCAGAAAAGTAAGACATTATAATTATTTATCATATTATTGCAATATGCCTATAATGACAAGCTACTAGTAAATCACGTATTGAGAAGCAAAACATGCACCAAACTATAAGAGGTTCCTGTAGATTCATTGGATGAAATTACTATTTATGTTTCATTACGTGACTTAGATTTGGAGATTATTAAAAAATTGATAGACAAGAACGGTACAGAGGTTACTTACAGTGGTTTGTGGGAGGTCGAACCTGTCCGCATTAGATAATATAAAAAATCAATTATTTTATTATGCCAGTATTGTCTAGTAGATCAATCAAAATAATGAGTGCTAGTACGTTTTGTGGTTAAGATATTAATTAAATTATAAAATATCTCGAAACATTAAAAACAAAATAGGACTATCGTATTCGTTGGTTTTCGGGATCTCCGTGTGGCAGTTTTTAACTCTAGCTTTCGGCGAACGTGCTGTAGCCATCTTCAGGAGTATGAACTTCACATCTCAAAAATAAGACTAATCCACATGATTGTCAATATTGAGTTCACTACGGGAATTTATGTAAAACTTAGGATTATTCGATTCAAAAAGTGGATTAATCTTGAGCTAACAATGTTAGATCAAGTTATTTATTACATTAACTAATTTTTTGAAGAATAATTTGACAAAAAATTATAAATACGGTTTTTCAATTTTTTATATTTTTTTTATGTGATCAAAGATTCAAAATATAATGTCTTTTAAACATATTTTCAACCACTCTAGATTAATCATTCCAATATTGAAGTAAGTAAGTAAAATCCAGTTCCCGACATCCAAATGTGTCAAAAAATTCATAACATAAATAATGTCATATTCGAAAGGTCTAAGATTTTCTGTTTACCCTTTGAGAGGACAATATTTAACAGCCCAGTGGAAGCCCTGCCTCCGGGCCATGACCTACCATGGCCGATGTGGAAAACCCTCAACAGAATCAGAACAGGAGTGGGACACACTAGAAAGAACCTCCAGAGATGGGGTTTGGCTGAGAGCACGGCGTGTGACTGTGGAGAGTAGCAAGACACTGGACACCTCCTGACATGCCCAATGGCTCCCAGACAGTGTCACTGGGAGGAATTCGTGGGGCGAACTCGCCTGGGGGGAGCTGCAAGAGAGGTCGTTGCTTTCTGGGAGGGAATGGGAGTGTAGATGTGGATTTGGTGTTTTTATTGTTTGTCGTTGCTGACCGACACGAAAAGAAGAAGAAGAACACCTAAATATTGTTAAACTTACTATGATTAATGACATTTCAACCGCAATTGCAGGTCTTACTATATTGTTAATAAAACTGATATTTATTGTACCGCTCCGTGGAGCGCCTGGCAAAGAATTGGTTTCCCACTCTGTTTCTTAAGTTTTCTAGTTTCTTGTAAGAGGCAATGTTCGAAAAATAAAGACATTTTATATCTTAAATTTGCCAGCCATCCTGAATGTCTCATTTTTTGTTGGCTCAGAGAGAATACTTGACACGTTCATTACATGCAGCTGGTCCGCTGGCTATCCCACATGTGGGATAGTTGTGCCGTGATGGTATAGTAGTAGTAATAGTAGTGGTATGTAACTATCTGCTTCCTGTGATTAATTTTGTGATTTTTATATTAAATACATAGAAATATATGAAATAATAAACATTGATTCCGTGACCAAATGCAATTATTATTATTGAATTCAAATGTCAGAAATATCTATCGTAATAATAATGTGTAGAATTATAAAATGTTATTATATGTAACATAATAAGATGTGTTTTTAACATTTCAAAAAATTTAATTCTGATCAACAATACCACTTCGATTAACGTAAGTCTGTTACCAAGTTTAACTGCGTACATCAAAACAAGCGTTTTGATCTACTATAGACTACAAAACGCGAGAGAGAGAGAGAGAGAGAGAGAGAGAGAGAGAGAGAGAGAGAGAGAGAGAGAGAGAGAGAGAGAGAGAGATGTCTATCATCAATCGAAATATTATTATAAATAATTGAGGCTATCAGTGCAAAAGTAGTGTAACCCCTGACTACTTCTTTGGGAGATAAAGAGGTAATGAGGAATTAAAATTTTGTTAAACTTTTATGATTTTTTTTGTGGTCATTAATTTAATTGGTTTATTTATTATCTAACATGCTTGCGCCATCGTTGCACTGAAAGTTCATAATGTAAGGAATGTATTTTACACCAGAACTAATATATATAATGAGTTACAATCCATTGGATTGGTCTGCAACGAGTTTTGACTTATTTCTCCACTCCTCCCTATTCTCAGCCAGTCTCTTCAACTCCATATATGAGCCACAGCTCATGTCCCTCTTCAGTTGGTCCATATAGGCGTCTCTCGGTCGACCTCTGCCATTTGTGCCTTCGGTCCTGCCCTCTGCGATTGCGATGAGCAGTCCTGGGTGCCTGATGTTGTGGCCAATCCAATTAGCTCGTTGTTGGCAGATTCTTTTGAGGAGTTGCCTTTTTTCGCCAACCCTGGTTAACAAGCTTAACTTAACCAGAACTAACACCAACAAAAATAGTGGGTTACATTACTTTTGCGCTGGTAGTCTCAATTTTAAGTTGAAACGAAATGTTTTGAACATCATTGTATTTTTGAGAAGTAATCTATTTTAAATTAATTGACTTTCTGACAAAAGCTAATGCCGGGAACCGGATTCCACTTGTTCAGAAATGTAGATATTATCCATCTTTTAGATTTAATTTTAATTCAATTCTGGACGAATTAGTTATACTGATTTTGCTTCCAAAAAAAACAATGAGAAACAATCTGTTCTTGAGTTGCAGTCTGAATACTGCATCGACGGGAATATTATTGTTGGGTCCAGTATGAGGTTTGCGATAAAAAAAACTGAAAGACGCATATCGGATGACACGTAAATCGAAAACGTATTGTAAAAAAAATGTTATTTATTTTTTCATATATACATACACAACTTATATTTAGGATTCATGATAAAGTACAATAATTCATAACATCATCTGCTGAGGTCAAGAGCAACGTTCACTTATACAAAATAAATAAATAAATAAACAAAACATTAAACAACGTCGTGAAAATAAAGTTAAAAATGGTCGGCTACCGTAACGACGGAGGCTAGATATAAAGTAAATAAAATCATAAAATATCATATAATGATATATTTTTATTTTAGATTGCGTTTATATTATAAAAGATATTTGGATCACTGCTGTGTTTTATTTATGAGGTATATTGTATTTGATCCACGATATTAATAAATAATTTAAAGTCGAGATTTGTTTTAATATACAATATCTACATATCTATTTTTATTTATTTATTCATTCTTACTGCACACTGATCACAATACATAGAATTTTATAGAAAAATGCATTCAAATAAGATACAATCAATATTTACAGAAGGTAAGTTTATCAGAAAGGTGCGATCTCTTCCAACTAACCTAAATTTACCCTCACGCCGCATCCCATTTGGGGTAAGTAGAGAGAACAGAACTCCATATATCGTGACAGTGAAAATGGCGGAATTAGAAAACGTTATCCATGGCACCGAAAGTGATCACTTAAGTCAGTTTAAAGCTAATTCGTAAGCGTCGGGACGCCTTTCTCACTGCCTCCGATTAGATTTCGCAGAATGATACATCGTGTAAAAATGGTTCTCCAATTTGCGCGTTGCGTCCAAATACACTTAAACAATAAGAAAGTTTAGAATAATAGAGTTCGTCGGTAGCCTGGAGCTAGAGTCTCGGCCTCGTGAACAAGGGGTCCGTGGTTCGATACCAGGTGCCGGCAAACTCCTCTTTCACGACACAAGCTTTTAGTAGCTTACTGTGAAAGGTGTACGAGGTTGTATTTGGGTTTATAACAAAAACCCAGATATATCTTCTTTTTTTTTAATATAATAACTAGAAATTATTTTCAAGATGCGCCATTTTGTGAAAATACCACCGCAAAGGCCCATTCAAGAATCATAACATCTTCTGAACAATAGGGTCTAATAAATATTCTTAATACACCTACAATATTTTGTAAAGTGCAACTGTTTGTGATTCCCACATTTAGTTTAAGAGTATAAAACTTACATGTATTAAATTTTACGTAACCTCTACTTCATATACAGAGTGAGTGTATAAACGGGTATATGAGTTATGGTGTACAGATCTCGTTTTTAATTATATAGGTAACTTAAAGTACCAACAAGTTGGAGCCGCGATCGTAGTGGCCGAAGCACGACTCCGGATACGTAATTACAGGTTGCTGCTCACAGGTTGTCCTGCTCCTGCTTTCAGTCAACCTACTACCTACTGCTACCTATTATTTCGTAATAACGTCTACCTTTGATAATAATTATTATAATAAATTGACTGCCTATTGAACTGTGTTATACTACTGTTGCGGGCTATCATGATATAAAATTTTATAGGAACATTACTCTATATCGACTGTACTGTTCCACAACTCGACAAGCCGAAATGTCTTATATTCGAGAAATCGCCATTTTTGTAATTTTAGTATTTATATTATGCTTTAAAAACATAACAAAAAGTGAAATATACTTTATAATATGTAATCATCATTCAAGTTCTTCATTTACGACCCATGCAATTAGAATGTGGAATAATCTACCTTGCAGTATTAGAAATTCCTCTACGCTACACGTTTTTAAGAATAACCTAAAATCCATAGACTTATCCTAAAAAGTTCCTCCCCGTGCCTTTATCTTTTGTAGTATTTATTAGAGGAAACATGACACATATAATGTTTTACTTAGGACTAAGAATGTAATTAGTTATAATTAAGTTTAGTGTTAACTGTTCACATTTAGTATTAATTACACATTGTCAACATAGTATCACACATTATTTTGGTTAGCTGGAAGATATTGCCTGCAGGTAATAAGCTCGCCAATTGCTCATGCTTTTTTTTCTGATCAATAAAGTGTTCTTATTATTATTATAATCGGATTGATAGAGGCATAATATTGTCTTTATTCGTTATGATATCAAACTATTTGTAAATTATTCACTAATAGTCCGATATTGTTTGCAACTTCTTAGCCATTTTCAGCACTGGAAACGACCTCACGACCTTTGAACCTGCTATATTATGACTGTACATGCCGTCGTTACATTTTTACCTGAGCCGATTCGTAAGCATCGGAATACCTAATACTCTCTTCTCTATCGTGCATTATGATACATAATATTGCCTTGCGATTGAACCATATCTTTCGTCATATATTTCATACTAACACTTTCGTATGTGTAAAGATTCCAATTTATACGAATAACAAAAATACTTCGCATATACCTATATACATATATTTAAATATTAGGTACACTCTAACTTAGCAAAAAGTTAATGCAAATTATGTTGAAACAATGTTTCCTCTCATTTGTGGTAAGCAGAGAAAATTGAAACTGAATATTAATACACAATTCAAACTAAGAAAGCCGATACTCGGGCCGTATATGAAGATGTCAAATGTCAAAAAACACCAGCTGAATAGAGAAGAATTAAAGAGATTAAGTACATTTACAATAATATTAAATTTCATGATATGAAGTTACATAGACCGGACTTGTGTCGCACAAGTAAAGGATTCTGTGAGTAAGCGATTGTTATATTTAATATTAAATTTATAGCGGAATGATTATTATTTATTATTGTGTCCCTGCACCGTTCTTATAAAGGTGAATATACACTAAACATTTAGTCCATCAATCGCATCAATTCGATTTGAAGCTTTTTATTTTATTCAAGTATGTCGTCGACGCACGCGTCCATTTTACATCAGTCAAGTGTATTTTTTTTTTACCACGATATTAACACTCTGTTATATCATATTATTATGAGCTCAAAACTTGTGATGAGTTGAGAGCAATTATTTTTGTTAAAGATTTTTTTGAAAAAAAAATGTGCTCGCTAAATCTATCAGAAGCAATCTTTCTATTCTATCTATTCCCTCACGCCGTATCCCAAGAGGGGTAGGCAGAAAGAACGTAACGCCATATAGATCTGTATTTACATACTTCTTTCGCTTCTGCTACAGTCATACAATTTCTCATGCACGCACGTCGATTTCTCTTACTCAAAACACGGCCGTCCTTGAGAATTTGATTATCAGAAGCTGATAAATTAAAATATCACAGATGATATTGTGTTTTGGAGGGTTTGATGGAACGTATCTGAAGTGTACAGCCACCTTAATAAAACCATAGCTATAAAGGTAGGTATCTTCTCGTAGACAAATCACAGAAACTGTTACAATAATGGCAATATATTAAAGATTTGTCGTCCCCTAGACCGCCGGTTCGAGACCTGACTGGGTTCTAAACATATCTACAGTACCTACCTAATAAAATTGCCTGTGTCTTTGAATATTATATAGTACTTCCTTTTGTGAATGTAGATGAACTTTATTTTGTAAATGCATCATTTTGACACTGGATGGCGCTGAATGTATGCTAAATATTTCTATCTTACATTCAAACTCTAATCGTTTTTTGACATCAAGAAAATGAAAGATGATTTAATCAAACTATAAATAATTATGATAAATCATATGTTTTATAGGGATTTGTTGAAAGAAAATATATCTGGAATATAAAAATGATTGATTTAAATATGAACTACAGATATGCCAAAACGTAGATAGACAAAGAAACAAAAGAAGGTCAGACTACAATACAGACTACTACAATGATTAAATCCGCTGTCGACTTACACCACCTTCACGAAACAAGCATACTGCTTATTTTGAAAACGTCTGGAATGTATTTGGGCTTATTTTCAAATTCACAATCATCATCATATATCTTAAGTCATAAATAAAATAAAATAAAGCATTTTGGATGAAAAATTAGTATTCTTTTAATATAAAATCTTCTAAAGTTGCTCCTTTGAAATATATCGAGGATCATCATTATCGTCGTCCTCAACGCTCCTCTCGGGAGCACAGGGCAGAAATCAACCTACTCTAATCAGAACGTCTCTGTGCCAATCGCGTCACCTCTCCCCACGACATTCCCATTGATCAGAGCCCGTAGACAATTTGTACTTGGCGATCGCCTACAAACGAATTTTCGTCAATAACTGCAACAATAACGCATAATTATACGGTACGTGTAGGTAGATTGTCGAAAAGTTCGCCAGTAGACGATCGCTAAGTACAAATTGTCTACGGGCTCTGATATCGTTGTCATAGGAACGGTGTATTGTGAAAGAGGGACGCCCGGGCTAATTGAACTCTTACGGACGAAAGAACAGTGCTCTTTTTTGCCAAATATCATTGGACATTCTCAGAATATAATATCTAGGATAAAAAAATATATATTTCATTCATACTGCAACTGCATACAGGATGACATTCAGTGTCCGGCATTGGCGTAATGCAAATATTTACAAGAGTGCTATTATTGTTATTTCTCTAGTTGATTTATGCAGTGGTGTTTAAAATAATAGCATGGCATTCGCATTCAATAAATTTGTTATTAATACCACCAACCTTTCAATGTCAGCTTTTTACTCCCATAATGACATATTTATTACTATTTAATACTGAAAATAATATCACTAGATGGATTATTACGACCTTAGTGTTTTAATGGTTAACGGATTTGACTCATGTACTCGAGGTTGGTGATTCAATTTCCGGTTGGATGATAAAAAAAACTATTTAAATTACTCGTAATACTTGCCAATAAATAAATTAAGTATCTATCTGTGATAGAATATGCCTTCAATTCTGAATGTCATATTTTTTACGACATGGTGATATTATAGATCTATGTGCTGAAATATGCCGTGAGTTTACTGACTATTAAACTTGTTGGAGATGCCGTAATGGTAGGTATAACTATAAGGTTAGTTGAAAAAGATCGCGGCTTTTCGCTAAACTCGCCTCTCTGTATATTGGTTGGATTAATTTTGAATTTTGGATTTAATTTTGGCGGGGTAGGTAGGGAGAATAATTGCAAGCAGAATTTATCTACTTTATTTTTTTGACATTCTTTACTCATTACAAATTTGGACAACATGCATAAGGAAACAATTCATCTTCAATTAATATTTAGAAAATGCTATCACAATCAAAACAAAAATAATGCTTTATTTTGAAAATATGCCAAAAACTAATAGCGCACTTTTAAAACTAATAAAAATAATGTGATTCGTTTAGCATATTATTGATCAAAATAAGGATTTACGCCAATCAATGCAAGATAAATACTAAAATTAATTTCCAGTCTGATTGTACAATTTTAAAAATTGTATAGGGCTAAAAAACAATAACCACCTTATTTTCCCCTCGAAGGCAGCACGATTTCAAAAGTGTTCCACATCAAACACGCGTATTTAAGACACATTACATATAATACATGTTTACAAGAAAGCATTAATTGTACATTCCTTTCATACTAGTTCATGGACCCAAACCACATCCCTGAGGTACACCACTTGCCGCTGCGATCTCATACACTGTAATCTTTTCCACGCAATGCCAATTATTTTGATCATAACAGCTATACATATGTATGTATAATATAAAACATTACAGCATATGAGTGAATTCATTCAACATTCTATCATAATATTATCCAGTAATTTATACTGAGGAAATCATGTTTCATTCATAGATTAACTTTGTTTACTACCAGAATGCAATGGGTATGTGGAATAACCTATTACTTTGAAATCAATGAGTGTTCCAATTCCATAGTATTTCAAACTTATTATATCATACTCTTCGATGTCGGCTTTTTACTCCCATATTTTTTATTATAGAGTTCATTTCATTTCTCTAAGCCAGATATTCAAGAAGATTTACCGCAGATTTTCAAATTTAAATTGAAACCGCAATGCTCCAACGACTGACACAATTTTTGGTTCGCATAATATTGAATCACATAAAATTGCTATTGGTTCATAGACCTCTATAGTGTGGCCTGCTAAAATTATCTTAAGACTATAATTTATTTACAAGTCGAATATGTTCGAAATAAAAAAGTCTAGAAATCGTTTTTATTTCAAGGCTGAGTGGTCGTGGTCTTGAGGGCAATTTGTAATCCAACGTTTCCCCCAATTTTTTTGCGAGTAGATTCAGGGGAATAAATTCAGAAGAATCATACAAATAACATTGTGCTTTGTAATTAATCTAGACTTGCAAATATTTGCGAATAGCCTAGGTTGTATCCTAAGAGGAAATTAAGTGGACAGCCAATGTCAAATATGAAACAGAAAAATTATAAATCAAAGTCTGAAAATTTACATTGGTCAGATTTGAAATTTCACTGAAAAGAGTTCAATAATTTGTGAATGAAATATTGTTTAGTTCAAGAAAATATTATTTCACAAGCTCAATTTGATAGAAATTGAAGATATTTACGGATCAGTGAAGCAAAAAAAAGGTGTTAATAGTTTGTTTACTATACCGAATCTTATTCATTCATAATAATTACGTTCCTATTCTTAAAGTCAAACAACTTAATTCATAGAGAGGGAGTATGTACTATCAAAATGAATGAATGAGTATTGAATGAATGAATGATAGGGCGATAATGATCGTGGGTAAATATTGTAAATAGTATAATTTTATGCATGGCTGATAAAAGGGTAAGTACTTTTGGTATATGCTAATCGATTAATAGAGGAGTATAAATAGATCATTCCACAACTTTAGGTGTTAGAAGAAATGCTATTTCCGGCGCCATTTAAATAGGAAGTGTTTAATTTTGAATGAAACTTTCACCCATCAGAGCCTTTAGAATATTGAAGGAAGAAATTATTAATTAATGTAGAATCGACCAGGGCAAAATAAAGAATTACCTTTTTTAAATTGTCCTGGATCTGGGTGATACATGTGGGTAAATGTGTTGGACAAACATATTGTGTTGCCACGCTGGTACCCAAAATATAAGATTCATATATTAATTTGGAACTAGCTCAATCTGTGTGAATTGTCTGTACGTGTTATCTTAATATGTTAAAACTTATAAGAGTTAGATTATTAATTACCTAATTTGTAAAAAAAAACGTATTTATAATAAAATTAATTAGTCAGTTTATTTCAAAATGCAATAACAATTATAAGCTTAAATCAAAGACCAAACCACGATTTTAACAACCATAATTTGGGTTTACCGACCAAAGATTGTCTGCATTTGATTCTTTTGTCAATTATTATATTACTACTACTAATGCTTGTTATATGTATTGTATCAAATAAGAATTCAACAGTAACATTCAACAATTTCTACGATAGCATCTGGTCTCCCAACTGACCAAAAGTAATAATGATACTAACAGTAATGTAATATAATGTAGATGAAGAAGGTATGATAAGGATTGAACGAAATCATTGCCTCCATAGGAGGTCCAACTTGTCTTGTCTTCTGAACTTCATACCGACTAACGAAATAATAACTATTGACTTGAGATGAATTTGATATTCGGCAACTACCGATATTTAAAAATTAATATGCAATCAGATATAAGAGCCCGTAGACAATTTGTACTTGGCGATCGCCTACAAACGAATTTTCGTCAATAACTGCAACAATAACGCATAATTATACGGTACGTGTAGGTAGATTGTCGAAAAGTTCGCCAGTAGACGATCGTTAAGTACAAATAGTCTACGGGCTCTGATTCATTATTCGCAAGGGTTCTATGTATTACCACCTGTATAATGATCGCATTAGAAACACGGAGATACGTAGAAGATCGGAAGTTATGGATGTTGTCGAAAGAGTGGCAAGGTTGAAGTGGTCATAGGCAGGGCATGTTGCTAGACTTAAACATCAAAGATGGACAAAAAGGGTAGTGGAGTGGAGATCTCGTGAAGATAAAAGGAGTACCTCCAACACGTTGGTCAGACGACATTAGAAGAATCGCTGGTGACTGGTTGCAGAGAGCTCAGGACAGAAATGCCTGGAGACATATGGGGGAGGATTATGTTCAGCAGTGGACAGGAATAGCTGCATAAGTAAGTAAGTAAATAATTCTTGGAGTTCACTTCAACTGCGATGCATTCACATACTACTTTTGTTTAGAATTTTTCAGAATTATTTTAAATTATGTTTATTAAGTTTTAATATTAACTTTCTGAAAAACGTTAAGTTCAGTATTGCAGCCTCATTAGGTAACTTTACGTTCACTTGATAATGAGAGCGGAAGCTCTTGAAAGTCGGCTCGGGTTTAATCTTCTTCTATGAGTGCCATATCAGGTCCCCCCGACGTTGGCGATCACTCTGGAGAATGCTTCCCTGTCTCGTGCTGTGCGGACCAGCTCTCCCATCCGTGTTATTCCGGTCCATTGCCGTATATCTGTTACCATTGCAGTGTCGGGTTTAATAAAGTCACTAATATGAGTGTTTTTCTTAATTTTACACAAGCATCCACCAAGTACTGTTGTTGGAATAGAATAGGGTAGGATAGGAATATCCGTTATCCGGTCAAATTACTAACCATTACATCACTAATAATAACATTTGAAGCATTGATAGAGGTTTCTACTGCTCCAGCTATTTGGCCTCTAACCAGCATAGTGTTGGGTATATTCATTCTCTTCTTCATCAATTGACCTTTCGTTTTGTTGAATCGTTATTTTGTTGTTTTTTTTCTTCTTATTATTACTGAATCTCGTTCATTCGTCGGTCAATAAAAACAACATCTCGTTGATCAGTCGTGCGTATCATCCATTTTGATGACCAAAATGAGTTTTTTTTTTGTTTGCTGTTTGTCCTCTTGATTTTTGTGATCGTAATATAAAAACGTCCATTGTTGTCGTACTTGTTGTTCCTACTTAAAAGTTCTATTTTAAACTAGCTTTAATTATTGATCCCGGTTTAGATCGGAGAAAAAAATCAAATTGAAACAAATTGACAGTGTAAATAACGAATGAAGCCTTTATGCATAATAACAATTATAATGTTTAAAAATGCCAACATAATGCATTTTTTTATGTCATAACATGTATTCACTTGAATCCCATTTTGTCGAATACTTATTCAAAATTAATTAAAGAATCGACCGACGGTTCTTGGTGGAAATTCATATGAAATACGATATATAGAGTTGAGTGGATCAATAGTGGAAAAACTATATATTGTGTTTCAAAAATAAATTTTCAATGTTAATTGTTCACGATTTGAAAAAAAAATATTAAGTTCCTTTTTTAAACAAAGTGGCGATGTTGAAAGATTTTTTATTTTAATATCCGTCCAAATTTTTTTTTATAATTTACCATATTTATCAACAAGTATGAGCGACAATTTGAACATAAGATACATTGGTGATGTTTTTGTAAGTATTCGCAAAGACATTGGTTTTCTGTTACTTATTTGCTTAGAGCGATTATTCAAAATATTAAGAATATTCTTTTATTCACATTTATTCGGGCCTGTAACATACTTGAATACATTCACAAATTACGAAAAAAAAAAAAAAAATTAGGACGCATAAACACACAAACGCACATAAATTTTGTAAAGGGATTCATATTGGTTGGTAGGTATTATTTTAATCGGAAGTTCACGTAATACATAGAAGCCTCTTGTCTCTGGTTTGTATTGATCTTTGTCATGGTTTGGTGAATAATTGTAGAGTACCTGAAGATATTTTTTTGCCGATATGCTCTTGGTCCATTTAATCAGGGTCTCGTCTTTCGATCTATGTACAACGATCGACCGCAGTCGACGATGACATAGCATGATAACAATAATAATATTCAAGATCATTTCTTGTAATTATAATTACTTTTACGTTCCATTGTAACTAATTATTACCTATTTTGTTAAGTTTAAAGAGCAGCGATAAAAGTTTTTTGAATAGTGATAAAAGCCTTTTGAACAGTGATAAAAGTTTTTTGAACAGTGATAAAAGCTTTTTGAACAGTGATAAAAGCTTTTTGAACAGTGATAAAAGCTTTTTGAACAGTGATAAAAGCTTTTTGAACAGTGATAAAATGTCAAATACTAATACCCGAAATAAAAATGAAAATCAGAATAGAGATCTCTTTACCAATAAAAAATCATCATTTGATCCGATGCATGTATAGACAATTATAACAAGAGTATTTTGGGAAAATACTTTCTTTCATTTTTTATAAATTAATTTATGTACTAAACGATAAACAGTACAAAGTTCTACGGAGACATGAAACATGTCTTTAATATAATTATATTATCATAAACTGAGTACATTCTATTTTCATGGAAATATAAGGCGGAAACTAATCTCCTACATTCAAAAAAGTCTGCGTCAGTGAAATCATTTCTTTCCTTGTCATATCTGATACGTAGGTATAACTGTCTTAAGAAAACAACTCAAACATAATATTATAACAACTCAAAGAGATTAGACGACCGGTGTGGCGTGGAGGCTAGCGCACTTGCCTTTGAGTCACGAGGTCCTGAGTTCGATTCCCGGCCAGGGCAAAGTGAAGAATGACCTTTTTCAAATTGTCCTGGGTCTGGGTGTTACATGTATATGTGTTTAGTGCATTGTATATATGTGAATCGTCGTGTAAGTACCCATAATACAAGATTCATATCTTAGTTTGGGACTAGCTCGGTCTGTGTGAATTGTCTATACATGTTATGTTATGTTATGTTATGTTACATTATCCTGAATGAACTATAAAACGGGGTTTTCTAAAATAATGAATTTGGCAATGTGCAAACCAATTTACAAGTGTACACATTGAAACAATTTATATAATATCAAAAGCCCATAAGCTTGTCACAATTAAATAAAAGAAGAAAAATAGTCAATTGATAAAAATCTTAAATTAATCTTTGAGTGGTTTGAGACTACAGATAAAAAAGTAGATAAATGCATAAAAAAATGTAACGATAAAATTTGATCGATGTAGTTATAAAAATGTTGTGATGAAAGGTTCAACAATTTGGATTAATGATTTGAAATAATATCAAAACGGTTTATTTACCTACAGTTATAAAATTAATTCAAGTAATTATTAGGTTTATTATATACAAGCTTTTGTAACCCGGCATTGCTCGGGTTTAAATAAACAGAAACCGTGCAAATACATGGGTTAAAATTGGTATTTTTAGTTTGTAGTACCTACATAAATCTTCAAGTGATTTGCCATGAAAAGTAAAGAAAAATATTAGGCAAAAATAAATAGGTTCTTATGGCTAGTACCGAGGTAGGTACTTTTGTATTTATTTATACAAAAAATCAATTAACATTGTTTATGGATTTTTTACATAATACTATTCTTATTCTACAGTATGGATTTCTATGGTCTCATAATATCCTCCATTATGAAAATAGCTCAAAATGTCAAAAATATGCAATTTTTATTCTCATAATTCAGGATTTTTTGTCATTAGCAATCACAATGTTTCATTATGTAAACAGTCCCTAATTATTTAGTTTCAGTATTGTTTTATTTATTGTTACATCCATTTTGAAATTAATTCAATACAATGAAAAATGTTTGACTATAAATATTGGATTTTCATACATTCGCTTGGCAATTTTGTCAAGCGAATGTATGGGAATCTCATTAAAATTGTAATATCTTTATCAATACATAAGATATTTAAAATGTTTTTAGCCTTAAACCTGCCCAGGAGATGAGACCTCGTATAGAGTGTATTATTTTACTTCTGTCTTTCCTTATTTCAGAGTCCATTGAGGACATACGCACATACGAACCGACTCAAATATTTATGTGTGGATTTATGCTGTAATAATAAAAATCATCACAGAATAAACTAATAAAACAACATTAAATTATGATCAGGCTATTACAAGCGTCATAAGAATCATTATAGATAAACATAAAAATAATCAAGAATCATCAACACCCGTATTATTCACTAAAAATATATAATTTTAGACTCTGGCTTACTAACCATGAGTAATCTAAGAATAGAGTTATCCTCAGTAGAGCCAGGATTTCATTCACATCGAAGGAAACCCACCGAACACCAGGATGGCGCAGAAGTCTGGGGATTTCCATTTATCCGAATTCTATGCTAAACAAATCTTGTTCTTATGGGAGGCGCCATAGTGGGCAGCCTGAGCGGAACTACATTAACAATACAACAAAAAATAGCGTGCTTAAACCAACCAACTCGATTTAGATAGATATAGCTCAATATATTACCCCCTACACTAAGAAAAATACTAACGAAATTTCACATCGAATCATTGGTACGTACTATCAGATTAGGACCAGAGATCGTACAAACGATTCATTAGTACGAATCTATAATATTAACTCTTCGCAAACAAGTTGTTGGTAAATTTACCAATGATTTGTTTGCGAAGAGTTAATATTATAGATTTATACAATGAATCGTTTGTACGATCTCTGGTCGTAATCTGATAGTACCGTACCAATGATTCGTTTTGAGTATTTTTCTCAGTGTATTCTAATTCATTTTTAGTGTGCACGTTCCAATTTTTAGTTAGTGCACATTGGTATTCTATAAACTCTAAAATATCATATTATAAAATACGAATTTTAGTTCAAGTGACCTTAATTATTAAATTTAGGAACGTACTTATTTTAGTTTGAATTAATATAGAATAGGAGGTAATATCATTATTGATTTATAAAAATGGCAGCAGTGTTTTTATAGTCAGAATGCGCTAAAAATAATTGAAAGTCGGGAATGGTTTTAATTATTAATATGTTGGATGATTTATTCGGCGCCGTTTAATGGAGCATCCATCGGGAGCATCCATCCAATGGGCGCGGGAAACTATGTTGGAAGAGCGAAGTCTTCAGCTTGCTCCTGAACGTTGTAATCGGCTGGTTTTTACGGAGGTCCTCGGGGAGTCGGTTCCAAATGACGGGTGCTGCGACGCCAAAAGCCCTATATTATTTAACCAAATATTATGTAGGTAGTCGAAATAACTTCAATTTCTGTGACGAGCGTATTTTTTTAGCCGGACATAAAAGATGGATTAGCAATCATTATTCCGTAAATATAGCTGGTGTTAATGTCTATAATATCATGCGAACAACAACACCAACAAGAAGAAGAGTTGTAAAGTGAAAGAGTATAAGGCAGTGATGAAAAAAATGAAGTAAAACAAAATGAGAGCAAAGTGAACAGTTTCGTTGTTACTTGTTCATTATTATATTATTTTTATGGTTTACCGAAGCGATCAGGTATTTTTATGTAAGTATTATACGATCGAGTACAAATTATGGTCATTAGGCTGTCAATGTCCGATTTTTTTTTTCATGGGCATGTTCAAAACAAAGTTGGCTTTATTTTTTTTATTTCTTCCGATCGTCTCAATTTTTCTTGGAAGAAAAGGACAAATTTCTCCATTCAGATTAATTCTGCAGTAATGGAGTTATCTTGTCTCGCGAGGCTCCAAGGACTAAGATATCGTTGTCATAGAGGAAAATACGGTCGTTTTGGACATTGGAATCAAATCAAAAAGAAGATCTGCTCTTTTTGGCCAATTATCATCGGACATTATCAAAACACAACCAAGTTAAGATCACTATCTCCTCCATATTAATGAGAATATACATAGGTCATTGCCGAAACTAATTATCACATTATACTGATAATAATTATAAAAAAATTACCTCTTTAAAGGGTCAGTTATTTATGTATTTAGGATTTGACCGATTTTACTCTAATATGGTACTCATTCGATTCGGTCTTTGGTTATTTTTAAATGATCAGTAGTCGGGTTTGAGTCGAAAACAAGTACACATTAGGTATTTCCATGTCCAAGTAGGTACATAGTCTTACATGGTACATGGTATGTATGCACGTATAATAGAGGCAGAACTCAGTTGGTGTAGTAGGTACCCACCCTGGGGCGATACAGATTACAGAGATGCTGAAGAGTTTAGAGATAAGTTATCTATGAGTACATAAGTCAAGTGCGGCGGTCAGTCATTAACTTACTCTGAACAGGTGGGGTCAATTATAATCTTGTATCGGGTGCTCGAGCGGGTGTACCGCAGGGATTACAAATGAGGCCCTTTATAATTTTCAATAAAGCAGTAAGTATATCACATATATTTTTTGTATAAAATTACATTTTTTGAGAAAAGTAAAGAATAAGTAAACAAAAAAAATATTACAAATAAATTCAGTTTCGTTATTAAAATATAATCATATTTTGTATGATTTGAATTATTCTATTTAAGCACAGGTTCAAAATTGATTTTTAGTACACAATTAGCATAAAACTGTACCTAATTGAAAAAATAGAAAATAAGAGTAACCGCGACTTAGTTTCTGGTGTTTAAAATTTAAAAACATGAGCAAAAGAAAAATAAGAATAAAATTACGAATATGGCAGAAAGAGAAGAAAAAAAATATATAATGAAAAGTTCGCGAAATGTAAAAAAAAATACCGAGTGTGGTTTGAATTATTCAAATTCCAACAAAATAATGTGACCAGAAAAATGGGGTTGATTAATTTTGAAAACTTTAAATCAAATAAATAATTTTATATTTTGTGGGATGAGATTGTTGAGCTCATCTGTTACAGCATTCTTATATCCTCGGTAGACGGATATAATTGGTTGCCCCGGAGCTACCGAAGAACCGACCGAACCGCCCCGCCCCCGAACCGATCATTCCGTGAACTCTGGTCCGTGAACCATGCCGTCACAATCACGGACAGGCATGACCACATTATTATCAACATCAGTATCATACGCAATATAAAAAAATCTATATGTTATATCAAGTTTGTTTGTATTTTCAAATACAATGTTTTATTTGTATTTTTATTTATATATTTACGAGCACAAAACAGAGTACATATGAAAGTACCGGAAAAAGGTAGATCTTTCAAAGGTCACCTGTCATCCAAAACCATGCGCCACAATTAATTAAAATAAAGAGACCTAACGTTCCTGTTGCTTGAACTCGACTACATATACACAGACTCGCTCGCCTATTCATTCATCACACTAGCACAATCACAAAAGTCTTATACAATTACAAAATGAAGTGAAGGGGGAGAGGTTATTTTTTTTCTATATCCGTATATGCTCAGAATTAAATTTATAGGTATTCAATTCTTTTCCAAATAATTTATATACAACATGACGTGGCGTTCATAATTTTTCTGTGATGTTTGTAACCGATATTGAACCGTATCTTGCACTCTTAACTAAATAATATACCTTCTCCAGTTATTACATTGTGTACGAAAAATAACAAGATCACAGAAATGCTATGTAATAAAAGCTTACATATTCATACCTACTCTTTTGTATGAAAAAACTTAAGTCAAGCGTGTTGTTAATCTTTAAGCGACCATATTTTTAAAAATGTGTATTTGTCAATATTAACGCCAAATGCGTAGTGTGGCGATTCCTCTATTTGAATTTTGTTAACTTTGGTGATAATGAATCGACAATTTCCTCCAATGTTTAACGATAAAGTTGAAGAAAGTTTGAATATACTCGCTCTTAATCAAAATAATATAAATTTAGTAACTATCCGTTGAATTGGTCTGCAACAAGCATAGATTTTCTTCTCAATTCTTTCCTATCTACTTCAAATCTACATATTTGCCACAGCGCATGTCCTTCATCTCATGGTTAGCCTGCCTAATGCCTGCTTTCGGTCATGCCCTCCGCGATAAAAATGAGCAGTCCTGGATTCCTGAAGTTGTGGCTCGTACACTCGTTGTTGGCTCATCTTTTTAGAGTTGCCTTCTTTCCCTGATCATGTTCAACAACACCTTGTCGTTTTCGAAATAATATATCACTCTATAAAAAAAATCGAGTCAAGGAAAACACTTAGTAAATTACACTAGTACCGCGTGCTCACCTATGAACATTCATCTTTTATAATTTTACTATATTTTATATATTGATATTATTATTATTAGTAAATTTTTATGTCTCTACGTATGTCCATACTAGTATATCATGTACTCGGTACCCAAGGCTTAGCGTTTTACTCGAACATAATACAACCACTGTAAAGAAATTGTTATTACATACCTATGTATCTATCTATTATTATTAATGTTCATGATACCTGTATTATATTAAAATGTTATGTAGCTAGTTAGGTAGGTTGTATAATAATATTTTATAGCTATAATGTAATCAGAATAATGTAAAGATGGGATGATGGACGGTGGCATGATAGGGAACGTGGCGGAATTTTATGCTGAGCTCCGTAACTACTTAAGTCTTTTTTGTTGTTACTGTTGAAAGAAATTAAAATATCTCATATCATTTGAAAAAATATTCTGAAGTTTTTACTAAGTTCAAATTAATTTGCTAAGCCCTTATTCATGAAAAATTGATAGTGTTTTGTCATTTTAATTTAATACAAAACTAAAAGCGATCAGATGAATCATTAACTATAAAAAAATCTTTAGCTATATAATAGAAACAATCCCAGTCGAATTCTAATTTCAAACTTTGTTTCGAATCTAATACGTATTTATCGTTTATAGCTGCTATACAATTATTTGAATTAAAATAATAACATTCTATATAAAAACAATGTTTCAGTTTCAGAATTTCCATATTTCGGAATTATAAACGTAAAATTCTTAAAGCATTCCATTTTATTCACTATCAAGAAGTGAAACCACCCAAAACTTTAAGTAGTTCTTGTTATCAGGCTAGCATAACTTAAAGGGTTGAATAAGGTGTGGTTTAGAATAAATTTGAATTCAAGAAGTATCAGGAAAGTATAAACGCGGAATGGTAAAATGTCTATAATTTTTTATGGCTAAATTACTTGTGCGGGAAGACAAACATCATCACATCTCTTGCGGGTGATAATTACTGTTATTATTTCTAGATAAATAGCACTTGTCTTCAAGGATCACTTTGATCCCAATAATCTTATTGTATCAGGGAAACATGAAATGAAAAGGATATCTCCTGTTTCTTGGTGTAGCGATACTGTGGGGATTATAGTTGACCACCGCATGATATCAGGGTTACATAAGAAAAGAAGGATTGCTTTAAGGCTTTGAGGTGAATATTATAATTATAATCACGGATGTCGACTTACGGAAAAATTAACTTATGAGCTCAGTGCTAAATTTAAATACTAAACAAAATAAATATTTATTTCTAAACAGAAAATTGATGAAATTATGAATTTATAGTCCTGCGTTTTAGATCTAGTATTTTTACATTAGGTATATGTAAGTCAATAAATGTATTGTATCTAAGTCAATAAATATTCATTCTCCTTATGATTGTTCACAACTTGACTTCCAAATTGCCACCGGATCGCGTCATCTATTAGAGCGTGTAGATCTTGAAATTTTCCTTGGGATGCGTATGTTGGACTCTCATTTATCAGATGGTCGATAATTTGTGTCATTCCACATGTGCAAGTTAGTGAGCCCATCTATTTCCATTTGTATAAGACAGAAGCGGTACAGCCTACATCACATCTAATGCGATTTATTGCACACCATATATTCCTGGAAAGTGTAAATCCGGGCAGTTCTTATCCTAAATCTGTTATAAAGTTTTGGTTTCTTGCTGACGATTATGTTCAATGTTCTCTCCATCTTTCTTCAGATGGAGAGAAAAACAGAAGAACAGAGCCCCTAGACAAACACGCACTTGGCGATCGACTACAAACGAATTTTCGCCTATAACTGCAACAATAACGCATTATTATATGGAACATGTACTTAGGTAGATTGTCGAAAAATTCGCCAGTAGACGATCGCTAAGTACGGTTTGTCTACGGGCTCAGACATATTATCTTTATTACACCATTATATTCGCGTATGTGCAAGTTTATATTTTAAGAAAAATCTTTAGAGTCAAAGAAAAAATATATGTATATTATTCCCACTGATATCCCTGAAACAGCTATACAGCTTCTTATCATATTCCTCGTTTAAATATTTTATAGATATACTCCTATTTACACACTATTTGATTATATTAGTTGATTCAATTATCTATAAAATAGCCTCAATACCAATGTATTTACTTGTATGCCTACCTAAAATATCAATTCGTGACTTTCCTGCTGTTTAAAGCTGTGTTTTTACACTATATTATATTATTTACTATGTTTTATATGTACATATACTGGTACATTCTCTATTAAGTTATGAAATTGTTAACTTCACAATGTAATAAAATATATTGTATCTACCTTTAAACTTAAGTAATTTTCTATATGTTTTAATGCTACTCTGTATAAAGTTTTAAACATCGAGAATTCACTCAATATAGTCAGATCAGTATTATCGGACAAATCCGGAGCATGTGACTGTGGTACAGCACAGACCATGCCACACTTGTTGGAGTGTCCATTGATCTCAGTCACATGCACTTTGGAGGATATTTTTGACGCATCTCCATCTGATGTGCGTTTTGCACATTACTGGAGATCGGTTTGATTGGTTTTTTTTTTTCTGGGTTTCGACACGATAAATAAATAAATTAATATCATTCAGCAATTTGAAAAAAATTCCAAGCTGAAATGGCAATGGGCTGGTCATGTAGTAAGACGATAGGATGGCAGATAGACTTCCAGAATTCTTGAATGGAGGCCGTGGGAGGACAAAAGAAGTGTAGGATTAGTGGGAAGACATCGCATTTTAGCAATAAACTCTCCTTCTGTACATTTAATTGAATAACTGTTATTTTTATGACACTGTTTTATATTGTAATATTGTAACCAATGTACAGTGAAGAAAAAATAAATAAATAATAAAATAGGAAGACCCCAAAAAAGATGGGTTGAAGGATATTGTCCAGATGATGGGAATCGTGTTGCTCGAGATAGGAAAGTGTGGAAAAGTTTTGAAGATGATGATTCTGGATGATTTTGTGAAGAGTGCAGTTTTCAATTTGCTTCTAAAGCTGGTAACAGTCTGATTGTCTCTCAATGGCACCGGTAGGCGATTCTACGTAACCGGTCCAACAACACCAAAAGCCCTCTCATGGAAGTTAGACTTATCGTCCTATATCCAGAAGAAAGCTAGCGGTAAGTGAGTAATTTGGAAAATGTCTTGTATTTAATACATTTCTACGATATTGTATCCAAGAATGTCCATACATAAGATAAATAGATAAGGTCCACCATATAACATGCAATATTGTAGCAATGTGGTAGCATTGCATAGGCATCTATAGAAGGATCTGATAACATTATAACAACAATAGCTATTATTGCAATGCTCTTGTGTTTTGCTTTGTAATACATTATATTATTATGTCGTGCTGTGTAGAATACTATGTAACTACGGTACACAGTGAGAGCGGCAATCGGGGATGATGAGCGGGTCACGAACGGCGTGCCATTGGCATGCAGCTAGACGCGTGCCAATATTGTTGCCTGCAATTCAGTCAAGAATACCACCAGTATGAAACGAAAAGATAAGCAAAAACTAATTTCATGACAGAAAATTGTAATTTTAACGCTTATTGAAAGATCCTGGGTTCGAATCCATCGTCTATGACCTACATCTTCTCCTAGACACGAGCATATTGCTTACTGCAAGAATGTTTTGGGTTTATTACCAAAACGCATACAGTTTTGATTATTATTGTTGGGAATGTTTCAAAAATTGTTGCTGCTATTATTTATTAAAAAAAAATATGACACTTTTGTACATTATTGTTATCTCGGAATACAATTAAAGAATGCAAGTTTTTATAGAAGTTAACCGTTTCCCTGTTTTTAATTTGGTAAATATATCTGTAGAGAACTTATGTATAAAATAATATGAATAGGTACATATAATAAAAAAAAATGAATACATATTTTTAAGAAACTACTACTACACTATCACGGCATATTCCGCAAGTAAGGTAGCCAGCGAACAAACTGCATGTAACAAAAGTGCAAGTCGTCCTTTTCGTACTTACTTCCGATGGCCGAACAGCCCTTGTAGGACCTTTGCCTCCGAAACAATTGATCTCAAAGCCTTTCTATCCTGAGCAATGGACTGCCAGTCGTTTTTAGCATTTAGCTCCTCTAGATCTCGGTTGATGTTATCCAACAATCTTTATCTTGGTCTGCCTAACGGTCTTCTGCCCTCGGGTATACCCTTTATGACTATATTTATGACTATAGCGGCCCGCAAAATCGAACAACTCGCAGACCCATCCTAAACGAAGAGCAGCCTTGTCCCGAATGTGAAAAAGTGTGCCTGTCCAGAATCGGCCTTCACAGTCACCTTAGATGGCACCGTCGGCAGGATGCTCGATTAAATTCAGTCTCTCAATAATACCCGGCAACGGGTACAAGGCATTATTATTATACCCTGCAGAATACCTTTAGTCGCCCTTCCTTCTCCGGATCTAACGACGTGGTCAATCCATGCCAATCTTCGGGAAGGTTCAATCTTTGAAAGGTTGGTTAGTTGTGGAGCGAATTTCTTCATTACTTTTAAGCCTCCAGGTTCCTTCTGTAATCCCCGGTCGTGGACTCAATATTTTTCTTAGAATCCTATTTTCAAAAGACAGAAGTCTTTGTTTGTCTTTTAGGGTCATAACACCAGGATTCCGAACCATAGATGACCACTGGTTTGATGAGGCTATTGTATATTTGAAATTTCACTCTTCTGGACAAAGACTTGGTTGTTAAGAGATTGTTCAAGGCCGCCGCTGCTCTCATGCCACTCTGTATTCTAGATATTATTTCTACACTCATTTCATTAGTGTTTGTTAGAATGCTACCCAGATATGTAAATTTCTGTACTTCCTCTATACTGTCTTAACCAAAAGTAATATGTCCGTATGGTGGTGTTCTGAAATAGTTGAGTTTGGACAAGTAAAGAAATTTTGTTTTGTCAACATTGATTCTCAACCCCATTGTGGTTGCGTGACTTTTGATTGTCGAGTACATCTCTTCCAGCTCGTGATGATTACTAGCTACCAGTGCCAAATCGTCTGCATATCCAAAGATCTTATGGTTTACTCCTAAATGGATTCCACCTGATATGTTATTTATGCTGCGTATCACACTCTCCAATGCAATATTAAAAATCACTGGAGAGAGTAGGTCGTCCTCTCCGTGCCAATAAAAAATAAGACATTCAGGATAGGTGCCAAATCTCAATTTCACTTCTCAAGAAATTCAGAACATAAAAATTGCGATATTTTAAAAAAGTTACATAATTTTCCATATTTTAATTCAGGTTCCAATCTTAAACATACTCGAAATGAGTCTTATTTTACTCTAGGATTAAAAGGGGCAAGATCGATAATAGTTACTAGTGTAAATTATAGATTATGATCTACACGGGTCAGGTTATGAAGAGTGTGTAGGTGTGTTGAGTGGAGAATGGATAGATAGATCTTGGATCTATGTACATACTTTGGATCTATGTAATACGTACCATCATTGAATTCTGGCGCCTGTTACGTTTCTAACACAACAGATGATATACAATAATAGAGTTCAAAAAGGTCACAGAGGCCTGGAGGATATAGAGGCTCTTAATAAATGTAAAGAGGACAGGGAAGGATCAATATTTACTAAGTAAAGATACAAAAAGGAGTTATTTCAAATCGGTATTTTAAATCTTTGATTTAAATTTATTGAGCTTATAACATTCAAAATAAATAGCGAAATATATGTAGTTACAAATTAACCACATACATTTGCATTGAACTATTTGTAAAAATAATATTTAAGAATGAATTCATGTCAATTATGTCTTGTTTAAAGGACCCTCCGCAAGCTTGGATATCTCAGGAATCAAGGACTCCTATTTAACCGCATTGCCAATTTTGTCCTCACGGGCAGGCCCTAGTGGGCAGCCTGAAGGTCAATAATGTCTTCTCATTCATGTCATTCAAATTAAGTTATGAATATTAAGTATATTGTATAAAATTTATTTATTTATCTGATGATATCATTAAGATAAGCAATAATAAAAAAATCGATCGAATTGATAAAGTAAAAAGTCGACAAAGAATTATTTATCAAAAATGATAATTGAAAAAGCTGAATCTATTTGTCTAGAATTTGATTAATTTCTAATACTTTTCCTTACCTTGCAAAACTTGCTTCAACAAATTATATTTTACAATTTATATATTGTATACAAATTAATAATTAAAGGAAAACAATAATATTATTTAAAATCAGCTTTCAAAGATTTTGCTTTTGAAAGGATAACTTTCAAACATAGCAACGTTGTCATTTGTTATTACCGAACACTTCTACGAAATATTAAAATCGTTAAATTACTATAATTTAATCCTTGAACCCTCTCTGTCACGATCTTCAAGAAGGCTGAATGATTTTTATAATTATTATAGAAAACCAATTAAACTTCCCAAACTTACACTGTTCCTTCCGTAATTTTAAGAAATAATAAAACTCACTTAGTTTTAAAAGTGTAATTACTATACAGATTTAAAAAATCGTTTTTGTTATATCACCACTTTTTAAAAATCACATTAAAAATAGAATTTTCCAAAAAGTACTATCGAAATTAAGGAAAATATTTTCATAAAGCTTGAGATAATTTTCAATTAATTTAGATTGAATTTGAAGTATGTTTATCTACTAGAACGTTAAAATCATCACTGAAAACTAATTCGACAATTTCACCTGCTTGATTCTATAGTTTTCCCTTGTAATTCATGATCGCCTGATAGAATTTTTCCAGCCGTTTTGTGAAAATAGGTGGGACAGCATAGTGCGCAGATGCAATAATAATTTGCTGCCTGTTTGTTTCTTTTCGTATAGTTGATCTTCAGTTCAAATATGATTTCCTAATACATATTACTGGTTGTTACGTCACAATTGAGGTAAAGATATCGTTCTTGACATCTACCCAGCATCGGATCTTTCCGACCGAAAAACCTCTCTATTTTTCATCATTTCCTAATACATATTCTAACGGTTGCGTACGAATTTAGGAAGTACGCGCAGATGACATGGCATCATAATGAACCTTTATTTTAAAATATTGGTAAATTTAAAAATTGATTTTTTTTCCATGATTTCCTTGACTTGAAGTAAACTAACTAGTAAGTAAACAATTTTTTTCACCAGAAAATCTAGAATTCACCTATAAAAACGAACCACCCATTTTATTTAATACCTGAATTCCTCTAACTAATACATACAGATAAATTTACTTCTTTGTAAAGCATGAAAATCTCTATAGAAATTTTCACCTGGTTTTTATGCTCTCCTGCTATTAGCACAAGTTTTGAAGGTGTGTCAATAAATAGTCAACCCACCTAATGTATGTTTTCCTGATAAAAGAACTGTGATTGAAGGCGTGACGATCTGAACTTGAGCCTAGCAACGACAATATCTTTTTACTTATGCTTTTCTGGTATTAACAAACGTTTCGAAGGTGTGGCAACCAATCTGCGCGCAATTTCCGCATTTGTTATTTTTCTTCTGTAAAAACTTCCGCTTTTTCTCTTCTGGACCGTTATGTTTGCCTGGATGAAAATTGAATAATGCGCAGTACAGACGTTTCTTCTTATATTAAATTGTTGACTGGAAATTTCCGCCAATTTATGCTGTCTTGATAATTGAAGCTGACGATATGTCGCAGTGGAGGCAATTTGAACGCAAATTTAGGAGAAGCAAACCCGTCAGCAGCATCCTCCAAAGATTTCAGCTTGATATTATGCTATCCTGGCAAGAAAAATTGCAGATACATCCAAATAAAGGTGGAGCAATAATTTGCGCAGATGCAATTTTCACGTGAAATCTACCATGCCTTTTCATATACTCCACAGAACACGCATGAGCAAAGTATGCACCATACAACTATATATGCAACGATGCATGTTGATAGTTGATGTTATTCAGCATCCCACAATGAAACTCTATTGCAATTCATGTTAGCCTGTTAGATATCCTTGATGGATATGAAATAATTAGGGTGGAGCAGTGCATCGCGCAGTTGCAATAGTTTCTCCGACTCCAATATAGGGACAACCAACGAAACGAGTGGAGACAATAGTTGAAGGATCAGCATCAAAGATATGTTCTCCTAGCTTTTGATGTACTCCTGGTGGAGAAAATTACAGTATCATACGAATAAAGGTGTGGTAGAATTTGCGCGGTTGCTTCATCTTAGCGGGTTTCAACTATTGATTCCTTTGCATACTTTCCTACTTTTTTTTATTTATTTCAATTGCTACCAGGATGCGGTGTTTCATTGCGCAGTTACTCGCCTTTCATCCCGTATGCATTTTGAACCGCATAATACGACCAGATTTCATTCAGGCGATTATTATGATCTCCTAGTAAAAATATCTCGAGAAAAGGTAGGGCAGTATTTTTGCAAGCATAGAAAAAAAATAACCACAATCCATCTTTTTCCTACCTTTCAATCATCCTCCATTTTCTTTCAAAGTGCATAATGTACAATTTGTATATCATAAGCCCAAATATGCACAGTATTAGTAATGTTTGTACCATGAAGGCGATTATGGTGGGTAGTGCTTAGATCATGGGTGGCCAACCTTTTCAGCAGCCGGACCAAATTTCAGAACGAGATTTCCTACCGGGCCGCACAACAATATTCTCCATATAATTATGAAACATTTGATTATTTTACTTCACCTTAAAATTTCTAACACCCCGTCGCCAAATTTTCAAAATGGTATAGGAATTTGTTTCAAATGAAATGTTTCAAAACTCCTCAGTTTTCTTGAAGAACTACTACTACTATACCATCACGGCATATCCCACAAGCGGGGTAGCCAGCAGATCAGCTGCATGTAAGAAACATGCAAACTGTCCTCTTCGTGCCAATATAAAATCAAGACATTCAGGATGGGTGGCAAGCCTCATCGCTGAATTCTTGAAGAATATTTTCTCAAAATATCTTTTTTAAAAATGTAACGAGTACTTGTACCGACTATTATAAAAAGTGTGCATATGCATCGCGGGCCACAAGCAGGCACCACGCGGGCCGCGGATTGGCCACCCTTGGCTTAGATAAAGGTGGACGGTTGGTGTATTTTGTACAAGATATTCTGTGGACTTAATACACATTTTACTCCACCTCACATCATTGTCGGTTCAACGTTACAGTAAACTCCCAAGATCAGCAGAATTGGCGTTTCAAAGTTTTTACTCATTGTTTCTATGCACTCCTAATACAAAATATGGTAGTAACGTACGAATAAAGGTGGAGTAGTATTTTGCGCAGATGCAGTATTTAAGCCTTCTTAAGATATTGAACTATTGAAAGCATTCTTGATAGTTTATGTTACCCTGTTGAATATCTTTGATATTTTACGTAACAATCAGCGTGAGGCAGTTAATTGCGCAGTTGCTGAAAGTTTTCATCCCATCTCCAAAATAACAGTTGCAAAATCCCTATCAATATCATTTTTTGAAATTTCTCTTGGATTTTATAGACTCCTAATGATACGAAAGTAAGAGAAGGTGTGGTATTAATTTGAGCAGCTTCATTATTTCTGCTGGAAAGCAATTTTGTCACACTTAACTATCCAACTATTTCTACGTCATATTCTCCTGATAAATATCCTTGATTATTACGTAACAATGGGGTGGAGCAATTGGATTGCGCAGCTGCTATTCAAGCATCCTCAATTTGTCTGTATGATCAGACCACAACTTCAGTTTGGATACCCTCTGCATTAAATGAACTCCTGGTATAAAATATAAAAGATGGGAGCGAATATATGTGGAGCACCATTTTGCGCAGATGCACCATTCCACTCATTCTCTTTACAGGTTGAATTATTTGCTGCTTCACTCTTTTTCAACAGAAATAGTTCCACACTAACCGATATACATGAGAAAACTATATGCCTATTGCATTGGTGCAAGAAGTCCATCCTTTGCATTTTATGATTTCCTGCTTGTTATCCTTGATTATTACGTAAGAATTCAGGTGGAGCATTGAATTGCGCAAATGCAATGGATTTCATTCGATATCTGAAATCAATACCCTAATGAATATGAATATAGTCGCAAGTCAAATTTGTAAAGTTGTACGGCTAATTATGAAATTACTTCTATGGTCCATGATTTCTTGGTTCATATCTGATTTTACGTAAGAATGAAGGTGGAGCCCTTAATTGCGCAAACGCAACAGTTTTCATTCAACATCTCACCATTGATATTAAACGTAGCTGCTAGCCTAACTTGGAAAATCACATGGCGATGCAACATTCTCTCCTACACTCCATGATAGCCTGGTTCATATTTCTGATGTTTACATAAGAATGAAGGTGGAGCCCTGAATTGCGCAAATGCAACAGATTTCATTCAAAATATAAATATAATGCACCGATGGTATTGAACATAGCTACAAATCGAACTTGGAAAGTCACATGGCGATGCAAACATTTTCTCCTACAGTCCATGATATCCTGGTTCATATTTCAGATGTTTACGTAAGAATTAAGGTGGAGCCTTGATTTGCGCAAACGCAACAGATTTCATTTAGCATATAGGTATAATACACCAATGGTGTTGGATATCGCTGCAAGTCGAGATCGGAAAATCACATGCCGATGCAAACGTTCTCTCCTATAGTTCATGATATCCTGGTTCATATCTGAGATGTTTACGTAAGAATGAAGGTGGAACCCTGAGTTGCGCAAATTTCATTCAACATCTGAATATAATATACCAATAAAATTGAACATATGTAGCTGCATGCCGAGGTTGGAAAATCACATGGCAATGCAATTTTCTCTTCCAGTTCATGACTCCCTGATGCATTTCGTTCATGATTACGTAAGCATAAAGGTGGAGCTCTGCACTGCGCAGCTTCCAAATAGAATGAAATTGTATACACTATACATCTCTCATCCCAAACGGGATCAGTACGTAGTTCGTCCTTTGCATATTATGTTTTCCTGTTGGATATTTCTGATGGTTACATAAGAATTCAAGTACATTCTGCAATTGCAGGATATTGCACAATATTATTAAACATGCTTTAATCTTCTTATGAATTCCTGATATCAATTTCTCAAAGTTACGTCATGCGAGGCAAAACTTTGACATCACCAACAAAAGTTAAAAACATATCAAAAGAAAACTCTTTCCCGATACTTTAGAGTTTGGGAATAAGTGTGTTAATCTTAAAACGAACAAGATAGATGCGTCTTAAATGAGCGGTTGTAGGGTGCATTTCGGTGCGTGGCGTGGCCAGAACCGGCCTAAGTTGAATCGAGAGTACCCACTGATTGAGTAGGTACTATTATACATTAAAACCATTGTACATATACAAGAACGAGAATAAATAATAATAACAGGGGCTACAAAGCCTGAGGGGCTACCGTTCGGGGCTCGGCACCAGAGCTTGGGATATAATTAGTGGTATGTACTCGGGTATTATTATTTCTATAGCATTATAGTTATTATAAATGTATAGTTATATAACGTACTCATTATACAGTGCACGAAAGATAATGCTATAGTTATAAGTAAAATAAAATTATAGTAATTGATGTGGTCCATTGGACAAAAAAATGTACAAGACTTCCGATGAGGTCAAAAGTTGAATATCTCCTTTGATTATATTCTTTTATATTATTTTTTTTCTAGTTTCGTTGGTTGGCATTTGAATTTTTCATGGTTTTGGCACCACAGTTTTACTCTATAAAATTTGTATTATTTTCTTGGGACCATAAATCGAAATTTCCTAATGACACTTTGTCACATGAGCAACGTATTTTGACTTCTGAAGATTTCTGATACCTTGAATGACCCTTTTTTTCATAATAAACTACTCATGCAATACAGAAAACTATATTATACTAAAAACAAACTGAACAAGGGGTCCGGGGTTCGATCCCAGGTGCCGGCAAACTCCCCTTTCACGACACAAGCTTTTAGCTTACTGTGAAAGGTGTATAAGGTTGTATTTGGGTTTATAACAAAAACCCAGATATATCTTTTAAAAAAAAAAAAAAAAACAAAAAAAAATAGAAGAAAATAAGATTTTTCTCTGCTGTGCTTAAAAAATATCAGTCGAAGGATGAAAGAAGAAAAAAGGACAAATTTTACTTAAGATTAAACATGATAAACTAATTTATGTCAAATACCATACTAAAAAATGTGCGCAGCTTTCATCGACGAAATGCACCGGGTTACCTAAACATCTTTTCATACCACTTAAATTAATTTTTGAAATATTTCTGCAATGCAAGTAATCATAGGGTCCATCTGATAATAGAGGTCGAGATTCTTTAATGGCTTTTGGACTTGAAGACTTGCAAATTTTATTATAATGTTATTTTAATGTTTATGACAGTAATTATGGTCTTTTTAGCGGTCTTGAAAAAAACTTTGCAAGTCAATGTTTTGTTTATACTCATGGCTAGCCTTTTGCATTTAGCACGAGATTTTAGTTTAAAGTATTATGTTTTCTTTTAACGGGAAATGTTGAAGAATAAAGAATAAATAAAGACCAATTTCACTAAAAAAAATAAGAACTTTGAGTCACATTAGCCATCTAGACAGTCGCCAACTATAGACGACGATACACGATGACGATTTTTCGTGGATAGTTGCCTTTCATTACCTGGCATCGGGCGTTCTCAAGATGTTGTCGGTTTTTCAAGAATCATTCATTGTTGACTGCATTTATGTCGTTTACCCCGACTTCAATGATTTGTCTACGTTGTCAAATCCGGTCAAATTAAATGTACAACGATTTTCTGTCAATTTTTCCATTAGTATTAAATTTTTCGAGTCATTATATCTTCTTTTGTTAATCATGGAATAAATATAAAATTAAGTCTTCCACTAATTTTATTGTCACCTTTATAAAGACGTAAACAAAATACTACAAAGCAGACACCTTTGCTGTCAAAAGTGTTCCGACTTTTCTAAGTAATCAAAAATTTTGCATTTCATTGTGATTGCTTTTTAATAATAAAATGTTTTTACTTGGATAATAATTATTTTACTCCATAGAATAAGAGTTGGTACATCTACAACTACATACAATAACGATTTGAACACACTTAACAAAAACATTCAGTAATTTGGTTTCGGTCATCACGCAAGGGCTGGATGGATGGCTACACGTTACATGTGCAGTGCAGTAGCCCCTCAGGGCACGCGACTTGGTCCCGAATTGCGGCAGTTTGAAAGCGATCACGTGAACCATTTATTATTATTGCAAGAACCATCAAGGGTCAAAATAATAGTGAGTAAAAATAATTATACAGATTTTCATAGTATTATTGCCTGTGCAAATGTACAAATTTTCATTCGTCAGGAAGGAAATGAATAGTATTCGATTCTAGACCTAGCCGATTAGTAATACTTAGATGATAGTATTCAAATTGATGCTCTGAATGGATGTGGCCTAGTTTCTTCCGAGAGGATTGATTGGTGCATTGATGTGCTATTGAATTAAATACATACATACACAATCATGACATTTTACAATAATCGGGGTAACCAGCGGACTAACTGCATGTAATAAACATGCAATCTATCCTCTTCGTGCCAATTAAATAACTTCTCCCATCCCCCTTACTTTTTGATTATTTTCATTCATTTCTTTTTTGTTGTTATTATTTTATAATCTTGTATATATGAAGCTTTTTTATTATTTATGATTTAGTTTTGGGTTTGCGTCATTGGGTTAAATTTTCTAAAAAATTGTTGGCAAGCAACGTACTGCAGAGAATGAATAAAAAAAAAATCGAAATATTAAAAATATATTTCATATGGCATTTCGCTTAAAAGCTGGCTCTCAAAGAATTTAATTCTATAAACCAAAAGATAAAAGCAAAACAAATAGAGTACATTATGCAGTTAATTCACAATATAAAATAACTATGTTAGTACCTACGTAGCTCTTCAACAATTGATCTTAACCATCTGATAGTAGCAATGCAGTCTTCGGTTGCCATTGTGTATTAGCAGATTTACAAAAGAGGTAGACCAATAACAAAATGTACAATACTCTATCACTGGCTACATGGTGAGACAGAAATTATTCAATTAAATTTCTGATAAATGGGGTATTCTAAAGACACAAATGAGTTGTAGAAAGTGGAACAAACCAAAAAAAAGATGTTAATAAAAGTTTGCATATATATTTATACACGGTTTCCTATATTTTTTAAATATTTTATTACGAAAAAAATAATGTACAATTCCATCAATATTTTTTTTGTTGACATTTCAACTGCACTAAATTTCTTATAATACATAAATTATATATTTGTTACTTTTCTTATATTTTTTTTTCTTCCGTCTGCTTGATATCTTTTGTATATATTACAATTTTAATTCTTGACATAATTATTAAACATTTCAATGACATAATTCTATACTGACGCTCTTAATATTTTCATTTGTTTTCCATAATAGGATGACGTAATTTGACAAAAGTTTTTCATACACCCAGTTAATTTTTTTCACTTAGATTTATTTAAAATATCCAGTAATTTCTTCAATGTATATAAATTGACATTTTCATGAGAACTGAACAAGAAAAAGCAAAAATTTATTTCCAATGTTTTTTTTTTCTTACCCAACTGTGTTGTGAATGTGTATTTTGATTTGTTTTTTTAATGTATTGCATAACATGTAAAAGGCTCACGTCGTGGATATGTAAATAAATAAATTAATTAAATTTCAATTTCACAAATAAATACTTCGAGTTGTTTGACTATTGAACGGAACAAAGAAAACGTATATCTTTAACAGTACAATTTTTTTTTTATATGCAGTATATATTTTCATTTTCTGTTGTGTTTTTAAAGCAAAATATAAATATACAAAAACTACAGAAATGGCGATTTCTCGAATATAAGACATATTTTCTACTTGTTGAGTTGTGGAAATGAACAATCGATATTATCATCCCACACATTCTAGACATCCAATATACCTACATAAGCACCTGTTACGCCCAGCTATTGAACATTCATCCAGTCATTCAGTTCAATAATATACAATAATAAGCAGGTATCTAATTGAAACAATCAACATTATTGTATTATTCCATTATATTACTTATTGACTGGGCAAGGACTAGCCCCTAGCTTCGAGCTAGGAATGACTTTTCCAACAGAGAATCTATACCATAACAATATTTAATATGTACTATTTTTATAACTTGCTTTGTTACACTGACTGAACTCCAGAGATGATTATTGGAAATCTTTAGGATAAGGTCAGTAATATTGAATATCATCTCGTGGAGTTACCGGGAAAGAATAGGTCTCACACTCTTTTCAGATAGTTTTCGAGTGTCCTGTAAAATACGGAATTCATAAAACATAAAGATTAAAAACATTTAACAGTTACAGCTCAGCGATTTAGGTATGCCTCCCATATATTAAATGTCTCAACTTTTATTGGCACGGTAAGGTTAACTTGCATGTTTATTATTTGCAGTAGATCCGCTGGCTACCACATTTGTGGAAGATGTCATGATGGGATGGATGGATTTTGAATATTTATTGAAAGTTCTGAATAGATTTTAATACATTTTAAAGTTTTTTACAAATGTATAAAACAATACTTCATTTTTCACATTGAATGAATTATGCAATAGTAGCATATTTGGCTGAGAGGAATGGTGCTCGGAGACGTGGACGTCCGAGGATTAAATGGCAAGATCATTTAAATCAAATCCTACAGGACGGTCAAGTGTTGAGCACATTGAACAGGAGAGCATGCATGAGGAATTGTATGACAGTGACGGAAGCGAAAGATGTATGCAAAGATAGAAGGAAGTGGCGCTCGATCCTTTCTGCCTACCCCGCGAGGGAAGCGGCGTGATGGTATGTATGTATGTATACAATTATGCAACTTTCGCGCTTTCATCAAGAAAGCTTGACATTATCAAGAGAACTGGGTATAAAATTAAAGTCGAAAAAAACCTCAAATTATGTACCTATATGTGCAAAAAGTAGTGGTAAGAAAATAAAGGACAAATGATAGTAAGAGTTGTTAAGGCATGTTATAGACGAATAATGGGTTTTAACAATAACTAATTTTTTTGTAATACTTAGATATGTATATATATATATGTCTGTTTTTTTAATTTTATTTTAATAACCGGGTTAGTTGGAAGACATCGCATTTAAGCGATAAACTCGCCCTCTGTACATTGAATTGTATAAATGATATTTTCTATGTTAATTTGTATTATTGTAAACAATGTACAGTGAAGAATAAAATAAATAAATAAATAATATTTTTAAATGAATGCTACTATTATATACCATCATAACATATTCCACAGGCGAGGTAGCTAGCAGACCAGCTGCTTGTAATAAATAATGCAAGATTTCCTATCCGTGCCAAATAAAATTAAAACATTCAGGATGGGTGGGACACCTTATCGCCGAATTTAAGATGAAAAATGTTTTCATTTTTCCAAACACCTGCTTTACACGGAATATTTAATCCCAAACTAAGTTATTAAGAATCTTGTATTATTGATTTGTTCATTCATCGTATGGTCCCTCACAAATTTCCCACCAAATTCAGCATATTATTATTGGTAAGTAACGCGACGATACACACATATAAAGTGATCCAAAACACCCAGTCACAGAACGATTTGAGATAATTGACATTATTTTTCCCTGACCGGGAGTCGAAAGCATTAGCGGTACCTCCGCGCCATATCGGCTGTCAAATAAGTTCACTTGCTGCTCCACTTGTAATAGTACGCTATCATAGGTGAAAGATAAACTCTTAAAATATGTTATTATACCAACTATATAATAAACGTTACTTTATCAGTTACTTTAAGTACTAAATTTAATGTATCATTCCTTTTACTATTATGAAAAGATAAATATTTTATTGATTGTACAGAAAATAAATTTATTTATTACTTGTTATAAAATGACGAGTGTAATTCAGTGGTCGTTAATTAACGGTAACAAATCGAAACAACAACAACATCTAACAGTTTAACTGTTTCAATATAAATTACTAGGAAGTATCAGGGAAACATATCTCCAGCACAGGTGTATAATGTAATACCTAATCGTACTAAACTATATAAGAGCGAGCTTCATAATAGGTTATACGAGCATTATTCTAGTGATGAAAACAGTCGATTCAATCGATTACCTAAACTAATCGAATATTATTATGAAGATTACAAATACATTATAAACACGATTTAAAAGATAAATTTATTCGTTTTTTCACAATAATTCTAATTATTAACAAGATATTCAATCGTATTATTCGAGAGTCTGTGCTTTTATATTGTGATAAAACATATTGAAAAACCTTATATAAATATGTACCAAAAGAAAAACACTGTTTATTTTTCATATCAATAACTGAATGCTCTTTTGTCAAACTAGTTTCACATTATCAAGAATTTAAGTTTTAATATATTCTTGAATAAGAGTTTTGATTTTAGAATCGATATATTGGAATTTGGATTTTTCTGGCGGACAGTCGAGTGGTAAAATATAAAAAAAACGCGTTTTTAATTCAAAATTCCATTGACATTAAAATGTACAAGATTACAACATATTTTTAAGGATACTTTTTCTATCTATTTGCGATAAAAATTTGGTGATTATGGTACAATAGGCACCTCGTTTTTTTTCTATTCATAACCGCGTTAATTCGAAGATATCTCAATCAAGCGACAAATTCGCTCTTTGTGCATTGAATCGTATAGTATATAATTTCATGATACTTTGTAGGTACCTAATAGTTGATTTTATGAGAGTAAAAGAAATAAATATATTAAGTTTAAAAGCTTTGATCTTTCAAATACAGTTTTCATAATGAATGATTAGATCGATTGTAAAAACAATTCGATCCAAATACATCGATTGCAAAAATCATTCGATAGTTTGCAACACTTCACCTTCTCTAAAATCCACAGTTTCAATTATAATTATTTTGCTTTCCTACTCGGAACAAATTCATGAAACACTATAATTTGCAATGAATAAAACAAGAACGCTTTGTAATAATATCACGACAAAAGTATAGACGAGGTATAGTAGTTTTGTAGTGAAACATAATCCTTTTTTGCTCGTGTGATCTTTTTGTGAAAGTTTATCATGATCTGCCTTGTATGCTGTACAATGTGCATCCAATGCAGATTTATAGTGGAGCGAACATTAAAGAAATTATTAAAACTATTTTACGATTTCAAAAAAGTTATGATTCATAAAATTATACCTCAATTACTCACTATATATTGCGATTAAAATAACCATCTAATGGATGTTAACGTATCAAGTGGTATATAAATTATGAACGATCAATAATTATCTTTTAATTTGTGTAACACAGAAAATTTCTTCCTTGCGCTATGAAATGATATATACATAATATTATATTACACCATTAAATTCTATAGGTTAGACATCTCTTAGGATGTGATCTCTCATCTATAAGACCAACTTTTACATCCTTCTTTCTCAATCTATCTATACTATCACGATGATTATCATGATGATTCTCGGCAACAATTTGCGCCAGTATCGAGGCCGAAAGTTCCTGTGAAGAGAATCACCTTTGATCATGCAGCAAATCTGAAAACAAAATCACGTTTACTTGCATTCCGGGAAGTCTATATTAATTTTAAGCAGGTATTATTTTTTTGTAAATATTTGATTTATTTCACCTCATTTTATCATGCTTGGATTCCATTGATACATGGAGGGGTATGAAGGCGTGGCTAGTCGTGACTAGAGCGCGTGTTGAACACGCGGCCCACCGAGAAATTATTATACACAATCGCTCGCTGACTTAACCATATAACATTATCTTCTACTTAAACTACACAAAACCAATAAATAATACCAAATACGTACAAAATAATAATAATCTACCAGTAATCATTTATATACTCCTGGTATATATTAGATTTTGATATCAGAGACTAGGAAGTTTTGAAAGGTTTTAACGGCAGGTGCTATGAAAGTATCAGGGCTGAAAGAAATGCAGTGGGTTTTTCCTTTTAATATTTAGTTGTGCATGCACCTACCTACATTTTCATGCATTCGAAAGACATTAAATACGATTTGCATACATTTCTCTGATACTAATGGAAAGATATTATAATTGAATATTTTCCTGTACTTATATCTCAATTAATTTTGCATTTAAAATCCGTGAAAATATCAATTAAGACCTGTTTATATTAATTATAAGCTCTAAATTATAAAGGAGAGAGCAAACTGTATAATTAAAACGAATATGTTGTATGCAAAGGAGATACTTATAAATGAGCATAATATTATTAATCTACAAAGAGTCATAATATTTACATAGATATGTTGATTCTCACAAAAGTTTGATTGAAGGTATAATTTTACTCATGCTTTTTATGTGTTCCTAATAACATGCCATGATTATTACGTCACATCAAACGCATGACCGTAATAATAATATTATTATGTCAATTTAGTATAGACAGGGTGTCGTCATGAAATGATAAGCGAATAAATTATTAACCATCTTTTCATTATGCACTCCTAGTAAATATAGTTCGACGGGTGTCGCAATGAAACTGTGGTGCAATTTTATGGAAAAACTTGTAATTTATTAGAAACACTTCAAACATGGGTGCAAACTTTCACTGAACATTATTTTGTTCTTACATATTTGATTTTCTGATAAATTTTTGAGAAATTTGGTAGATTCATTCGTATATTTTCAGTCAAGCATATTATGCTCTCCGGATAACTTTTCAGCCACACATCGCCGTTGTCCCACAATAAACATCTGTTAGGACTACGCATGACTTAAGTTATCGTATGTGCTTGTTGCACACATGTATGCATTTTGCATAAACTGCTTTATAGAAAGGATGACCACTCCCTAACTGAAAACTTACTCTAGCTTTTCATGTTTCCCTGGTATATATCCTTGATGGTTACGTAACATTTGAAGGTGTGACGTGCATTGCGCAGATGCAATAAAATTCAGGCATTCGATATCTGAAATCTATGCATTTAATGATAATAATATGATGGTTGCATCTTGCTCTGAAAATTTACTTTTCTAGAACATGCTTTCCTGGCTAACATCCTCGATGATTACGTAACATTTTAAGGTGGAGTTACCACACTGCGCAGGTGCTGGAAATTTAACATATTGCAATAGTTGCATCTTTTGATAACTTCTACTCTTCCTACTCATGATTTCCTGGTGAAAATAGAGGTGGAGTACTGTACCGCGCAATAGCAAAACAAAGAAGAGTATGAGTTGCAAATTGTTCCCTAATTTCTCATGTATTCTGAACGGCCCCATATTAGGATGGTGATATTGTGAAGTTCAAATTCATCTATATTCTTTATTTTATGTTTTCCTAGTTAAAATCCTCAATTGTTACGTAAGAATTCAAAGTAAAGCACTATAATGTGCAGATGCAACATGGTGCTATGTTTGTTAAATACATCGTCTCGTATGACAAATAACTCCTATCTTTTTATTGTTTCCTAGTCCATATGCTTGCCGGTTACGTTAGAAGCAAGGCGTTGCACTGCAATGCGCAGTTGCATGGTCAGGGATGGTCACATTTATGATGAAAGTTGTTTAATGATTTTAACACTTTAAATAAATTATGATCACATGATAAATAAGATGTTGCTCTAAAATGCGCAATCACTATCTTGCAAATAAACAAGCTTTTAGTAGCTTACTGTGAAAGGTGTATAAGGTTGTATTTGGGTTTATAACAAACAAAACCCAGATATATCTTTTTAAAAAAAAAAAACATTTATGTAACTACCTGATAAATTGCTTTAATGTTTTATGTTTTCCTAATAATTATTCTTAAGGAAGGCGTAACATTAAAGGCGGATCCCTCTATTGCGCAATAACAAACACTTGATACGGGATAGAAAACATTTTTAGAATGGGTGGGAAATAAATTGTAAACCTTATACTTTTTATGCTCCCCTGATCGACTTCCTTGATTATTACGTAAATTTTTAAGGTGGAACCCTCTATTGCGCAATATCGATGTACAGGAGGAATTGGAAAATACCCGATCCTCTATTTTGGAAAAGTTTAACCCTCTTCATTTTGTGATCTCCTATTAGAAATTATAACGTAACAATAATTATTATATGACAATCAAGATGAAGCCCAGCATTGCGCAGTTGGGAAACAAATTAATACCTACAAAGCTTTTCATATGTTCAAAGGCTTCATAGTGAAAATTGACTTCTATTTCTTTTGCTCTCCTAGTAGGCATCCTAAATGGTTACGTAAGAATCAGGGTGGAGCACTACATTGCGCAGTATCAACATTTTTGTTTAGTACTTTTATACCATTATCATTTTATGGTTTCCCGATACATATCCTTGATGGTTACGTAAGAATGAAGGTGGAGTCCTGCATTGCGCAGTTGCGGAAGAACTGTACCGGTAATACATAGCCTTGCATTGCGCAGTTGTTGCACCGGAAATAGCATACATACATATCTTTATATGTTTCATACTTTAGCAGGACAGACAACCCGATGGGATTTATGCTCTCCGGATAGACATCTTTAATGGTTACGTAAGAATGAGGGTGGAGTCCTGCATTACGCAGTTGCGGAAATACAGTACCGGGCATGCATTGCGCAGTTGCAGCAATACTGCACCGGAAATAAAGTACAATTTAGTTTTTCATACATTGACAGGATAGTGAAACCAAATGCACTTTATACTTTCCTGATATAAATCCTTCAAACTTACGTAAGCGAAAAGGCAACGTGGTGTTAATCTCTTATGACAATGATTTGTAAAATTTATTTCTGATCGCTTTTAGAATAAAACTTTGATCCTATTGCTTGGTAGAAAATCGATGTATCCAAATAAATATCAAAAACTTTAAAAAAACTTAAACTCAGACACTGTCAAATGGCAGATTGCCATTAGAATCAAACTTCAATAGTGTCTGGCAAATCAAAATTGATAAAAGAGATGAATAAAAATTATCTATGAAATTGACTATCCATCCGATCTACGTAATGATTTATTAATAATAAATAATCGCTAATGATCCAAGCACAGAGATAGATCAATTGATGAATGAAAAGATGATGAATGAAAATAATTCTTTAAAGTTGTTATGTACTATGAACATTTTTAAATCATTCTGTCTTTCGATTGTCGATCATGCACGGTAGATGATCACGAAATCATTCATTTGGATCGATAGATCAATTTGGTGAGATGATTGTTATATGAAATAATAAGAATAATGATTATTGGTCGTGGGAAAGGGCGAGATGAATGATTTTTTTTAAATGTCATTTGTTCATTGTTGGATGAAAGGGAGTAATATCGATTCATATTTATTATAGATCATGATATTTTCACGAGTATTCAATGTATGCTAGAAAGTTTTTTTAAGATATGATGTTTAGTTAGTAGTAAAATTTTGTAGTAGAAAGTTTTTTGTTCTTATATTTATGGAAAAAGAAATAAAATAAAAATAAATAAGTATTTATCTCATATCTAGTTAAAAAAATAATGTTAATTTTGATATTAAACTTACTGCGTTTCATGGTGTATTGTGAAAATCAGTAGTATATATGTCCATTAAACTTACCTGCAAAAAAAAGAAAAAAACATATTACAAAAAAGAAAGAAATATATAGGTATATTATACATTGAAAAAATATGCATATCATACGAAATAAATACAATTCAAAATATTCTTTCTCCCTCTCATTGCGTTGGCGTTCTTGAGAACTCGATTCATGTGGTCAAGCCACGTGATTCTTGAATGAAAGTGCTTTCTTATACAACTTCTTTCATTCAAAATTTATAAGTTTATTTCGTTACTTTTTCCCTTCGTTTGATAAAAGCTTGATTGTTTCTTCATCTATGTAAAGAAAAAACCTGTTTTAAGTTTTACTGTATTTATTAAATTTAAATAGAAACCAGGATTTGCACTACTATATTATTATTAATAAATAGAGTCAAACTTAAAACAGTTTGTTTGTTTACATAAATAAATATGGAGTTTTACAAAATAAACAACAACTCAATCAATAGCTTCATTATTAATTTATTTATTAAAATAATAAACGGTACGAGCCTTTGATATAATATAAAAAAAATCAATACATTATGTTTGCCTATAACGATAAATTTATGGTTTAGAAGAATATAACAATAAAAGAGAAAAAAATTAAACAAACAAAAACATATTATTCACATTGAATCTAATCCTGTATCACTAATACTGCAACTTTATCATCACGGCACATCCACAAGTGGGGTAACCAGCAGACCAGTTCATGCATGTAATTGACATACAAGCTGTGCTCTCCATGCCAATATTTTTATTTATTTAGAATGAGTAGCGAACTTTATCACCGAATAGAAAATGTAAAATGTCTTTAATTTATCGAACACCTGCCTTTTACACGACACTCGAAAACTTACGGAAAAAAGTGGGAGACCAATTATTTGCCAGGTGATCCACAGATTGGAAGATATTATTAAATGTCTCATATTATGTGATGTTTAAACAAAAATTACCTTTCGCAAGCCACTCGAAATGAAAACTTTACGAAAGAGTGGGAAGTCTTACCAGATAGGTACTCCACGGAACTTACGCTAAAGAGTGGGAAGTCTTACCAGATAGGTACTCCACGGAACTTACGCTAAAGAGTGGGAAGTCTTACCAGATAGGTACTCCACGGAACTTACGCTAAAGAGTGGGAAGTCTTACCAGATAGGTACTCCACGGAACTTACGCTAAAGAGTGGGAAGTCTTACCAGATAGGTACTCCACGGAACTTACGCTAAAGAGTGGGAAGTCTTACCAGATAGGTACTCCACGGAACTTACGCTAAAGAGTGGGAAGTCTTACCAGATAGGTACTCCACGGAACTTACGCTAAAGAGTGGGAAGTCTTACCAGATAGGTACTCCACGGAACTTACGCTAAAGAGTGGGAAGTCTTACCAGATAGGTACTCCACGGAACTTACGCTAAAGAGTGGGAAGTCTTACCAGATAGGTACTCCACGGAACTTACGCTTAAGAGTGGGAGACAAATTCTTTGCCGAAAGCTCTACAGAGCATCCCGCATCACATATTTTGAAATAAAAATGCATTATAATAAAATTAAATGAGAAATGCCATGCAAATTACGACGGATGTAAAATTAAGTCATTTGATTAATTTAACGTCCAAATAATCGATAAAACTGTATTAGGTACAAACGTTTACCATCTGTAGGTAATAACATTCTTACGGTTTCCGCTATAAAACTGATGAGATTTGAAGTATAATCTTATTTTAGTGATAGTTTAAATACAGTAAGTACCCAGTAATAATATTATTATTCGTAATAAGATGCGCATTAACTTCGCAATATTCAATTATCATAAAATATAACACTGTTACCCATAATAAACTATTTATTATAAAAAGCAAATAATTGATTACCAATAATGTAAATTACTAAATTTGAACAATATGTGTAGTCATATAATTAGATATAAGAATTGCAGGTATATTTATTTATTTAGCTAATAAAGCTTTTTTCCTCCCACGTCTCTAAATTTAAAATTTGGTACAGAAATTTGGTGAAAATTTACCATTTTTTATTTTTGAACAAGAGTTTCGAATAAACTAAAAGTATGTTCTGATTGAGTAGGCGTTTATTTTGTAAAACTCCATAGTAATTTATGGAAATAAACACAAAATTTTGAGTTTTACTATTTTTAATAATAGTTATCCAAACTGGTTTCGAGTTACAAAGTCATTGCCGAAAGTAAGTCAAAATCAGGTTGCTTCATTTATTAAAAAAACAAAAAAAACTCACAACAGTTTATTTAATTACATAACATAAACTATAGGTATGTTTTTCTTATCAATTTTTTCTTGTACCTATTGAAAATTCGATATCACCATCGTCTTTTGCGGGGACACGGGTAATGCCCAGTTCGAACCATAAAAACCGCTACAGTCCACAATCCCGGTTTGTTTTCTTCATCTCTGAAAATATTAGGACATTCTGGATGAGTGGCATAACTCATCACTGAGTTGAATTTGTCAAGCGTTTTTTTAGGATGTTTCACCCATACCTGCTTTTAACAGGGCACTCGATTTACAGATAATTATAAAATCACTGATTCAAGTTATTACATCTTGTGTGTGATTTTAAACGAATAACTAACTGCCTTTTACAGGACATTGAAAAACTTACGGAAAAGAGTGGTAAACCAATATTTCCGGGTGCTCTATGGATTGGAAGATATTGATAGTCTTATAATATAATGTGACGTTTTAAAGAAAAATACCTTTCACAAGCTACTCGAAACGAAAACTTATGGAAACAGCGGGAGGTTTTTAGTTTTTACTAACCTGTTACTCCACGAGCTTTCAAATATGCAAACTTTCTTCTCCGTGCCAAAAAAAATTAAGACAAGACAAGACCTCGTCGCTGAAATTAAGTAAAGTTTATAATTTTTTTAACAATTTTGTATCTTATTTTATAAATATGTATAACATGATAAATGTTATATTGTCTGTTAAACTCTCGTTTCCTTAGTCTAATTGTTTTGTGTCTTTTTTGTAACAGATCTTTGTTTACATGTTTTGTACGTATACAGAGGTTTAACATGTTAAAGGCTTTGGCCGTAAATATTTGTAAATAAATAAATAAATAATTTTTCTATTTTCTCGTACATCTAGTTTTTCCAGGGGACTAAAAAACGCACAGTATAGAGTGAGAGACCGATTCTTTGCTCAATGTTCCATGGAACAGTATTAATTTTAATTCCGTATAATAACCACAGTCAACATTATAAGTATTATGATATCATAATTATTGTATTTGTCAACCACTTAGTACAAATAATATTAAGATAAGGATGTGAATTTATCAAAATGTCAGTTGAAATGTAAGTAACATATTAACTATTGTGTAATAACGATTGTTATCTTTTTGATTGATTGCCACCTTATTGTGATTGTGACTAGTGTAATACCTATAAAAAGTCGTGTCCGATAGACAACGCGTAGTAATAAATACATTTATTTATTTGTTCCATAATTATTATAATGAAAATGTTTACATATATAATACATATTTTTTGTATTATTTTTTCTTTAAAAGCTCCGTGGAGGACAAAACTTCGTTGAAAAGTTAGAAAAACTTCCCACCTGTTCAATAAGTTTTCGTTTCGAGTGGCTTTTGCAAGGTAATATTTCGTAATACTTTACATAATATAAGACATTTGTATGTATGTTGGATGATTTATTCGGCGCCGTTTAATGGAGCATCCATCTGAAGGTCGTGGGTGCTTCACTATTATCTTCTTATCAGTGAAGCACCCGGGAAAGAATTGCTCTACCACTCTTTTACATAAGTTTTCTAGTGTCTTGTAAAAAATAGATGTTCGATAAAATAAATACATTTTACAACTAAAATTCAGTGATGAGGTTTGTCACTCATCCTAAATGTCTTAATTTTTGTTTGCACGGAAAAGACAGCTTGCATGTTTATTAGATGCATGCGGTGTACTGGTTACCTCAAGATATGCCGTGATGGCGCAGTAGTAGTAATTTAATATCTTCAATTTATGGATGAGGTATACTTTCCATCTAGAATGTTATAATTTTTATTAGCACAGAGAAGACAACGGTATATTTATTACACACTATTAGTCTACTGGATATATCACTGCACTATTCACACATATCGAGCTAGTCCCAAACTTAAATACAAATCTTGTACTTTGTGTAGGTATTATAACAAGACGATACATAAATATATATTATACAATACATCAACCGTTCAGAACCACGACAGTTCGAGAAAGAGCATTATGTTTTTGTCCTGGTATCCTGGAATCGAGTCCGGTATATCGTGATTCAAATAGATACAAGAGTGTTATTACCTCCGCGGCACGCCGGTCGTCAACAGCGTGTTTGATATTACTGTGTCGCAATAAACTATTTAAAACATAAACATAACATGTAAAGACATTTTACACAGACCGAGCTTGTCCCATACTAAGAAATGAATCTTGTATTATGAGTACTAACACGACGATACACATTCAATGCACTGAACACATATTCATGTAACACCCAGGACAATTTGAAAATGGTCATTCTTCATTTTGTCCTGGCCGGGAATCGAACCCGGGACCTCGTGACTCAAAGGCAAGTGCGTTAGCCTTTCCGCCACACCGGTCGTCATGTGATAAAATTAATTAGTACAATAACCAATTTATTTTTTCAAAGTCACGCAAATGTTCACATAATATCTGAAGGCCAATAAGTGCGTAAATTGTAGTTAGTAAATTATTAAACGTTTTATTTGTGACATAAAACTTAATTAAGTTGATATATTTGTGTACAAAAAAGTCAATTAGATTATTGTAAGTAATTGTCAAGTTCACAAAGTTACATGTAATCAAGAACATATTGTGTTACAATCAGCTGGTTGTCATTGCTAACATTTTAAATGTACATTTCATCGAAAGTATTTTTTTGATTAAGATAAAGATAGATAAATAAAAAACTAGCATGAATATTATAAAAATGAATGATATTTGTAAATAACTTAATTTCGCTTAATTTATTCAAAAATTAATAATATTTATGAATTATTTAATTTTGCCTGATTTAATCAAAATAGATATCTTCAAAAACTGGGAAGAAATTTGTGAAATAAATACATATTATAAACTGTTAAATAAAAACGAATTTCTACTTTTGAACATTTTGCTATTTTTCAGTATGTATAAAATGAATAGTAAAATGAAAAACTTAACTAAAACATACCTCATTAAAAACCTTAAAATATATATTTTAATTACACAATTAATTGGAGTTTATCCTGTTAATATAAATTATCGAACTTTCAAAGGACATTTTTCAACGTTTCGCTTTACTTACTGCGCAGTACTTTTTGGTTTAATTTTCACATTTGACTTGTACATGAACGATTTTAAGCTCTATTTTGTAAATACTGATAATAAAACATTAGGCTTTTTTGAATTGCTTTCAAAATTTGGTTACTTAGTTTCGTGCGTGTTATTTTTTATAATGTCTTATTACAAAAGTGATGAGATGATTTTGGTTGCAGATAAAATAAAAAGTTTTATCATGAAAAACAATCAAGAATACAATTTGGAAAATGGAAATATGAAAACCTTATTAATTTCAACAATTTTAATTCAATATTTTATATTGCATAATGTTACATACAGTTTAATTCGTTTATTTACAACGGAAGATCAAAGTGGAAAATATTACTTCAGAACTTTGTTATTTGTAACAAATTTTGCTAAATACAACGCATTGATTGTGTTTATAATTTTATTATATTTTTTCACGCGACTAAATGATAAATTTCAATATTTAAAATTGTTTGAATTCAGTCGTAGAGATTTGCTAGTGCTACGACTGGGCTACGACGCATTATTTGATCTATTGGAGAAGGTTAATGATACGTTTGGTATATTTATTTTCATCAGTTTATTCGTTTCTACAGTTCGATTAACGGAAGTATCGAGTAGGTTGTTAATCAATTTAGTTGCTCATGAAACTTTTTTATACACCGGACAGGATGCTGAGTGGTTGTGGTGCTTTTTGACATGCTTTATTGGGGAAGCTTTGATGGATGAGGTAAATCTTGATTTTTCAAATTTATTTTCTATCTTTTTAATCACGACACCTCTGATAAAAAGGATAATCAGAGATTAATGGAATATAATGAAAGAAGATATAGATCTCCTTATTGATTCTATAAAAAAATAAACAATAAAAGAGTGTCTGTAAGACTCAGTTCGAAGATTATCTACTTAAATTTTACAGGATACTTGAAAACTAATAATAATATGTATAAAGTGATCTAGGGTTTGTGTGCTCACAATCTGAAAAGACATTATTGTCATATTAAGTTTTGATATTAACACAAAACATTGTCAACTTTTCGCTATTGATTTTTGTTGAGTTCCCTTGCAAATGTCCAGCTAACTTGACGAAAGTACTCGTGTTTGATAAAATCAATAGCGAAAAGTGAACATTAAAGTTCCTTTCGCCTACCGGTGCTACTGAGAGATAGTCAGACAGTGACTAGCTTCAGAAGCAAATTAAAAACTGAACTCTTCATTGGCGTCCTTGAGATGGTCTAGGGACTGTTAAACGGCGTCAAAAATAAAATAAAATCATCCAAAATCATCATCATCAAGATAAGAACTTTTTTATAAACAATTGTATTTCAGGTAGACAACACTGGTGTTATTTTGCATGGGACTTTTTATGAACATCAAGATGCGAGTGAAGATATCAAAACTGATGTAAGAACTTTGTACTATCTGCAACCCTTATGGGAATGGCAGAGAAGAGAAGAAAGCTAAATAATGACGATATTATGTCCAATTCTTTTTCAGATACAATTGTTTTCTTTGTCACTACTTCAGTACAAAAGATCTATCACAAGTATGGATGCGACAGTAGATGTCAATATATCCACATTTTTTAGTGTAAGTATCTACGTTAAACTAATATGAAACTTTATTTTCTTTACGACAGGACTTTTAAAAACTTGTTGATGCCGCCGTTGAATGCCTGCTGAATCGTCTCCTAGGTACTGCGTAAATGATTCATTAATAAGTTTTACTTCTTATTTATCTAAGAATTATTAGAAATAAAACACTTTTTAATTAAGTATTTTCAGAGTGACTTATTGATTACGACCCGGCTTTTAGGAGCTTTCGATATTATTATCAGATTTCTCTTACTCAAAGCACGGCCGTCCTTCAGAATTTGATCTACATGATCAAGCCATGTAGTTCTCGGACGCCCGCGCTTCCTTACACCTCTCCTTTCAGACAAGTATATCCTCTTTGTCATTCTTTCCTCTTCCATTCGTTTATGACCAAACAATCTCAATTTATTTACACGCATTCTATCCAAAACACTCCTCTTCCATTCGTTTATGACCAAACCATCTCAATTTATTTACACGCATTCTATCCACAACACTCCTCTTGCATCCACTCATTCTCCTAATATCTTCATTCCTCACTCTATCACGCAACGTTTTACCAACTATCCTCCTCAGCGATTTCATCTCCACAGCATTTATTCCACTTTCGTCCCTTTTCAACCATGTCTACATTTCGCTTGCATACATAAGTGTCGGTACTCTCGTTAGCTGAATTGAACAGTTTTAAACTTTTTCTTGAATAATGTCACAGATTACACTTTTTGGGTGAATCAATTATACAATAAAATATATATTTAGGTACGAAACGAATAAATAAGTAAATTGCAAATAATAAGTTCATCTCTGAGTCTTCGTAAGCTTCCATAATTAAGCTTTGGACTTTTTCTGAATTATTTTTTATCTCTTCTTTTTCAGGTTATTGCTGTTGTCTGTCTTCTGTGTTTTATATTCCTGCAGTTCCAGTTGGGTAGTAATGGATCAGCCTCGACTCCAATGCCAGATTTTAACACTACCACAACAACATATTATTGAAGTAAATTCACAACTACATTCCGTGGAGTCCTAGGTAGAGAATGGGTCGCCCAGTATCTTCTGTTTCTGTTTGCTAGTCTCCTGTAAGAGGAATTAGGTATTCTAAAAATATCACATTAATGACATTTAATATTTTCAGTTCAGCGATGAGGTATGCCACCTATCCTGAACGTCTCAGTTTGTATTGGTACGGAGAGGACAACTTGCATGTTTCTTACAAGCAGTTAGTCTGCTGTTGGGAGGAAACCCACTAGTGGGAGATTATTGCATAATAATTTTGTGTTAACGAGGTAAAGGACCATGAGTCAGTTTTGGGGTATTGAGTTATTCCCTCCACAGAAATGTATGTATTTGTCATACCTCACAAATAATGGTATCAAGGGTTACCTAGTTTCATTAGCAACCCTTGATGCCATTATTTTGTGAGGTATGATATATACCTACATTTCTGTGGAGGGAATAACCCAATACCGCAAAACTGACTCACGCCCCTTCACCTTGTTACCACAGAATTTGTAGAGAGCCGTTTACTTATACATAATATGACCTCAAAAGCACCATATTGTATGTCTAATATCCAAAGCTACTGGCAAAAGACTGTGTCTTCTTTTGGGAGATGCCGTGATGATAGAAAATTCTTCAATATGTATTTCTGGATATCAATGTACAAACTCTCGAACAAAAATAAATTTATAATTACATGTTAAAGACTGTATTACAAAGAATGTACTGGCTTTTCCACTTGTGAGACAGGCAGTGATAGTATGCATGGAGATAATTTAATGACTATTATTGTATTATCTATTGCGGAATGGATTGGTCTCAATAAATGTGGGCGGATGACATGTTTTCCTTGTTGGTCGCAGAAAATGGCGAAAAGTGGACCCATGAAGGTTAATGGAAAACTATTGAAAAAGCCTGTATCCAGCTTACGAGATATGGTTTATGAAGTAGAAGATTTCTGGGTTTTTGATTAATTAGTGCAAAAAACATCTGAAGTGACTGAGGGAGAGAATAAAATGAATAATATATCAAAATTTATTGTTTAAAAAGATGCAATTTTTCTTAACTTATAAATATTACATGATATGTGCTACAAATTATTGCGCATTTGCTGTGCGTAATCAATATACAGATTGTATTCTCCGTGTCATAAAATTTCGACATTGCATGGCATACCTAATCACCGCTAAACCAACGGTCTTAAACATATTTTAACACGTGTTATTACACAGATACTTGCTTCAGAAATACACAAATAACTAGTTTATTTTTAAATTTATTTCTAAACAGTAGGTAATAATTTAAGAAATCAATTTAGTAGTAGCAGCAGTTATCAATAAATAATTAATAATTCTTATTAAATTAATAATAATAAACATTCCGAATGGAAAGACGTGGGTAGCGGATGGACATTGGAGAGAGAGAGAGTTCACCAAGTTCAATAATTGAATCTGTCAAAGAGTTCACATAAGTTAGTTCGAAATCACGTAGTCCACAATACAGTTACAGAAATGTTTAATATTATTTTATTATAGACAACACGAACTTTTAAACATGGAGTACCAGGTGAGAGATGTAATAGCTTAAATAATAACAACAAATTATCTATATCTAGTAGGTAGTTTTATTTAGTCACTGTGAATATTAACAGTTTGAAAAAAATTATGACGTGCTATCGATTTTAGTTAATATTGTAGACCGACAGTACCTACTGGTGGAAGCTCATTTTAAATTAATAAAAAATAAACACTTATAGGTATTTATTACTTCCACAAAATCAGCCCGGAAGAAAAATTTGCTATTACTTCCACAAAGACAAAGACTTTATTAATCGCAAGCCGGCTTTCAAGAGCTTCCATTCTCATGATAATTTATATCACAAGAAACTCTAAACCATAACAAAAGAAAAAATGAAATAATTTACAAAAAATATATTTTACGGTAAATTTATACATCACAATTCAAAAATACTACTATAATATAGTTGAATTTGTAATATTGTTGAAAAAAAAAGCTTTTGAACGCAGATATTTCAGGCACAATACTGGTATTTTATATCAGCGTTTTGAGCCTAATCCTTTGATATCCTGTATATCTGGATAAGTGAATAATTCCCGGTATTAGACTGTTAAATTTTTATGTAGTTATAACTGATAATATGGACACTTATCTGATTGTATAATGCTGATAAGTTGGACAAATGAATGGTGATTCTACCGCCACGTCATTGTAAATAAGTGTTGTGAATTTTACGATTTTTAAAGTAGCAGGTACTTTAAAATAGTGCAGTTCCTGCTACTGCACCTCACACTCTTAGCAATGCTACACCAGCTGATACATAAATTGATAATTAGTAACAGTTGAGATTTATATGTTTTAATGTGTAATAAATATTTGATACATCTAATACAGAGTTAATAAATTATATAATTTAATATACTTATACAATAAACACCCGTTCTATCACAGAATAATAGCTATTCCTACAGTTATGCCTGGATAGAGATATGAGTCTGAAATAAATAAAAAAAAAAATTTAATTTTCGGTATAAAACGTGATGGAAAAAGTTGTTTTTTTTTTAAACAAGTAAAATTATTTTTCATTTACTAAGTAAATTATGATGAATTTTAATTAAAATAAGTTATCAAATAAAGTATACCAAATAAGGACAATGTAGCTAGACCCCTTATACCAGGAGAAATTCTGATTGGGGCAATGCTTATGGTTTATTTTTATGTAGTAATTGATTGTTTAAATTTTATGTACCTATTATTATTATTATTGTGTTGTTAAATAAATCAATAAAATAAAATAATTATTTGTTGTTTCGTAGAGCAACTGGCAAATAATTGATCTCAAATTCTTTTCCGTAAGTTTTTGAGTTTGATAAAAGGCAGATGTTAAAAAAATAAGAACATTTTACATTTTGAATTCATCGATGAGATTTACTAGTTAATACCCATCCTGCTGAATGCGCTTATTTTGATTGGCTCGGAGATGATTTTGTTTCATGCAGCTGGTTACCCCACTTGTTAGATATGCTGTGATGGCTTAGTAGGAGTAGTAATAGCTAATTTATTTATTCACTGTGTCGGTGTTTAGGTAGTAGAATTATATGTATAATGAAATTAATAAAACAAATGTTTTATTCTACTATGCGATTTATTCTAGAGAGAGACGTCTTTCGTTTTGTTTAGACAATGTCAATCTGGTATAAAAAATAAAACTAGATATATTCATGAAAACAACACACAATTACAATGAAAAGAAATAAAGTAAAATTAAATAAAATATTTATAATGTACCTATGTAAAAAAGAAAGAAAGAAAAGAAAAAAGAACAGAAACTAATTTCAAAGAATTCACTAATTACTATGAGAAAGAAAGAACAATAAATATATAGATTATAGGTAGGTACATGTTTTGTGTGTAAGGTTTGATAGAATTAAAATTTATTTATGTTTTGTATCTAAGGTTTGACAGAATTAAAATTTATTTATGTTTTGTATGTAAGGTTTGATAAAAAAAATTATGTTTTGTATGTTTGTAGGTTTGATAGAATTAAAATTTATTTATGTTTTGTATGTAAGGTTTGATAAAATTAAAATTTATTTATGTTTTGTCTGTAAGGTTTGATAAAATTAAAATTTATTTATGTTTTGTATGTAAGGTTTGATAAAATTAAAATTTATTTATGTTTTGTTTGTAAGGTTTGATAAAATTATTTATGTTTTGTATGTAAGGTTTGATTGAATTAAAATTTATTTATGTTTTGTACGTGAGGTTTGATAAAATTATTTATATTTTGTATGTAAGGTTTGATTGAATTAAAATTTATTTATGTTTTGTATGTAAGGTTTGATAAAATTAAAATTTATTTATGTTTTGTATGTACCTAAGGTTTGATATAATTAGACAGTGCTAGTTAACCAAGTTTAAACATGATTTTTTTGTGAATATAAGAATAAATTTAATGGAATTGCCTACCTGTACGTAGCCACAGTATGTAAAATCGACGTGTGCAGCGTACCTGAGTATTATTAATTATTACACTATTGCTGGATACGACATAGACGTGTACCTTTATAGAGCGATGTTCTGATACACGTTTTATGGTAAAATAATGTATCTACTATTTAATATAACATATTCATGGTGAAAGATTTGCAAGAGCACGTGCTGAGATGTAAGGATGGCAAAATATTATATCTTATTTTAATTGTGCGAAGGTTTGTGCGTTGTATTGAGAAAAACATATTTAAGATTTTTTTTAAATGTATCAACACAAAAATACTGTTTATTTTTCACACTTAGGATTATACGCTCGAGAGCTTTTGTCAAGCTAGCTTGACATTATCAAGAGAACTGAGTAAAATTAAAGTCAATATCAGTAAGAGAAATCGATGTGTATGCATGAGAAATTGTAGGAATGCAGAAGAAGTGATAGAATAATAGAACTTTATTGTACAAAATATTTAGATAAGAATAATAGGATTACAACATGGTAAGATAAACAAATAATTTTGCACAATAGGCGAGTTTATCGCTGAGATATGATATCTTCCAACTAACCCAGTAAAATACATGGTAAGGATAGAACTAAAATATGTAAAAAGTCTGTAAGGATTGATCTATATGGGGTTATATTCTCTCTGCATACCCCACTTAGGGACCTGCGCCCGTAGTCAAAACACATTTTAGCGTTACGTTTTCGTTCGAATATAGACAACGTTGAGAGAAAGTGTTAATTTTTTTAATTTTCGTGTCAAAGTGTTAATTTTCGAAAAAGTGTTAATTTTTGCAACGTCGTCTATATTCGAACGAAAACGTAACGCTAAAATGTGTTTTGACTACGGGCCAAGGCGTAAAGAAGTAAGAGAAATCGACGTGCGTGTATAAGAAATTGTATCAATGTAGAAGAAAGATAGATCTATAGGGCGTTCCTTTCTTTCTGCCTACCCCACTTGTGAGGGTATAGTATAGTAAAGTAAGGGGTAAAGAAATATTATAAGACAAAGGATAGGAAGAGGAGTTAAGACAATAAGGTACCTTATCCGTGGAGTAGCTACTAAACTACTACTGCACCATCACGCAATAACAACAAGTGGGGTAGTCAGTAAACCAGACGCATAATATGCAAGTCGTCCTGTCCGTGGAGTATCCGGTAAAGAAATGTAGATAAAAGTAAATGTTACAACCCTGTACGCGGATATGACGTACAAAATATACGTGCTCTGTAAATCGCTAAAACATTGTAACTGAATTATTAAGTAAGTATGCCTAGTAATAATAATAATAATACTCTTTATAATAATACGTACATTAGTATCGTGAATTATACCTAACTGCTTTACAAATGTAACTAAGTCTTAGAGATTCTGCAGATAAGTGATTGTGGAAATAGCGGGTTGTTGTTAGTTTCTGCATATCATTAAAATACATATAATATTCTAAACTCTTTCACATGATAGTGTTTCTATAACAACAACAAGATAGTCAAAGTTAAGAATTTTATGAAAAGATTTTATAACTTAATTACTACATAGGTATGGTGAATTTGGATGATTAAAAAGGCTCTGCTAAGGTCATTTAATGTCTCCAGTTCAACGATGAGGCTTGCCACCCATCCTGAATGTCTTAACTTCTATTGGCACGGAGAGGACAACTTGTATGTTTATTAGATGAATTTGATTCGCTGGTTGCCCCGCATGTGGGAGATGCCGTGATAGTTTGGTGCAATAGAATGTAAAGAGTAGTTTAAGCTAATTTATTTGTTTATTTATTCTTTTTGCACATCATCATTATATAACAGTGTTAACAAAACAATATAAAATTTTAAAAAAACCTAAGACGATGTGCAGTGGCGAGATTATCACTATAAAGTGATTTCTTCCATCTAACCACGACACATTGACATAAACCTAGTTATTTTATTTGTTGTAGAATCGCTCTGAATGGGGGAGGCTTGTTTCCATTCGAGAGGAATGTAGGTACATAAAAGAGCGCAATAAATGAGTATTAATGTGAGATCAAAACTAAAAGAAGGCTTCACTTGTGAGGTATTACTACGATAGTATAAACGGTAAAAACAGATAATATTAAGATGCAATAAAACACTGAAGATGATTGCATTTAAACTGTTTCTCTTACTAATGTCGACTGGAGAACATGAATAATGTAGGGAAATCAGTTATATCACGTACGGTCCGCAAGCAGAGCAGAAAATTTTTAATATACAGATTGAGATACTAATAAAGATAGCAATGTCAGATGATGTTTATGATGATGAATATATAATAAATAAATAATTATTTTATCAATCTATATATTTACCTGCAAATAGGTATGTACGAGTTGTTCTAAGTGTAAGTGTAAAATTATAATATTTGAATGAAGCTCTTAAATTGCGATAGCCTTGCATATTGAGAAAAGTTGAAACTGTGTAAATTGCAGTATAATTCATTTGGATTGATATTGTATTAGTTTTGGGCTCAAGAAGCTTATGTCGAGGAAATCATTAAAGCTACATGTATTTATAAATATTCTTTTGTTTTATTTTTTTATTTTATATTAATATGTTTTAATAATGATAAAACTCCGTTATGATACGAAAGAGACCTTCTTCTTCTTGTGCCGCTCCTATCGGAGGTTGGCGACCATCTCTTGATACTCTTCACGATCCTGGGTCAGTCTGATGAGGGTTGCTGCATCCGGTAAGAGACCACAATGATTTATGTTTGGGTCATATTTATTTTATTTTTCACTGTAAATTGGTTACAATATTTCAAAATAGTGTCACAAAAATAACAGATATACAATTCAATGTACAGAGGGCGAGTGATGTCTTCCAACTAACTCGGTTATGTTTTCAGACAAAAATTTGTAGCCGGCCAAAAAAGGCATTTTTTCATACACACGGCTTGTGACGCGTAATACATACAAGGTCTCCATTTTAATTAGTCTCCAAATAAACTTTCTTAATGTATATACATTATTAAAAAAAAAAAACAATTTAGTACTTCCACAGTGACTTTATTAAACGTGAGCTGGCTTTCAAGAGCTTCCGCTAGAGCTAGCTTCTTAGCTATCGCATCTCCACTGCATTTATTCCACTTTCGTCCTTCTTTAACCACGTCCAGGAGTTGCTTGCATACGTAAGTGACCGTATCAGAATGGTATTTTTATTATTATTATTGGATCATTTATATTGCGCCGTTTTCATGATTCAAATCATCTAAAGGGCGCATTTACACTATTATTTCACATTATAATACATTGTTTACTATTTTTACTCTACAAATTTGGTTAAATATTATTGTAACAAATTTTGATTATATTTAATTTGTATGTTTCTATTTTTACAATTTAACATTTTAACTTTAGTACAGTAAACATCAAAAACCATATATAATTAAATAAACTACACCATATTTTAGTCAGAATGCAAAAATATATAAAATCAATTAATGTTTAACTATTATTTTGAATTTAAAAGAAGGAGAAGTTATGGGTTCAGGCAGCTACAAGAGCGCCATCTACCCAAACTTTTGGTTAAACTTTTGGGTATTCCAACCAAGCATTTTTACCATGTTCGACCCATTTAGATTATCGACAGAATATTATACCCATTTATCTATGTAGTAGATATGTAATATTTACGCGACATATTACTATCGATATTTCTTCCTATCTCCGAGTGTTATAATGACAGTACTCTCATGTCACGTAGTCTATAACACGACCCTGACACCTCACAAGATGATGGGGTTACCAGTGATAATCATTATAATAATAATTATATGATGATAGTACAGCCGAGTGGCGGGACCAAACTTTTTGTGTTGATTATGGTTTCGTATTGAAAAGAAATAGTTCTCCACTTAGAGTTTTAATTTATAGGTAAAATTTCAGACGATATAAATGTATCATTGTATAATTTTATTTGAACGTGCATGATGATGTAGACACGCTTAATTGGGGGGTTGGCCTGACCGGATTAATGTGTCTGTAGAATAAATAAATAAATCAAAATCAAATGTATAAATTTCCTACTTATATTCACGTAATTTTGTAATTTTCACCCAAGAAATAATAGTCCATCTAAATTTGGTCGATTTTATGAGTACATAATTAATTGTTTGCATTTTTCATACACAAAGTTGAAGCATAAAATGACACCAGACCTAACCTAACCTAACTTTAAATCAGTAAAATTTTAAAATGATTGGCAATATACATATAAATGTGTTTAAGCATTAAATAATACCTGACCAACTCTAACTTAACCTAAACATAAGTCAAACGTCAAAAAATTAAGTACCTATACTTTTGATACGTTGCGTAACGAAAAAAAAGACAGGGGTAAAATAATATACCTTTTACTACTACTACTATACCATCACGGCATATCCCACAAGTGGGATAGCCAGCAGACCAGCTGCATATAATAAACATGCAAACTGTCCTCTACGTGCCAATATAAAATCAAGACATTCAGGATGGGTGGCTAACCTCATCGCTGAATTTAAGATGTAAATGTCTAAGTTTTTTCGAAAACCTACCTTTTACAAGACACTCGAAAACTTACGGAGAAGAGTGGGAGACCAATTCTTTACTGGGTGCTCCACGGGATAACTGATAAAAAATTCCAACAAAAGAATTTAAGAAAGTTCGGAATGTTTTTATTTTTGTATAGAAAATTTAAAACTTACAAGTTGGATCTAAGAATTTTTAAAGTCGTGCATGTGCAATATTATTAAGACATGTTTTGGCACTCTGGATGAATGACAAAAGCACCATGTAAGAAATGTATGTATGTGGTGCTTTTTTGTTTTGCATGTGTGGAAAGCTCGCCAATGGTTCAGTCATCTGATCTCCTTCATGATGGTAAAAGTTGGACGTGATGCGGTTGTAGTTGGACCGGTTGCGGTATCATCATTAGTTTTAGTGTGTAGGAAGTTCAGAATAGAGATATCACGGATATAATATGCACAATTATATCGTCCCTCTTATGACTAACTGTCGTATCTGCCTAAATGTAAATTGTTCAGGAGAGCGTTTTTAGTGTTTTGCCGTGCATATTTTCATCTCTCCTAGTTATATGATACAGTGTAAATATATTACATTATTTTATTTGTTCCTATTCTTATATATCTCAGATTTTTTTGTGGTGAAATTTTGAGGAATTAGTAGAAACAAAACGTTTTATTTAGAATAATTCGTAAATACGACATCAAATCAGAGAGCTATTCCAGGATAACGGCAACAGTTACAAGTGTGATCTTCAGTGAGAACATGCAGGGCACATATAAATACACATTGGTGATCATAACTCGATTTCGCCAAAAATGTCAGATACGACAGTTAGTCAGAAGAGGGACGATAGGTATAATAAGACAATATCCGGATTCCGGCTTGCGGATTAATGCAAAGGTAATTTAATTAGAAAAGACTGCACTTCTTTTTTTGGTTTATCGTTCTTTTCTGTAAGTTTTCGAGTATCCTGTATGGTATGTATGTATTGTCGGATATTTTATGGGGCGTAGTTTACTGGAGCATCTGAGCGTCCAACTCAAGGGCGTGGGAAACTATGTTGGAAGAGCGATGTCTTCAGTTTGCTGCTCAAGGTTGTAATTGATTGGTCTTTACGAAGGTTCTCCAGGAGTCGATTCCAGACGAAGAGTCTTATGACTTCAAGTATCGCAAAAAAAAAAATTGCTAAGTTGCTAATGTTAATAATTGTCTTCCACAATCAAATCGCGGATGTTAATTTATTGTTTAAGACAATAATTAACATCAACAACTCAGCGATGAGGCATGCATCCCATCCTAAATGTCTTATTTTTTTATTGGCACGGAGATTACAATCTGCATGTTTACTTAATGCAGTTAGTCATGTTTTTTGTTTTTTATATTACAAACTATCTACTGACTAAGTCGTGAAAGTTGCCGGATAACCGTTTAAGGATATTACTGAATACCCGGTATTCGTTACTTTACTAGCGATGAATCATACAGTCATATTTGTTCGCAATTACCAAGGAATGATTGATGCAGTATTAACGTCAATAAAACAAATTACATTGATTGAATTCAGCTCATCGTCAATGTTATTGACGACGGTTTTTAGTGGAAGTAGATTATCTTTTATACATACATAGATACTTTAATGTGTATACTTACCTCAATCACGTTTCATTATTTCGCATTGGCTTTTTTTTTGAAAATGGAACTTACCTGTAAACAAAAGAAAAAATAAAAATAATTTTTAGTGAAATAATTTCATAGGAGGTAGGTTTAAAAAATAGGTAAAAATCTTATTCCGGAACATATTTATTTATTCTGTAAGTTATAAGTGTTCTGTGTATAAGAAAAGAACCAAATCGTATAACATAATTTATAATTTTAATGATTGGCCACAGAATTGATCTGCCACTCTTTTCAGTAAGTTTTCTAATTTCCTGTAAAAGAAAGGTGTTCGAAAAAATTAAGACATTTGTCATCTTACATTTAGTGCATTGTGTATGTGTGCATAGTCGTGTTAGAACCTATAATACAAGACTCATAAAACATTAATTTGGGACTATCTCGATCTCTGTGGATTGCTATATGTGCTATGTTATCTTAAATTTAGCGATAAGGTATGCCACTCATCTTGAATGTCTTAACTCCTTGTTGGCACGGAGATGACAGCTTGCATGTCTATAACATATAGCTGGTCTGAACCGAGAAATTGCCATTTTTGTAATTTTGGTAGGTATATGCTTGAAAAACACAACAGAAAGTCAAATATACCAACTGTAAAATAATCGCACTGGTAAAGACAAACGTTGTCATTGGTCCGTTCAATTATTATTATTAGACAACAATAAAGTGTCGTTTACGTGCCAAAGCACCTCAAGGACACTGTAAAATTCATCAATTCTTGGAAATTACATCCACGTCATATTATAAATATAGATAAATACATAGATTAAATGAGAATCTCAGATACAAAAGGTATCCACGTCAAAAGTTCCATATTATATTGAGTTACATTAAATATTTTAGATGCAATATGCATCCACGTCAAGAATGTAAAACAGAATATAATATTTGATAGTAATTGGTAAAATAAAAAGTTTTTAGGTCTTTAATGTAATACGACAAGAAGGCCTCTTGCATGCCGTAATGGAGGGTATGACCGAGGAGACAAACTCTAGGGGACGCCCACGCCGAGAGTACCTGGAGGACCTGTTGGTGGACATGCGCTGCTTATCATATGCAGAATTCAAAAGAACCGCACAAGGCAGGGAGGAGTGGAGGAGAAGAATTAAAGAGATAATTGCTGCAAACCAATCCCAAGAGTGAAACCAGAGAGAGAGAGAATGGTTAAACCGGGTTAGTTGGATTCGCATTTAAGCGATAAATTCGCCCTCTGTACATTGAATTTTATAAATGATATTTTCTATGTTAATTTCTATTTTTGTAAACAATGTACAGTGAAGAATAAAATAAATAAATAAATAAATAAACAATTCGAATATTTATTTGCGGAATTGAAAAAAGCAACATTTCATACATCGTTTTGATGATTGGTAATGACATTTCATACATGATTGGTAATGCAAATTACCAATCATATCAAAATTTTAGAAAATTTCAATTTATTTACAGTCGATATTGTATCGACCAAAACAAATTTTTGATTGACGCATAGAATCGCACAATAAAAAAAAAAGTGTTGAAAATGAGTTTTGTGCCTACATAAACTTTTACTACGAGAAAGGAAAACAAATTACTTGCAAACACAACTGACAAAAGAGTTGGTAATAACGAAATAAATAAAAAATAACAATCGGTACAACAAGAAATATATTACCATATTATTCAAGATATTCGTTACATAAAGAAGTATGATAATGGACAGGCGATATTTTGTAATCAATAAAAAAGTATTTAATTTATTTTATAATCAACTTTGTTGTATAATATTATTAAATCGTAATGAAAATATTGTGTAGGTTTAGGTATTTTAAATAAGTTGATAAATTGAACATTTTTAATAGAGTGAAGAAAGTATCGAAGGAGACAAGCCGCCTGTTTGAGAAAGAAATTTCTAGAGTAAGTATTAGTTGAAAAAAGAAATAAATTTCTAGAGTAAGTATTAGTTAAATATATTATTGTTTAGATGTGTAAAATTAAGAATAGCTACTGAAAATCTATCCCATACACAAGAATAACTCTTTTAATGGGATAGAAAACAATAGATTTTTAAGTGTGTTTTAGTAAATGTGTAATATATATGTATTTTTGTAATATTTTTCAATTAAATAAAAAAAAAATCATGAGGCACTTATTATAGAATCTTCCATGGAAATTGTCCAGATAAAAAAAAATTCTTTAAGACTTGAGTATTGATTGAATACACTGAAATAAGTAATATTATGAAATATGTATTAATTTACTTATAACGTACTCAAAATTTAAATAGCTTTTTTACGTAATGAACATTTGCTGTAAGACATTGCCTCATGGCAACATGTACGCCTTTTGTACAAAAAAATATTTTTGCAATAAAGAGTTATACTTTTATTAAGAATTTAAGCATTAATTTTCGAAAATTCAAAGTATAACTTAATGAAACACGTACCGAGCTTTTTAAAAAAACACTTAATATTTTGTACAAAAAAGTTTATTATTATTAAAAATAAAAGGTGATAAATACCTATATATTCTATTATTCCCACCAATTCCTATGATATTATATTTAACATTCGTCTTAATTCTGCAAAAGATATATCATTAATGGTAATCTGGTATTAGGTGTTGATATTATAAATAGTTCGACTAGTGTTAAATCCGCGATCGGTTCATAATGTGAAACAGCTGATGCTGATCGCACCGGTTCATGTTAATAATAATATGTTTATATTCCTACTGAGATTCTGTCATCGAGTTTGTATTCGCGTGATTTATTACGAACTTACCATAACAATTAATAATATAAAGCTTACAAAATATACCTGCACGTTAAATGAATTTGAGTAAAATACCTACATACAGCCGAGAGATTTCGGGTTAAAATCCTTCAACAATAATTATTGTTTTGTTTACTAAGAACTAAACATTTTTTTAAACTTATCGAGCTCTGTGAGTTAGTGATATATTCTGTAGGTTTTGTCATACAGGTATCCTATCGAAAAGGTTTTCCCTTCCGTATTTGGGTAGATAATTAAAATTTGTTGGAGAACAACCTAGAAACACAATCTGCGATCCATAGTTTCAAAGTTAGAGAATATTGAATAACACAATGAAGATCCCGAACAAATCTTGTAGAATATACCAGGGCAAACGCTTCCAAATTCGCAAGAAGGAGCTTTAACGTCGCGGGGCTTACAGCTTGAAACCGATTACCAACAGATCTAGGGCAAAATTAGCCTACTGCTACATATAGGAGCAAGTTGAAAACATTATTGTTCGATTGAAGTCACGGCGGCTTTGAGACGATAACAGATCATTACAGTGCCATCTACAAATCGCTCAGATTATTATTAAAACGAGCGATCGCAAGTCTAACATTTTTCTCTACTCGATAATTTTTGTCCTCTACCATACACGGATGGGGTAACCTTTTAGATATAAAATAAACTCATTGTAAGAAACTGTGTATAGCAAGACAATAATAATGTGTAGATACTTAGTCAGGTAAGTAGAGTAGAATAAAACAGGTGAATAATCCACACAAAAATATTTTAGCCTGTTCGTATAAATGTTCTTATGTCATTATAAATAATAAACTTAGAACTATAGAACTACTACTTCTATACCACCACGGCATATCCCACAAGTGGGGTTTGCAGCAGACCAGCTGCATGCAACAAACATGCAAGCTCTCCTCTCCGTGATAAACACTTTTCAAACACTTAAAAACTTACTATGTTCGATGCTCTAGGGAATGATATAAAATAATACATATTTTACGAGATCCCATCCTCTGGTAAGGCTTTGATCTAAAAAACATTTTCAATATCTCATTTATTGATAGAGAATATCTCTAGTCAATAAATGAGATATAAATATATTTTGAGTGTTTATGGATTTGCATGAAAATATATAGATATTGATGATCATAGTTGTACGTAACTATTTTTACTATCCTTCACTGTATATCGCAGAAGCTATATGGGGGCGAGAGGGTGCATCTTGTCCAGTGATTGCAATATTATTTGAATGCATAATTAAGCCATGAAATTCAACTATTTAGACGTTGAGGAATAAATTATTATATTAAAATTATTCATACCCCTCCCACAGCTCATCTGGATACCCCATGATGCCTTTTAACAGTGTACAGTGAAAGATAATTAAAATAAATGCAACTATGATCATCAATATATATTTTCTAACTGGATATTTTGGATAACCTATGGTATAAATTGACCCTTCTTTCCTGGCCGAAACCAGGTAAAACAATTCCAATACAGTACATCAGAGAAATATAACTATAAACTATTAAATAGATATAATATTATTATTATCTGTATTTGTATACAAACGAGACATACCCATAGTACCAATGTATGTATGTCCGGTTGTCTTTGACAAGGCCGATTACATATCAAGATATTGTTATTTCAATACAATAAATTATACATACTATGTATTAATAACTATCTTGACAAATAACATTACTATCATACTTTGATATCGTAGATTTGTTTGAATAATATTGGTCAAAGATATGACCTCCCACTCTTTTCCGTAAGTTTCCCGTAAAAGACATGTGTTTGAAAAAATAAAGACAGTTTTTATAAATATTTTATATTTTCTAGTGTAACTTTGTGGAAACACATTATAAAAGATAATATTTCAAATTAAATTAAAAACACTGTTTATTGATAAATTTAACACTGTATGTATTGTATTCTTACTGATGATGACTACATTGTAGATAAAAAAGTTCTTATAATTAAAACAATTCTCATAGTGGAATGAAACAGTGTTTTTAATGTAATTTTAAATATTACAGTTTATATCTTCAATTCGGAAATGAGGTTTGCCATCCATCTTGAATTTCTTTTTTTTGGCACAGAGGTTTGCATATTTATAACAAGGCAGGTATTCTGGCTACCCTACTTGTGGGATAGGTCGTGATTGGATAGAGGTAGTAGTAGTAGGAGCAGTAAATCAAGAAAAGAAAAAAATGGGAGGCTTCGTCTTTACCGAGGACTCGAGGGACTCTACAATATAGCATTGTATTGTAAAATTGTTAATTTTGGGCAATATGTATTATGCTATGCAAGTAAAGATTGATATTTCTCTATATATTAACAGCAATTCACGACATAAGTATATTGTAACTAATGTGCAGTGTACAACAAAATAAATAAATAAACAACACTCATATATTTTGATGAGAGTGGAATAAATGCTGTGGAGATGCGTTCACTGAGAAGAATGGTTGGTAAAACGTTGCGAGATAGAGTGAAGAATGAGGATATCAGGAGAATGAGCGGATGTGAGGGGAGTGTTGTGGACAGAATGCGTGTAAACAAGTTGAAATGGTTTGGACATGTTGAGCGAATGCAAGATGAAAGGATGACGAAGAGGATGTATTTTTCTGAAAGAAGGGGTGTGAGGAAGCGCGGACGTCCAAGAACCACGTGGCTCGATTACGTGGACCAAATTCTTAAGGACGGACGCGTGCTGAGTAAGAGAAATCGGCGTGCGTGTATAAGAAACTGGATGAATGTAGAGGAAGCGAAAGAAGTATGTAAGGATAGATATATATGGCGTTCCGTTCTCTCTGCCTACCCCTCCTGGGACATGGCGTGAGGGTATAGTATAGTAGCATATATTTTATTATTATTTGCACTGCCCAAATTAGTGTAAATTATCCTATTTTTACGCTCCATATAAAACCGACCGATATTATTGTTTCGATATCTTTCGTACACAATAACAATTTCTATATATTTGTTTACATAGATACTAAGTAATAATTTATTGTTCAGCCCACCAAGAAAAACATACCGGTTTCAGTTCGTACGACCTCTATGACAAATAATAATAAACTATAGATAATAATTTGTATTCATACACTAAGGTCCAATATTTCAATATGCCCTTAAGGTGACGATGAACCCGAGCTAGCCCTTAATATTCTTGGTTTTTATTTAACATCTATTAAACTTCAATACTTCACAAATATTTTGTTCAAAATGAAAGTGACAGATAGAGAGACTCTCAGTGGTACCTACCTTTCATCTCTTACATCTAGCTTCACGTTTTCAAAAATAACCAAAAACCGTAATAAATATTTATTCAAGTAATAAACGGCTTTCGCCTTTTGCAATGTTTAAACAGTTTCAAACAATTTTGATACTCATTAAAACCTACTTTAATTTCAAATTAAATATATCATACTGAAAAAAAATCAAAAGATTGATTGATTTATCCTAAATAGTTGTTTCTCGTGCCTTAACCATTCATTTTGAGGTACCTATTCGTTACAGATTACAGGAAACATATGACATTTGTAATGTTACACTTAGGGATAAGAATGTTATTATATTTAAGTTTTGTGTTAATTGTTTACATCTATTATAAATTATACACATTGTCAACAAAATATTTGCTAGCAACGTGTTCGTCATACGCTTCGGTAATTTGCGGGACCTTGATTGTTTTGTTTGCTGAAGAAATTTGAATGTTGATATTTGTTAAGTTGGACTGTTTGTGTCCCTTAAGACAATAAAAATTAAAAAATAATATAATTTCACACATTAGGTACTTTGGTTAGCTGGAATATATTACCTCCAGGAAATAAGCTTGCTAATTGCTTATGATTATTTTTTAGGTATTATTATTAATTTTAAGTCATCAACATAATTTTAATAATAATGTCTATAAAAATACCTACATATAACGGCTATTACATATTACTGAGGGACACTCTGCCTCTGTTTATTGAATGTGAGTGAAAGCAAATTAAGTACTAGTTCAAGATAAGGGTCACCCAAAGAACATATTGAAATAATGACCCTAAATAATATCAATAACAAATATAGAGCTGTTCTTATCTATCTGCTCTTATAAACTTGGATACAAAAATTTAATATCTATCTATCTATTACAGGTAGTATGTAAATATATATTGATACCATGTTTGCATTAATACGAGCAGAGGCGTACCTTTTACACATGTAAAAAATTTCCATGTTTCATTCGAAACTTTAAATGAATGTAAAATATTGTGATATAAATTAAACTTTTGATTATAAAATTGGAGTGTAGGTATACTTGATGAATGTTTGTGAAAATATTATCTGAAATGTTTCAAACTTTTTTATTGATGTTGAAACCTCGAAGGTTTTCAATTAAGCTGTAAGCCATCTTTGGAAAATTCTGATCCATCAAATTAAATTATATAATACTACATTTTCAAAACCGTTGAAGTCTCAAATTGCTAATGAAAAATCATGTTTGTCTTTTGTGCGTTACATAAAAAATCAATGATATATTTAGAACCCAGAAGTTGCACAATTGTTATCAGTGATAATACTACTACTCTACATATTAATATAAAAAAATATATTAATTGTGAGTTTGTACGTTGGAGATCCCTCCACCAAATAGCCGTAGATTTCTGTTTGTCTCCGGACATTTAAACAAAGGATGTTTCATATGTCACAATTCGCAGTAATCACTTATCATGCCATTTTACAGGAGAACATTGCAAAACAGAGTGAAACTTAAAATTAACCCCGTGATTCCACAGTGGGATTACAGTACAATATTCTGCAATGATCTAATAACGGACAGACCAATATAAGAACTCTAGACCCGTCACTGCTTGTTAGATCCATGTAGCAGTGTAGCTACATAGACATTTCTGGTCGGTACTCACTTGTCGCATAGAACAATTTATTGTACCAGTTTGCAGCCTGCGATATATTTCTCTGCTCTCTGATTGGTCTAAAAGCTTTGCAGTTATAATAGCCACTACGTGCAGATTCGAATCAGCGATATTCAAATATAGAAAACAATAAACAATCGAGAACAGTATTTTTTGTGTGGTCTGAGTCTTCGAAATATCTAATAGTTTTATCTTTGTTATCTGTAAGACAAATCGAGTAGGTATTGTCTAGAGATAGGTTTGAAGTAAAGTTTTATCAAAAATTGTCATTTTTACTACTACTACTACACTATCACGGCATATTATGTATATGTGTTAAGTGCATTGTATATATGCGTATCGTTGCGTTAGTACCCATAATACAACATATCTTAATATGGGACTAGCTCGATCTAAGTGAATTATCTATACATGTTATGTTATGTTATATCGTACAAACGGAGAAGCCACTAGACTAGCCGCATGTAACAAACATGCAAGCTGTCCTCTCCTACTTCACTAAATCCATTCGGGTGTCTCATGGTTGGCCTCTTCCATTTCTGCTTTCGTTCATGTTCTCCGCGAGAGTGATGAGCATGCGTTGGCGCCTGGTGCTATTTATGGCCAATCCATTTTGTTCGTTTTTTACTGATCTTTTAAAGGAGTTGCATACTTTCGCCTGCCCTGATCTTCATTTTCGACATCTTCAGAATGAGACATATTTTTTATTTTATTTTTACAATACACGGCGTGAGCCTTTTACATGTTAATCAAGCAGTATAACATTCAACAAACACAAACAGATATAATAGTCAAAAATACATTATTATAGTTAAGAATACATTATTATATATTTTAATTTTTGTTTTTGTTAAATTTGTATATGACATTTTGTCTTTTATTGTTTGTATTCATCAAATTTTGTCCAATCTCTGTTAAAATTGATCTAATTGTTTTATTCTATTACTATTGTTGTTTTGTTCAAATTACTACTATTTTTGTTGCATCTTAATGTTTATTTTTATAAATTTGTACCAATTCATTTTTTATCATTTTTATTATTATTGTCTGTCAATTTGTTTTATTTTTTTTTTAATTTGTTATATGTTTAACGTGTAAAAGGCTCACGCCGTGTACAAGTGATAAATAAAAAAATAAATAAAATAAAATATATAGATTTGAAGTGAAAAATTAATGAAGCAACAGTCAATAATAAAAAATGGACAAAGCAAAACAAAAGAAGTCAATAGGAAACAAAATGTAAACGATAAAAAAAATTGCATTAATTATATAGAAAATTTAGGTAATAAAAATAAAAATATAACACTGTATAACTTTCACTATTTAATATTTTGCTTAAAAGCTTTTCGGACATACGTCCATCTTCAGTAATAAATATCTTATAACTCTATTACTGAATTACTATTACTGAAGATGGACGTATGTCCGAAAAGCTTTTAAGCAAAATATTAAATAGTGAAAGTTATACAGTGTTATATTTTTATTTTTATTACCTAAATTTTAAAAATGAGCTTTCATAGTGTTACCTCTTCAAAAATAGAAAAGTTAATTATATAGAACAATTATATTATAATATATAGAACAATTATATTATAATATAATTGTTCTATATATTATAATGTAAGTACCTACACATATTGTATTGAATATGTCGTCTAAGTATTGAGTACTCTAAATCATGGGACAATAATGATGATAATTGAAATAACAATGAAGAGATGTCAACTGTACCTTCACTTATTATGTAGATAATATGAGGCGTTCAGCGCCATTGTAAATCAAGTCCATGAAGTTTTTTATTTATTTGTTTATTCTTAACTGTACATTGATTACAACCAAATTCACACAAAAATACATTTAAAACAAATACAATCAATATAAAGAGGGCGATTTTATCGCAGAGGCGCGATTTCTTCCAACTAACCCAAGTCTGAGATATCTGGAAATAAAGTGGGATTACAATACCTACCTACTACTAAATAATTCTACAACATGACGGCATATCCCACAAGTGGGGTAGCCAGCATGTAATTAACATGTTAGCTGTCCTCTCCGTGTCAAAATAAATAAATTCAGGATAGGTGGCAAAGTTTATCACTGAATTAAGGGTAAAGTAAGTTTTACAGGACATTATAGGACACACAGGACAGAAAATTAATTAAAAAGAGTGTGAGACCAATTCTTTGAAAAAAAAAAAATACTCCAAGTGTAGATACCTACTGCATTGAAAACAATTTAGACGACTGAGACATGTGACTACTGTTACATTTGTTTCAGCACCTATGAACCAATGCTTATAAAACAAGAAGCCATCAATAACTCATTTTTAAGAAAAAAATAACTTGATCCCCTATGGTTATGATCCATTAATATCCATTCATACTTCAACAACTCTTTAAAAAATGTAGGTCAACTTTGGTTCTGAACGCCTTATGTTTACTAGATACAAACTCGGTAATTATACTTCCTTTATAGTTGAAGGTATGTACTCATATTTATCTACATATTTTGTAGTTTCACTTGTAAACAATTTATTAAATATATTATGTAGTATGCATATAATTATATCATTGTTTCTATTAGAAAAGGAGTGCAAAAAAGCAGCGAAGAATCGAATCTCAAAATAATCTCATGCCAAACAAACGTATAGATTTAATTATTGTTAAGTGTTCAATAGATCATTATGATTGTATCAATCCATTAAAAAAAATGCATGATTGTTTCGAGAATCACGAACTTTTGTCAAAAAAATTAAAAGATTTATTATATTTGTTGCTTTTAACACAAAAAAGTTTACAAAACTTACAATAAGCAATTGTTTCAAGAAAAGACTCAACCCGGCTACCAGAAAACAGTGTATTTCTTCTATGAATGTGTCAAAATTGTCGTCATTAATATACCATTGCAATATTGGCACATTTTTTCTGAATGTGAAAGAGTTCTTTTTAAATAAAATGTTTAAACTTGAATCACTATGTTTATTTGTTACATTAAGTTAAATTACGCTATCGCGATTTCATTGAAAAGCTCGTCTTGAAAAGCTCGTCAATGGTGCAAGTGCACTGAAATCGCGATAGCGTAATTTAAATTAATGTAACAAATAAACATAGTGATTCAAGTTTAAACATTTTATTTAAAAATGTCTAGAAATTGTTACATAGTAAATGCCTCTAAAATAAGTGAAAGTGAAAGAGTTCTTTCTGCGTTTTTAAGACGAACGCGCTAATATGTGTAAATACATTTTGACAGTGCTTCAAAATACTTTGAAATTATGTTTAATATTTTTCGATGTTTTCAAAAGCATCGAAATCATTTACATTACTAAATCGTTAAAATATTTTAACACCACATGCCTACTGAAAGCAATATAGGGCAAACAGTTGAGAGTTGCATAATACTCGATGCTGAAATAGTTACATAGATAAATATTATTGTTATTATATACAGAAATTATAACAATAACAATCTGCATGCTTATTGTTACCATGCTGAGGATAGTAAAACTACGAATATAATATGTACTTTGTTATATAGGAGAATTCTTTACAAAAAAGTGATGGAGATATTGCTATTTGTAGAGTAATTTGTTTTGGAATATATTTAATTTTTTGGTATGTGATAAATATTTTGGGGTCATTATCAAGATAATTCGAAAAAAACAGACATTTTCCATCTTATTCAGCAATGAGGTTTGCCTCCCATCCTGAATGACTTAATTTTGTTGGTACGGAGACGAAGGCTTACATGTTTATTACATGCAGCTGGTCTTCTGGCTATCCCACTTGTGGGATATGCTGTAGTGCTATAGTTTAATAGTGTTAATTGTAAGATATTTTTTCATGCAAACACATTATTCTCTTCATTATTCAAGTATTCACTCTACATATCCAAACTGCATTTTATACAAGGAAGAGGAACGTAATTTATACTTGGCTACAACACCACATCTTTTCCAGTATTTCAAATTTGCAGCAGCAATGAAAATAATTTCATACGGATGCAAAACGCAAAATTCATCAGTGAATAAATTATGTAGATTCATTTGAGAATATCTCAACAGATGTCTTAAGACTCTGGGTAAGGCAATGTTGGCAATTTTGTTGGTTTACCATGCCGTACTCATAAAAGTGACGTCTTCCAAAAAAATATATAATATTATTTCATCTTTTTACATTACATCTATCAAGATATTTTTTTTATATTTTGTGTAGTTTTTACAAAATAAATTTTCAAAAACAGACAGATTGTAATTATTACAAGACCCTGAAAGAGATCGTGCCATATGCTGTTGCCTCCAGGCAATCACTACCGACCGACTAGATATCAATATAACAAGATAATAATGGTGATGAACTTACCGCATTATTAACAGCTGATTACACCAATTATGACATAAGTACATAGATTATTGATGTATCATAATTATTATTTATACAGGGAGTCGACAGCCCAACGATAAAGTTTAGAGCTTGCAAGATGCGGATCTTTGGTTCGAATTCCATTAACCGATTTTTTTCGTCTACGATTATATTTTTATTTATCATCATTCAGCTTGACAGGATAGGATTAAAAGAACTTACTGTAATTGGATCATTTCTTCTCATGACATCTTTAACACCCTGATAATTATGTGAAGGAGGATGAACCGTAAATTATAAATATTACTCAAGAGACACATCATCTGCTCAACCAACACATTGTACAAATTCCGTTTTGTAGGAAACAAGAATGCTGTCCTGATGCCTACGAATCGGCATAGGCTGGTATGAGCTCACTTTACTCATGGCATAACATTAATGACCGGTTCTATAATAAAGCAGAAAAAATCTTTTAATCCATAGTAACTCAAAGTAACTCATAGAATTTTGACATTTCAGATTTTAAATAATAGGGACTTTATTAAACCGACTGAAAGACCAGTGAACTATTTATACAATTTAACGCGGAAGTCAGAAAATATTAGGAAATTTCGAGACAAAATTTTTGACATAAGAGATAAGATTTTTGACATAAGAGATAAGATTTTTTTAAGACTTTCTGGTAAATTTGGAATCTTTGCTGATGCTGAACGTATGTATATTTTGTTATTATTCTGTAATTGACTATTTGATACTGTGAAAATTGTAAAAATAAAAAGATAAAATAAAATTTAAAAAAATCTATTTGGGACATGTGAATGTTATAGAACAATCCTAATGAATATTCCTGATCCGGGGCTCATAAAAAATATGTAGTGTGTATGTGAGTGAACTTATAAATATGTAAAAATGTTATTTGCATATATTTGTGCAGAAAAGTTATCAGGAGAATATGAAATGTATGTGGTAATAGCAGATGTGTAAGAATAATAAAGTAGTAGTAAGTACGGAGAGCTTCACTTTCTAATATTATTCATATCATTACCTATGTGTAGTACTCGTACTGAGAAGTGCCTTCACACATTTATACAAATTATTGTATGTATGTAACCACCTGATTATTCGTTTGTAGTTGTGTTATGTAGCAGGCTTAATATAAAAACGGGCCCTTTTACGAATTGTCTTGGATATTTTGCAAAATGTCTGTATGATCTTTCAAATTAAATGATGTGATTTTTTTTAAGGATGCAGAAAATTAAATTAATCAAAACAACACTTACAATAAAATTACATAACTGAACGCAATAAAAAATATGATAAAATGGTTTATTCATTTGTACGTATCATACTGATAAATTGGAAATTGCTATGCATATGCTATACCATCACGGCACATCCCACAAGCGGGGTAACCAGCAGATCAGCTAAATTGGAAATTGTGTTGTATAAATAATAAAACTGAATAAAACTTAATAACTGAAGTACAAAAACGAACTTAAATTGCAATTTTTTGTTAAATAATTAAAAAAATAATCGGTTTCAAAAAGGTATGGTGATTTCATTTCTGTTTTGATGAAAGTGAGCTAGAGTAATCCTAGAAAGAGATAAATTGTAGGGAAGGTGTGGAAGATATCCACATCCAGTAAAATATAATAATAATGAATTCAAATGCTCCCTGAAACAGTCACCGTAGAATATGGTGTCCAATTCAAATCACAAAACTTCCGCTGAATTTTGGGAAATAAGAACTTTTACAATTAGACTGCCAATGTGAAAGGTGTATAAGGTTGTATTTGGGTTTATAACAAAACCCAGATATATCTTTTAAAAAAACAGATAGAGATAAAAAATATAAATTATTTTAGATGATAATAATAATAATAACTAGACAACTTATCTATGATGCGCCGTTTTATGGAAAAACAAGAATCATAACACCTCCTGAACAATAGGGTTTTTAACCTCGTCTTGAACACCTCCACACTCTCCAGAGTTCGCAAAGATTGCTGTCTGCCTGCCTTTTGGCAAATCGATAGCCTACATTTAGACAACTCGTAGGTTTTTGAGCCAGCCATGCTGAAAACTTACAAGCATTGGATGAATTCCATAAAAGCCAAACTAGATTTTTCCGAATGAGACTTGTTATTTGAATAAAACAACGACATGTTGTAAGTATCTCTGTGAATGTTTATAATTTTACTACTCACGAGTAAGTTGTGTATTGTGTTGTTATCATTGAATTGGTGAATGTGTGTAACTAACTGTAGGTAACATGGTGAATGCTAATACCAGGAGCACAGCTGAATGAAATGGTTTCATATTAGTATTATATAGAACCTACAAAGCATTTCACGCGCGCACATTACAGTCAATATATGGTTTCCTGTTATTCGGTTATTAAAAAGTAAGAAATTATAATAATGTATTATTTATTTATTGGCAAGACTATTTGGAACGTATTTTATAGGAAGGGGAACTATTGAATGCCCTGTTTTGTAAAAAAATTATGTAATGTTTTTTTTTTTGGGAAGGAAAGAAAAAATTTTGTTCCAAATATATCTAGTGTTATTTTCATGCTTTGGAAATCATTTATTTTAGTATAATTATAGATTTTTATTTGTATTTCACAACCAAAAAAAATACTCGCTCTAAACTGTACTAATTTTCAACATAACTCAAGATAGAAATGTATGAAAATATTACCTATTTTATCAGTGAAATGAAAATAATTCAAACAGTTTTGCCAACGTATTTCACTTCTTATTATAAGTATTCTAAAATGATAGAATTTTAATACTTTGCTTATTTTGACTCACTTTTTATTTTGTGCAATAAACAAAATACCGTAAAACAAAGTATTCTTGTACAATATAAGTAATGTATCGAGACTTGCCGATACAGAATCGTGACAAGCACACGTCTTCATAGTACGTAATACTATATTAGCAGCTATTGTTATGTATTTATGTTTCCCTTGTAACAATTATCATAAATATTAATAATAATAATAACACAGAATATATACAGGAATATAAATAAATAAGCAAATCGCTTGTTAACTTCAACAACCTCGTATCTAAAAAAGTACCATTTTGAAGGAGACATTAAAAACTCCATAACTTTTTCTACACAACAAAAATATATTTTCTGTTAATGTGAACTTAGGGTTCAGTTAAGGTTGCATCTAATTAATCGAATGATTTAATTAGTTTAATTCCAAAGCCTTTAAAAACATTGTTAATTTAGAATGAAAAATTGATAAAAATTAGATACGAGGTTGTTGAAATTGCCAGCGAAATGCTGTCTGTATCCAGTTTGAAGGAATGTATTAAAATACATCTACACTCATTTATGATATCCTAATACCAAAACGCTAAGTTTTGGGAAAATATTTCTGAAAAATTCTTATAATACGGCAACTAATTCAGCACTGTTTTGTTTGTAATAAAAAAAAATACAAAAATAAACATTTGGTGGGTAGGAAGTAAAATTTGGAAACTCCCTCGGGAATTCTGAATGCGGTTATGTCCTTTTTTAGCAGTGATGTTCATTGTCTCCCTCTGCTCCACCAATTTGTTTACTGTTTTCAAATTTGAAGAAGTTGAAGAAGCACACGTTTTTTATTCTATTTTCGAAAAACGTCTCTTGTTTTACTTTTCGACCTTCTCAAGAATGCTGCTCAAGAAACAAACTTTGATTTTGCTTCTAAAACTAGTCATGTTTCTCTGACGTCGCAGATAGACAAACAGCCAATTCCAAACCACAGGATCTGCAACGCTTAAAGCTCTGTTATGGAAGTATATGATTATGTATTTCAGGACATGGTCCAATTCCTATTTAAGTTTTGCACACAAAACATCAAAACTATCTCTATTGAAATAAAGACATTAATTATCTCAGATGATCACGAGTAGGCTTATTATTTATATTATCATGTCTTTAGTTCAGTAGATAGTGTCTAGGCAGTTGTACTTTGATGTTACGTGGTCGTGATCGACATAACACGTAACACTATTGTGGTTATTTTACAAGACAAGAACACAAGAACGTAGATAGGAAATGAACAACATATTATACTCTAGTTGATAGAAATGCATGTATGTAGGTTGAGAATAATATACTATCGATGGCATAATAATATGGGCCGATTCGTGACTGTTCTTATCATGGTGATAGAAGCATGGATAACGTAGTGTGGAATTCTCAAGTCTCGATTTTGATGCTGATAGAAGGTTTCACGATTTGTAAGGACGCCTTTTCACTTTCGTTGAATTTAATTATTAATTTCTATGCACCTATCCTCTCTCACGGTATTCATAGAGACAAATCACGCCTATTCATGAATACTTTGCTTAGCTGTTTCAAATTCATGTTGTTTATGTTATTCTCACGAATTTTTAGAATATTATGTTGCACGGTAGTTTTTATACGTTCATATTTCCTCAGAACAAAATGTATGGTTTGGTGAATAACTTTGACAAATCTATATTTGTTATTCGGTGTTTATGGGTTTGTAGCTACGCATGTGTTGGATATACATTCTATGTTTCGATTCAGATGCTGGGGTCATCTTCAAGGATTTCTAACTCCCTCTCTCGCTTCTCTCCTCTTACATCTTCTGTGATTGTGTTTGAAAGATTTCATTATCTTTTTGTATATATGTGAGGTTTTAGGAACACCTGCCTTTTACAGGACACTCGAAAACTTATAGAAAAGGTATATCTACCAATTCTTTACCGGGTACTTCACGGGGTGGTCAATTAATATCTACAATTTATCGATGAAACGTGCCACCTCTGCTTAATGTATTATTATTTTTGGTGGCACGGAGAAGTTAACTTGCATGTTTGTTACTTACAGTTAGTTCGCTGGCTACCCTACTTGTGGATATTCCGTGATAGTACAGTAGAACTAGTAGCAGAAAAAAGTTGATATTAATATCTGACTGTGGGAACGAAGAATCAACTTTGTGATTGGAACAAGTGTCGCATGTCTTTAATAGAACAGGTGTTTTTTTTTTATTACATAAGTCATATTTTGGACTAGATTAAGTGTATAAGTCGACAGCGGAATTCGAACCTTTGATCTCATTTGATTGCAAAGGCTTTGATTAATAGTCTAAAGAGAACCTTATACAGTGCAATAGTAATTACATAGTATTAAAACGATGCTATTTTATAATGTTTAAACCACGATATGAATGGGAGGCCTTGCGCAATGAGGAATGCGTGGGTGTATGATGGGATTATCAGATATAATACTAAGACTATAGAGCCTTTTACTCAGCGCCACGATTTCTTGTGCAATATTCATTTTAATTATTAGCTTTAAATATAAATATACGTATTTAGCAGCGACGGTTCCTCCTTAGGAGCGAAGATGTGGCGCCCTCTCTCCATCACAAATTCAGTAATACCGATATCATTATTCATTTATTAATGTAGTTTATTCCGGCTTCACCTAGGAAAGTAACATCAAATTGGTATAGTAGTAGTAGTATTTAGCAAAAGTACTTTCCTAAGAAATTACAAAAATATAAGTAAATTATTTAAAAACTGGCAATATTATGATTCAAATACTTTGACAGTTCTATGGCCATGTTGATATCAATAATACATTAAATTTCCATACAAATCTGATAACACTTATATCTCTGTGAATAAATAAGATATTTGAAATGTTCTTTGCATAAAGTCTGCCCAGAGGATGAGACCTCGTACAGTGTGTGTTATTTTACTTTCTGTCTTTCCTAATTACGGAGTTCATTGAAGACTTAATATACACACACATATATATATACGAACGGGTTAAAATATTTTTGTATGAATTCTTTTTGCACATCATTATTATAAACAGAGTTTTCATAAAAATATAGAATATAAAATATCGAGTGTCGAATTATCACAATGTAGTCATTTCTTCCATCTACGTGTTTCTTTCACGACATTTCTAATTAAAACAAACATACCTATTCGCAAACTGATTTATATTAAATATTTATTTCAATAAACAATTTTTCCAAACAATATACATTATAAGCAATAAATACAACGCATTTTTTCTTATTATCATGTATTAGAAACGAAAATCGATGAATCTTTGTGAAGGTTTTTTTTTATTACTGGAACGCACCCCAACTATTTCAACTCATCAGCCGCTCTGTGTCTAGTTAACTAACCAGCGATTAAACCCATCAATGTTTGGGTGTTAAATTTCGTAAGTCATAACTTCATTTTGCAAAGCAAACCATGCCTCTTAAATTTAATATAGACATAAATTTTAATACCTCTTCAAAACAGATTTAGATATATACTCCTCGTATCTTCTTCTTCTTCATAAGAGAGTAGATGCAGTAAAATCAGGACAAAATGGAATGAACAGTCATAAAAGACATCTGTAGCCAAGGATGGAGACAAAATGGTTGAAAAGTAGGTAATTCGTTCAAATATTTTACGGTATTCTCTAGAAGAGGAATACTCTGGACGATATCCACCTAAGAGTGGCCAGCGGCTGAAGCAACATTCTTGCAGAGTCACCAATATTAAGGGCTGTTCGATTGTTTAACAATATTGTCCCAAATATAGACATATTCCACACGATGTATCCTGAATTTATAAGAAAAGTGGAAACACTTTTGTAAATGTTTTGTTTTCGCTGGGATCGCATTGGCCGAAAGCTGTAATGGTCCAAGTAGAAAATGATGCCTTTTCAATAATAATTACTTTTAAGTAAACATATTGTAACCGTGGAAAACCCGGCAAAGAATAGGTCTCCCACTATTTTCAGAAAGTTTTCGAGTGTCCTGTAAAAGGCATTTAACACCTTAAATTCAGTGATGAGATTTGCCATCCATTCTAAATGTCTTAATTTTTAGTTGGCATGGAGATTACAGTTTGTATGTTTATTACCTGCAGTTGATCTGCTGGATACTCTACATGAGGGATATTCCGTGATGGTATAGATAGATATTCAAAATGTGTGACATGCCTCAATGCAATGTTTTCATTGTATAAATCGAATATTCAATTACATTGTTACATTTAATTGCACTAAATTACTTCACACTTCAAACATAAGCTAAGAAAACAATCATTAAATTACCTACTGCGCACATTGTATTGATTTATCACGATCTGTGAACCTTAAAAGTTGGCTAAGGTTGGTATGATCATCAATGTATGTATGTATGTACATAGCACAATGATTTAATAAGATGATCTATTATTTATAATACCGATGGATCCTATTATTTCGTAACACACAAGACTATCACATCACGGAATTTGATCATCATAAATGCGAATGATGAATAATGATGATCAAGATATATAATTATCAATTTTTATTTATTTTTTACTTATTTCATCATAAAATCGATATTTTCGACCGACAGTATTTAGTGAAAGCTCATGTTTAATTATTATAAATGCAAGCCTGATGATGAGAGCGGAAGCTCTTGAAAGCCGGCTCGCAGGTAATAAAATCACAGTGGAAGTATTAAGTGTTTTATTTATTTATAATTGTTATTTCATCATCATATGGCTAATAGACTTTTAACAAAATTATTATAAAAACATGACCAGTTTTCATAGAACACATAAAACTCTCAAAAAATCATAAAATCATCTCACAAGTGAGGTAGCCATCAGATCAGAAGCATGTTATTAACATAGAAACTGTCGGTCGGTGGATGGCGCTGATAGTAGCTGCCTGAAACCTCTGACGTGTCATTTTTCAAAATTAAATATAATTATCTTATAATTTATTGTTCAAATTAACAAAACTTTAATACATTTCTTTAGTTTCAATAGTTTTATAAAGTTAAATTTTTGGGTGTTATTATTTTTAAACTAGTTAAAAATCTCTAATTTAAAAACGTGAATTAGTGAATAATATTTGTGACAATTAATAATACCTTCAATTGGAACTCAAATAAAATTCTCGTATTTTAGTCAAATTTGTGACAAGTGTTTTCAAAATTTTACAATAGTTAAATAAAAATAATAGGCGCCCTTGAGACGGTCTAGGGACTGTTAAACGGCGTCAAAACAAAATCATCCATAATCATCATCATCTGCCTTTTATAGGACACTCAAGAACTTACGAAAAAGAGTGGGAGAGCAATTCTTTGCCGGATGCTCCACGGAATAATCTATAGGATTAATACATTATATTTCTATACTAATATCTCCTTACTTGGGGTAGCCAACAAATTCACCGCACATAATGAACATTTAAATTAATATAAAGACATTCAAGATGGGTGCCACGGATTTTTTTAACACGGTCATTTTTCATCATGGATATTGATTTCACCTTTTTCTTGCTAACAGCTAAATAACAATCTACGTCTATATTAGGTAAGTGTCTATGAACTGACAGAATTCATATTAAATATTGCTTAAACCAGGTGGGTGGTTCCAGCCGAAGCCTACATAATTATAATATTATTTAAACAATAAATTCCTTAAATCTTACAAAATGTCCGTATTTTAAAGTCTATTCAAATATATCAATTCGTTAGGAATAACGTGTAAAGAGATGTGTCTGTATAAAAGTACTACAAAATACTATGTATTTCAATCGCTTCGTATTGAAGTACTTTTCAAAGTAGTATAATAATTTTTTATTTTTATTTATTTTTTACGTGTAATTATTTTGTGCCTTTTACATTCGAAATAATTTCGATACAATGAAGTTTATTTATTTTTTACTACCACTGCTATACCATCACGGAATATCCCATAAGTGAGGTAGCCAGCAGAACAGTTGCATGCAATAAATACACAGGCTGTCTCCTCTGTGTCAGTAAAAAATTAAGACATTCAGGACAGGTGGCAAGCCTCATCGCTGAATTGGAGATGTAAAGTGCCTGTATGTATTCGAACACCTGCCTTTTACAGGACACTCGAAAACTTACGGAAAAGAGTAGGAGATCAATTCTTTATCGGGTGCTCCACGGTATAATATTTGTATATTTCTTTATGTAGTGATTTGAGGTTATTGTATTGTTTGTGAAACTGTTAATTGTTAACAATTGCCTGACGATTCCAAGTGACAAACCAATGGCCTATGGATGATAAGAAAGAATAAAGATGGCTCCAGCATGTTGTCTGAAAGATCAGATAATAATCGAAAACTCTCGAGATAAAGATGCCATTGGGTTGCATAAGAGAGAATTTAAAATCCTTTGACATGTGACCAAATAGGTACACAGCTTAATTGGATAAAGCATGAACGCCTTGCGATAAGAATGTGTAGTAAGTAAGTTCAAGTCCCAAATTTTAAAACACTTTAATTTCTAATACAAACATCTAAAATTCCAATTTATTTTCATTTCAATACAAATTCAAATTCAAATTCAAATATTTTTATTAATCAAAAAAAAATACATGCAATAAAACAAAACAATAACATAAGACAAAGTAATAAATTCAAGTACTCCCCAATTTGAGCATAGCTCGTGTTTTGGGGAGGAATCAAAGTCGATTGTAAAATAGGATATTAAACAGTCGAGCAGACACCGAAAATATTAGGAAATAACAATACAGATGATGATAGGTGTCTACACATTGTATACAAAATAATATCTTCCAAATAACCTTTCAGAAAGCCTTCATGTGAAATAATGTAAAGCTAGCTATGTATATCCAAATACAATATATTATTACCAATATCAATTTGTTCTGTTAGTTTAGTAAAAGATGAAACTTTGCTTGGGTGGATTCCAAATATAGCTTCGTTCAATGTCGTCCAAAAGATATTCATATTATTATTTTTTCACATCTGGGTTTGTATCAAGGCTAAACAATGATTCGAACCCCAAAAATTATTGATATACAATCATATGCCGGTAGAAAATATCCAGAACGTAGTTTATGTTATGACAGTTCTATCAACCTACATTTGGAAGTATCCAACATGCGGTAGGTATCCATCGAGGTATAGTACACGTGAAAATGTCATTGTGGTTTATAAGAGAGAATTTCGAGGACTTCGATTGCCTCTTGGTGGATTAATTGGATAAATAATTTTTCAGGTTCTCACGGCCTTAATTATGTTGCCTGGGTATCGTAATCTCTGTTGAATTGTTTTTTTTATTCTATTAATACAAACAAACAGCTTTTACATATTATATAGTACAACTTAAATATTACATTTTTCTCAAGCCAGTGAAGTTCGTTAAATTATTTTATTTAACACTATGTTCCAAATTAAAAATATAATACAAACAAAAAAGAAGTAAAGTGCACTCTATGCACCAGCTGAGGCAAAAAAATATAAAAGTAAAAAAAAAACACAAAAACGTTCACCCATGAAATGAATATGCCATTACAACATACACAAATAATGAATGACGCCTATGGGGGGGGGGGCAAATGCTCTCCAAGCAAAAAATTGTTGCTTTTGTTTCGAGATTTCTCGAGTTTAAAATTTAAACTCCTGAAGATGACATCAGCACGCTTGTCAAAATCTCGAGACAACAGCAACTACTGCACGGAGATCTCGAAATCCAGACAATATAATTGAACAAATCACACCTCGTTTCTAGATAGGTTGCGGGTTCAATTCCCATCCAAGACACTATTTAATTATCAAATAAGATGAGGTTATCTTTTCTAAGCCTTATATGATGATAGATTCATGCGTTAAATTTACAGCTAGGTTGATATTAGGCCAGACAGTCATCAAGATTTACCGAAAAACGAGATAATGAAATATCATAGGTTACTGTAAATATCAAATTAAGTTTTGAACTAATATAGATGACTCGCACACATTGAATTGCTCAGAAAAATGGACATTAATATTTTTGCCCAGACTGAGGATCGAACCCACGACCCCTCGCTTGCAAGGCGAGTGTGTTAACCACTAGTCCAACCTATGTATCACCACGTACACACGGTATATATAATATACCTAACTAGTATGTAACCTAATTCATTAGGTTGGACTAGTGGTTATAACACTCGCCTTGCAAGCGAGGGGTCGTGGGTTCGATCCTCAGTCTGGGCAAAAATATTAATGTCCATTTTTCTGAGCAATTCAATGTGTGCGAGTCATCTATAGTAGTTCAAAACTTAATTTGATTGACATCCACACTTCTGAGTAAGTGAAAATCCAGTTTTCAACACAACAGACTGTGTTACATACAATAATCATACTGTAAATATGTATAACAACACATATATAAATACATTTATTTTTTCTGCGTTATCGAAAATCGGCATAGATCAATAAATCCTAGCTGTTTCCGCACCTAAGCACGACGCACAGCTGATTGTACATTAGATCTCTGCATCGCGCATGTATATTGCGCATGTCTTAAACACACGGTATATTTTATATTATTATGTGTGTCTAATATAGATCACGACGTGTTGTTTGCCATTGCTGTTGTACATATTATGTATGATAAATAGATCATGCCGTTCGTGTCTCACTTGGCTCAGGTAGGTTTTATATGATACACTTAAAGCACATTTGTACTAGATCATTTTACATACTTGCTAACTTTATGTGATAAATTGGTAAATCTTTTTAAAGTCTCTAAAAAAAATTGACAAACATCTATAAAGATGTCGCGTTAGTATATTACAACTACGTTTTTCTCTTTTAAGAACACAATTTTGAGTCACGTCCCATATATTCAGAGCAATTTTGAATCATTTGAATCACCCCCTCCAAAGACATTTTAACGCTTTGATCTTGTTGTTGTTGGAACGATGTATTATGAAAAAAGGTTGTAAGACATCTATATTAGTACTTTATTATACTATTACAATTACGGCATATCCCACAGCTGGGCTAGCCAGCAGACCAGCCGCATGAATAAACATGCAAGCTGTCCTCTACGTGCCAACAAAAAATCAAGACATTCAGGGCTATAACCTCATTTCTGAATTTAAGATGTAAATTGTCTCTATTTTCCGAACACCCGTCTTTTACAGAACACTCGAAAATTTACGGAAAAAAATGAGATATCAATTCTTCGCCAGGTGCTCCTCGGGTAACGGTAAAACCGTGTTCTTGTTATTATTAATCCAATCATTATTGGTCGCTCTCGATACGTGGCTCTACCATCACGAACGTATTTTCCATATCATTTGACCACAACATCAGCCATCCAGGTCTGCGCATCACCATCGGGCAAGACCAAAGGCAGAAATGTTAGAGGCCGACCAAGACACACTTATATGGACCAACTGAAAAAAGGCATGAACTGTGGCACATATGTAGAATAAAAGAGACTAGCAGAAAATAGGGAGGAATTGAGAAGAAAAGCCAAACTCGTTGCAGACCAATCCAATGTATTGTAACTCACCATATATAGAAAGATTACAGATCTTATAGATACCAAAATATGATTAGTTTTGTTGCTCATAGAATGATGTAAGAGAAAATGTCAGTAGAGTTATAAATAATAGATAGAAGCTTTTCTAACGAATTCGTAGATCATTGCACAAAAGCACGATCATTACAATTATTTCCATGATTATCATTATTTATCATTTACATTTTCATGTCACATAGATCCTCAGCCGACTCGCATATATTATAATTATATTACTTAAGACACACCAGAATGACTGTAAGACGACGTAATACATCGTTATAACGACTACAGAGCTTTAAGTATTGCGTAATAGCGAAAGCATTCGTTGGATCAATAATAGAAGATGAACTTATCGCTATGTTTTATAGATCGCAAAAATAATTGCACATGTATTGAGTATCTATATTGTAGTATTGATATTTTACAGGTATTGTTACTGATGATGGAACAAGTAGTTCCGAAAACGTTATAACTAAATACAGTTATTTTAGTGAAAAATACAATGTCTCTTCTATTTTGCATAAATTAATGATAGGTACACAAGAGAAATGTTATCTTTGTGGTGCTAGCTTAGAAAGGAGCACTTTGTCAAGTTTGTAATATATGTACCTAGCTAAGATTGTAAAGGATTGCATAAGACTTCGTTTTTAAGCTTTGCAATTCCATACCAGATAAATTTTTTTTTACCCTCATCATTTTTATAAAGAAATGGTCTACTCTATGGTCTATATTTTTACTAAATATTTTATTATTATTATTATTATTGGACAATATTAAAGTGTCGTTTACGTGCCGAAGCACCTCAAGGACACTGTACAATTCATAAATTCTAGGACATTACATCCACGTCATATTATAAATATAGATATATACATAGATAAATGAGAAATCTTGGATACATAATGGTATCCACGTCAGAAGTTCAATACTACATTGAGTTACAAATATTTTAGATACAATATGTATCCACCTGTATGGTATGTATTTCCTGAAATATAAAAACTTGACTACTAAAAATATTTAGTCCTAAGACTGATAGGTATTACTTAAAGTTACGTTTCCTTTACTTGCTCACGTTTTGTGAAAATAGTTGTGAAAATAATACATATTGAAGTTTATTAAAAGAAAAATTAAATTTGACCAAATTAAGGGCTAGATACGCTTCACCCAAAAGGGACATTTTTAAAATATTTAGCCTAAGTAAATAAAATAATAAGTTATGGCGTAAATCATACAGTTATAGGTAATATAGAGATGTCATTTTATTGATGTATTATACCTATATAGATCATTGATTTATTGATATGTCTTCACTGTAATTACTATTACAGAACCTACATATTATACGATTTCGGTTATGAATTATTATGAAGACCTATGTACGAGGCCATCATTGTTGAGGCAATAAATAAATAATTCATGGTTTGGATCTATAATAATAAAAGTTTTATATCTACGCAAGTACATAATATTATAGAAAGCTTTGAATAAGTTTAGACATGTAATGGACAAAATCTGAAAAAGAACAGGAACATAAAATTGATATTATAGTGATTTTTTGCTCCTTTATATCACACTTAAACAAAAAGGCTCAAAATAATGCGTTTGAAAGCACAAACTCGATATGTGTGATTAATAAAGTTTAAAGAAAAACAATCTGTCAATAATGAAATTTACGTTACAAAGAAATACGAGAAAGCAACATCAATTTACTTAAGTATATTTTGTATACTGGGTTACGGTCAATGGAGTTTATTTGGAGTTGAAAAACATTAGATTTATTCACTTCCAAACGACTGCCAATTCATATATTTCTTTACAAGCTTGATGTTTTTTACAAAATTACAAGTTTACAAAATATTCATAACATAACTTGAAATTTACATTTAATATCACAAATTTTTATTTTGCGGAACAAGAACTCAACAATAAGAGATACAAAAAAGCAACAGCAAAACATTTCTTAATATCTATTCTCTTCTGTTATTCACAGGGGTATTATCTTAAATAACAGTGATTTATATTTCGAGACATAGTTAGATCTAGCATGAAGCGCAGGTTGGCGTGTTCTACAATAATATGTGATGGCAGTGATCTATACATCAATCATGATTTATATTGATAATAAGATAATTAAAAAAAAACTTCTTGATAGAAATGTATCAATCATAAAAAATAGATCAAAAGGTCTCATGTAAAATATGCTCTTATTTTTCCAACGTAGCGTATTACACTAAATGTTGCCAGATAAAAAAGATCGTTTTTTTTAATTGTTTGCTTTCAAAGCTGTTTGCATTTTAATAAAGTCAACAGTGGAATAACTATAGGTAGGCATCTTATTTCATTAATAATTTGTCACGTTGAATTTTCACTATTTCCATCAGCCGATAAATTAAACTTTAATTTTTCGATGTTTTGTGAAAAAACTATTGAAAAGTGATCCGCTGTGGTTTATCAATTAATTATAATTACTTTACATATTATCAACACAGGCTTCTCCCAATATTCTTTTGTTCAAATCTTATAAATATGTAAGAAAGTGGCTAGGTACTTACCTTAGTTATTACTTTGTTAGATTATTTTTATTTTAAAATAAGTACCTAGGCACTTCCCTTAGTAGTTAGATTATTTTTATTTTGAATTTATTCCATTTGATTGTTTTGTTTTAAAATTGATATTTTTTATAAAAGGATGGTTTTTGACAAGATGTAAAGAAAGACAAAATTAAATAACATAAATTGTCGTTTCTCTGGTTTTCCCAGATGAAACTAAATAATGTTTATTATGAGTTATATAAATAAATGATTAATTATATTTTAAGTACATGTGTTAAGTTATTGTGTTTGTGCCATTATTAAATCCCATTATAAATATACTGTTTATCTCTGTATCTTATTTCACTTTTTACTAATCGCCTGATAATGGAGTCGAGAGTCTCTGAATACTAGTACGCGAAGTTAATAAATGTCATTTGGAAGTTAACTACATACTGTGTTTTTTTCAATTTATCTTCGAATCGATCTTCATTATTAACTCAAATATTTATAGTTTTACGTTTTGGATTCCTTCTAACTATTTGCTACGTAATGATTATACGTGTTTTTCTCTCTGTGCAACAAAAATCGGACATCAGGATGGGTGACATATATCAATTAATTAATTATTTTATTTAATTAAATTAACACAAATTAAATAACAGAAAATTAATTAATTAATTTTATTTAATTAAATTAATTGATAAAACCGAATTGCGTGAGTAGAGTTTAAAGAGCTTTTGATCCGTTATATCAGACAGGTAGTAAATAATTATAATGATATAAACTTAATAAAGCTCCAAATAAACTTATAAAATATTATTACGTCCAGATAAGGGATAATTTTCTCAATAAGTTATTTACAATATTTATTTCTATTGTACTACTATACCATCACGGTATATCCCACAAGTGATAAACCTGACTAAAGGCTATTAATAAACATGCAAATTGTGACTTTCGTGTCAATAACAAAAATAGAAATATTGCGGGACGGGTAGCACGTCTCATTGCTGAATTGTTGATATCGCGTAGCTATCTTTCTAAAAATTTCACAAAGATCTAGTTAGTCCCGAACAAAGATATGAATCGTATATTATGGGTACTAAAGCAACGATGCACATGTATACAATACACTTAACACATATACATGCATCACCCAGACTCAGGGCAATCTGAAAAAGGTCATTCTTCATTTTGTCCAGGGTGGGAGTCGAACCCGGAATCTCGTGACTTAAACAGAAGAGCGTTACCTCTGCACCTTTTTTGTGGAAGAAGAATAGTGATCATTTAAGCCGACTATCATTGGACATTCTCAAAACATGACCGAGCCAGAATCAATGTCTCTCCTGTAGGCTGAAGGTAATACAGAAACCACAGATCTTTCCTTGCGCGCGAAATAATTATTTTACGACATGCTCACACCACTTTTCCTCCGACCGTGTCTTTTTCGCATGCCTAGAGTTGTGGAATTCTCAAGAAATAATTTTTGGAGAAATTAACCGAGAAATTTCTCGGTAAATTTCTCGAAGTAGAGAATTTTCGGAGATTTATTTTTTATATAACAGTATAATAAAAATAAATACTTTATTCAATCAATCAAAAACAATGTACAAATGTTGAGACAATTTATCACCAATATGGCTACAATTAATTATGGAAACTAATATTTTTTATAAAAAATCTTGATGTGTGACACCCCACATGCCCATATTTAAGTTAAAAAACAATGGCAGGTACGTACATGGAAAAAAAGTGTTAATAACCTGTGATTTGGGCTTTAATCAGCCCCACATTTTTTTTGGATCAATCATGTTGGCTGCGAAGTGTACTGGGTGAAGGTCATAATACCACTAAGAAAAATTATGGAGAGAAATTTCTCGTTCTCGAGAAATTTCTCGTTCTCGAGAAATTTCTTTGGAGAATTTTCTCTTCTCACATCACTACGCATGCCCACTTCGGGATCGCGGTGATATGTATTTCTCCCTTCAAAATGTAGAATACCTGCATAAAATCAACTATCTACTTGGTTTAGAGGATGATAAGGTGCATCGAATGATGTTTGATTTGGTTCAAGGAAATTTCATTTTACTTTGAGGAATTGATCACATTTGCTTTTGATTGGCCTAATTATTTTTATCTATAATTTTAAGATGAATTAATAAATCTATTTTAAAAAATTTAACATGAATTTCTATGTTTAACTGTTACATGAATTTAAATTACGCTATCGCGATTTCAGCGTTCTTACACCATGGTACATAGCCAATATTATATGTAAACAAAAACACATTCAACATCCATTCCCTCCACAATATGTCCAAAACGTCTCAAGGTGAAACTACTTCGTTTCTTTTTCGGCTTCCACTCTTACTGCTACCAATCACGACACAATCATAATTATTGAATCCGCATTACGTAAAGTGTTTTAAGCATCCACTTTTAGAGGAGTCACGATCGGGTTTCGAACGGCAAACTATCTCAACATAATATAACTGTACTTAACATCACATATATTACTATTAAAAGGCGTGAAAATTCCAATGTAGAAAGTATAAAACAGATTTTAAATTAATTAGACAATACATAAAAAGGCGATTATTCCGAATCCAATCGAACTTTTAGATTATTTTATCATAAAATATAATATTTTAATTGAAGATTATTATAATTAAGAACACTGCTCAAATCCGCTATAAATGTACCTATAAACAGTGTTTCTTTACCATCACGCCGCATCCCAAGTGGGGTAGGCAGAGAGAACGGAACGTCATGATATGATCTATATTATAGATCTATCCTTGCATACTTCCGTAGCTTCGTCTACATTCGTGCAATTTCTCATACACGCACATCGAAATCTCCTACTCAACACACGGCTGTCCATGAGAATTTGATCCACCTGATCAAGCCACGTGGTTCTCGGATGTCCACGTTTCTCAGACCCCGTCTTTCAAATATATATACTCTCTTCGTCAACCTTTCTTCATCTATTTGCACCACAAGTCCGTGAACCATCGCAACTTATTTACACGCATTCTATCCACAATACTCTTCTCGCATCCGCTCATTCTCCTAATTAATATCCTCATTCGTCACTCAATCACGCAACGTTTTACCGACCATTCTCCTTAACGATCGCATCTCCACAGCATTTTTTCCACTTTCATCCCTCTTCAACCATGTCCAAGACAATGGTTCGAAGTATACCTATACCGTTAATCCAAAACTCCCATACCATTACTCAATTTTACTTTACATTTATTGAGTAAAGTACAGTACATCAATGTACAGTAAAGAATGAATAAATAAATAAATAAAAATAAATATTCTGTGGGGCGCTCCGCAAAAAATTGGTCTCCCACTCTTTTCCGTATATTTCAAGTATTTTACAAAAGGAGGCTATGTGAAAAAATAAAGATATTTTACATCTTAAATTCATCGAAGAGATTGGCCGCCCAACCTGAAGGTCTTAATTTTTTCTTTGCACAGAAAAGACAGCTCGCATGTTTGTTAGATGAGACTCGTCTGCAGGCTAGCCCATATTCGGAACAAGCCGTGATGGTATAGTAGTAGTAGGTATCACTTAACGTTAGCCTGATGATGAGAGCGGGAGTTTTTGAAAGCCGGCTCACGATTAACAAAGGCACTGTTGAATTACCAAATTTTTATTAATTTCTCATGAACTTCCACTAAATACCGCTGGTCGACAAGACGGTCACGAAAGGGTTAAAGCTATAAATAGTGATGAACACTGTTGAATTTATTAACACTTAATAAATCAGAGGCGTCTTTCGATCTCGATCTAATTATATCATCACAAAACAGCTCTAGATCATTGATCGATAATAATATTATTATTATTATTATAGTGAAGATCAGAACATAACAAGTGATGCATATAGAAAGCGATACTAATTATCAACAATCTAATTAAATTCACGAGTTTCATATATATATAGATATATGTACCTATACGAACGTAGAATTTAATCGCCTAAAGTGGAGCATAACATTGCATGATTATGTTTCTAAACGGAACGGTTCGTCTTGTACAATCTATGTATAATATTATTCAACGACATGAAGGTACCTACCTATTAATAATCTGTTACTCAACTGTATAATACATTTTATATCTTAAATTCAGCAATGAGGTATGCCTATCATTCTCTGAATATCTTAATTTTTTTGTTGGCTCAGAGAAGACAGTATACATGTTAATGATATGTTGCTGATCAGCTGTATACCCCACTTGTGGGATTTTTCGTAATGGTAGGTACAGTAGTACAGTAGGTTGATGACTGTGAAATGACAAGACGTCTTTTCTGTGACAAAAAATAAGGGATGCTAAACGAGTCACATACCTCATCGCTGCTAAATTGAATTATAAGGTCATTATCAATCTTGATAATGATTGATAATGACCTTATAATTCAATTTAGCAGCGATGTGGTCATTATCAATCTTGATAATGATTGATAATGACCTTATAAGTCGAAAGACGTCTCTCTGCTAATTGATAATATTAGAAGTACCTATATCAACAGTAGAAGGAAACACTTGTTTCAAATTACATTAAATTGAATGTGTTAAATAATAGAATAGATTAATATATTTACAAGAGTAGAATGCTTATATTCTGATTACGGGGACTTCCGGGAAATACTTAAAAGAAATTCTGATGCCAACTCGAAAAAGAAACATAATTTATTATGATCGTGATATACAAAGTAAACTCAGTGGCTATTTCACTTGTGAGAAGTTTCACGATGGTTTGAATGATATATGTAATACAAAAGAAAAATGTGAAATGGGAGTTGTTCTATCAATAACTATGACAGAGGCCATGATGAATAAGAAAAGCTATACGGATGAGAGGAAAGGTGCTTGGAGAAATGGGCGACCGAGGATTAAATAGCCAAATATTATCGTGTGAGCGCATTGTATGTTGAATAATATTAAAATTATTGAAGTGAAAACTGAATATATATAACAAGAGTACGTAGTTATTCTTCCAATATACCCCGTCAGTATTGCGATAAAGATATGAACCAGCTTAAATCGTTTCGTAAGCTTTAGAAAATAAGCTACTGTGCAGTGTTCTGCTGATTTTTTGGTCGACCAGGTTGTCACCTCCCCTGTGGATAAATTTATTATTGTAGAAATTGAATCGAATAAATAGAAGTTCCTAGACTCCTAGGCTATTCGAGTCTCCTTGCTGATTTTTTACTATAGGTATATGAAATGTTCTACGCAATATTTGTTACTATATACGGTTAAATACATTGAATTGTATAAATTATATTTTCTATGTAAATTTGTATTATTGTAAACAATGTACAGTGAAGAATAAAATAAATAAATAAATAAATACATCGATGGTTTAAAGCACAGAAGACACATGCCCACATTTGACAGTTTAGAGAAAACAGGGTTTCAAAGTTTGAAATTCAAAATTAATTAACTTATTTTAAATTAAAAAATTTATAAGTAAAAAATACTTAAGAGTTTTAAATTTCTTTATTTATCAGTTACACGTGTTTCGGGTTGCAAGCCCATATTCATTCATATTCATAGTATGAATATGGGCTTGCAACCCGAAACACGTGTAACTGATAAATAAAGAAATTTAAAACTCTTAAGTATTTTTTACTTATAAATTTTTTAATTTAAAAATGGAGTTTTACTCATTTAGTGAAAACAAAATCAGTGAAACTAATTTTAAATTAATTCTGAAAACGTCCTTAGTGGACATGTGCTTTTTAAGAATCAATTATGTCGATATTAATACATTCTCAAATATCTTATGTGACATGTTACATCTGTGCACCAAAAAATGATAATTTAAGAATGATTGGCATCTGGTTTTTGTTAAATATTTCGATAATGATATAAGTATTATTGGTAATTATGTAATCAGGACATAGACGACGTTGCAACCGATCTTGTACATATAATATATTATTAACTCATTTTACCTAAATAGTGGACATGTGTCTTTTGTGCCTTAAACCATCGACATAACAGTCTATTAAATAGCAAGGGTACAAAACTTTAATCCAGCAGACAGGTACGAGTATTTGAGACGATAAGACCGTTAAGATTAAACTGAATTAAACAGATTATATTAGTTGAGAATATTAGTATAATGTTATTAGGAGTACATGATATAAAAGCAGTAATTACCGGATAATTGGTCTAGGGTGATATAAGTACCTAATGTGAAGATATACTAATAATACATTATCTCATATCACACTTAGACGTTTATAATCTCCTGATAATAAATAATTCACATACTACGTACGAGATTAAAACTAAACTGACATGATTTGAGACTGTTACTAACCATTCTGAGAACATGTGAAATTACTGTACATTTCACATACTCATTTGTATATTTTACCAAGTTCTCTCAATTCGTCATACATTGCCTACCTATGTCGTAATTATCTGTGAGAAAAAGCTTTGGTTAAACTTTCCCCATCAATAAATTGTACATTTATTTTCTGAAATGTAAATGGTATGGCTGTGTCTATTTTTACCGGTGCCATTGAGAGACAATCAGACTGTCACCAGCTTCACATAGACACACAATAGATCTTATGCACGATACTTTTCTATCTGCTGAGTACTTTGAACAATACAGGACAAATTTGTAAGTGTAAATAAATGAATACCTGCGGAAAAGAAAAAAATATAAACTTACCGGTGAATACTCCGCACAGATATCGATGCTCTCGACAAACTTGCAGACATCGTCAACATTCCAAGCAGCAACTTCTTGCGTTCCAACAGAACAACAGTCTCTTTTCTCAATTCTACAGCAATTAGAACTAGTGCACTCTCTACCGGACGTAGAACCGGGACTCTTTCTACCAGTAGAACTTGGAGATTTTCTACCCGAAGACGCGGGACTAGCAGCGTCTGATCTTTCACAATTTAATTTCATATTATCTAAAGAACCATTCCTTCCTTCACTTTTTATTGAAAGATTTCTTATATCCATTCCAGGGGATCGTTCCCTTTCTCCCGATGAAGATGTGGAGTAGGATCCTGGTTCTGAATCATGTTTAGGACTCGTTCTTGACTTCTTTGCTGATGATGAGAACATTGATGCAGCTGAACTAAGATCTAGAGGTGATGTCAAAGGATTGGAGTCTTTATTTGGGGATCTTTTGATTCCTTTTCCATAACTATTTGATTCAGTGTCTTTGGTTGCGTTTGCTACTCTTGCAATTGCTAATAAAGCCTGTGGACAACAAAAAAAAACAATGTGATTAGAAATTGTAGAATATAATTCAATAATTCATCATCAGCCGGGTCCTCCGCCCACTAACGTGGTAAGGTCGGAGGTGCCAACACTGGCATAGTGGTACTGACACACAAGAGAGAGAGGAAGGAAAAAGAAATTGTCATCTAAATGGATAAATGTCTTTGGACTCCTGAAATATCCGAGAAATAAAGTTATCGCCCATTCAAGAGCACAGGGCAGAAGCCTGTTTCTTCCATTCAGAGTGTATCTACACCAATTGAGTCACCTCTTTCCACAACATACCTCGTGAACCAACGTCTTTGTCATAGGTAATCCACTACACAAGATCAAAATACTTGAGGATTCATTGGTCTGAAAGATAAAACTCTATACAGAAAAAACAGTAAGTTTGATTTTATTCTCTCAATTCAAGAATTATAATTATCTCAAATAATTCAACAGAATATTATCTTGAATTAAGAATATTTACTTAAATTAAGAAAATCAGTTCCCTGCAGTAAGATGTAGAATTCTAATTTAATTTATGATTGTTTTCTCCTTTTAAGAAACGTAATTCTTCTCTAATGATAATGATAATAATATAATGTCGTCCCAAATTGAGAAATTATTTTTTATTATGATACATCTTTTATTCTTTCACGAAGATGAAAACTTTCTAAGGTTGAGAAAATATTTCTTTCATTCAATACAAAACTTCAGTTTCTTAACACAAGACTATTTATTCTCCTGGTAACATGATATGTTTTTCTTCATTTCTATGTACAACAGCAGTTCGCCGATGAATAATACGATGATAAAATGTTTACTACACATCTTGAAATATCGTCCCTCTTCTGACTAACTGTCGTATCCGACATTTTTGGCAAAATCGAGTTATAATCACCAATGTGTATTATTATATGTGCCCTGCATGTTCTCACTGAAGATCACACCTGTAACTGTTACTGTTATACCGGAAAAGCCTTCTGATTTGTTGTCGTATTTACGAATTATTCTAAATAAAATGTGTTGTATCTACTAATTCCTCAAAATTTCATCACAAAAATGATTCTGAGATATATAAGAATAGGTACAAATAAAATAATGTAATATATTTACACTGTATCATATAACTAGGAGAGATGAAAATATGCACGGTAAAACACAAAAAAAACGCTCTCCTGAACAATTTACATTTAGGCAGATATGACTGTTAGTCAGAAGAGGGACGATATAATATCTAATTCATCGCCTTTCTAATATATACAAAATCCAAAACTGAAGACCGCCACGTAACCGAAGGTTAAAAAGGAGATACATAAATAATAACATTAATAAAAATAATATGTTATTAATTAAAGCGATACAATTGATGAATACCTAGTTGTTATTGATATTGCATACTCGTACAATTGTATGTGGGTTCATTATTATAGAACAATATACAAACACGAACCCAGCACGACCTTGTTATATAAAATATTACATTTTATAATTACATATGTATTGTTTAAAACCTATGTACCTATATATTAATTATACAGAATAGGTTTATTACATAAATGAATTTATTACTATTTTATCATATCTAATATTTAGCCAAATATTTCTACATCAGTACACATATTCATATTGTTTTTTTTTATCTATAGATACCAACGTCATTTAGTTAAAACATATAGATAAAAGAATGACGTAAAAATTGAATAAATTGCAATGGTTTGGACATGTGGAACGACTGGAAGAAGAAAGGATGACAAACAAGATATTAAGTCTGAAAGACGGGGTATGATTTAGCGCGGGCGTCTGAAAATATTGAGCAATTTGCGTCAGTTGGGTCACCTCTTCTCGTGAGATTGGTCAAATCATTGTAGGTAATTGTCATAGAAACGGTTTTATGTGAAAGAGCGATCGTCCAAGCCAGAAGTGATGTACGTAATGAGGGCTTTGAGTAAATTAACGATATTTAGTATATATTAATTTACGATTGTAATAAAATCTCAATTTTATAAACATCATTAACTTTATAAGAATGTTAAAATATTATCAATTAAAATAAAATATAGTGGCCTTTGAAAGTTTTATAATCCGTTATAAGACTAATATGATAGTTACTATAGTGGTTAGTGGAAAAGTGATGTAACCCATTAGAGATCAAAATTTATATTCTTCCCTTTGTATGAATAATTTCCCAAAAAAAAAAACATTTTAACTATGCAAGGAAAAGATAAACCAATGTCGTCAACGCGAAATTGCCATTCTTGACAGCATATTTCTAGACGATAGCAAACTACTACGATGGAGAACGGCGTGATTTTTTGACATCTTGGCAAATAAAAAAGCGATGTCTGTATTCACCCATTATTGGACTTGAATGATGCCTCACTACTTAGTGTTGTTTCATGTATCTTTTATGTATCAGGTGTGCTGCCGACTTCCAGGCTTTTAAGAGGGACCTCAAGACCTACTTTTTTTATGAACTGTGACTGTTGTGTATATTGCATTATTTTATGTTTATTTCTGACGCGGATACATATTATTATGTATCTGAGATTATGTGTTATAATGTTTTAGTATTTAAATTTAAATTCTTGACACAGGCAACTTTGTTGAAGATAAAACATTATCATGTACAGCGTCCTCGAGGTGCTATGGCACAAAGATGGCGCTTTAAATACTCTCCGTTATTATTATTATTATATGATGAACCCAAGTGTATGAGGAATGATTTACAATTTCAATTATTCTCTTTAATTCTACGTATAGTTCATGTCCTTCTTAACTAGATCCGTAAAGGTGTCTCTTGGTCAGCCTCTACCATTTCTACCTTCAGTTTTTTTTTACTACTTTTAATTTTAATTTACTACTTTATTTAAGTTACACTGCTTCTCCACTGAGCGCCTCTGTATTACGCTTTATTATATTAAAATAGCATTAGAAGTATCAATAAGAAAATAAAGTTATTGCTTTTGATTTTGTAATAAATATAGATAGGTATACAATAAATCAATAATTATTGTTACATTTGAGAGATATACATAAGTTATATATGCTCTTATAGGATTGAGAATTATGTAGGTTTGTACGGGGATCATCCGCAAGGTTCTGAGTGTCTATTAATATATTTCAATAAAATATATTTTTATTTTATATAAATACTAGCTGACCGGGTAAACGTTGTTTTGCCATAATAAACACTATTTCTAGATTTCTAATATTGCTATAAAAAAATAGGGGTTGATGGTAGAAAGGTGAAAATTTAGGGCCGTGTGTATTTTTTAATGCCTCATCATAAAAAAATTAAAAAAAAAATGACCAAAAAATAAACAAAAATAATCGGGGTGGAATACCCTTAACTTTTAGGGGTATGAAAAATAGATGTTGGCCGATTCTCAGACCTACCCGATAAGAACGCAAAATTTTATCAAAATCGGTCCAGCCGTTTCGGAGGAATATGATAACAAACATCGCGAAACAAGAATTTTATATAAGTATTAGATGTTCCAACGTTCCAACATATTAAATCTATATTTACTGTGATTTCAAACACACTTCTTCCAAAAAACAGCTCATATGGAAAATATGCAGCGGGATTTAAACGTTCCACATAAAATTAGTGAATTTGATCTACATAATTGCCGACTATTTCAGTCACAAAACTGTCATAAAAGTTTTTGAAACATACAATTTGTTAAATTACAAGGGGCATAATGATAAATAGTAAAATTAATAATAATCTTTGTAGAAATAATTGATTAAATCAGTAGAAACATTGGTCATGTACAATTACATGTAGATATTTATACAAGAGACATAGATAGATAATGATTGTACAATAAGCAGTGGACATGCCGATTGTGTGTAATGCAGGGGCAAACAAGTATGGTAACAATATAAATTAATGTAACAATGTAATATTATTATGTTTGGTTTCGGTAAAAATATAACTTTTTTTTTCGATTTTATTAGCGTTCACAATTTCGACCGATCAGTCATAATTGAAAGTAGAACTAGAAATGTAATGTATTGCAAGTAGAAATGTCTTATATTCAAATCACCATTTTTGTATTTTTGGTATACTTTTATATTGTAATGTTTTAGAACACAGCAGAAAGTGAAATATACTATATAATAATCGCGCTGTTAAAGATATACGTTGCCTTTGTTCCGTTCAATGGTTAAATAATTCGTTATATTTATATATGAAATTGGAAATGGGTATACCTTTTATTTTTTTCCTTATTTAACAATTTAGTATATAAATGGAAACGTGATTTTTTTATAGTTTTTCGCTTATTACCAATTAAATCAATCATTTTTCGATAACTATAATTGTTAGAAATTCTTACAAAATCCAGTACATTAAAGAAAAATATATCAAATTATTTACATAATAATACACGGCTAAAACAATCTTCATGGTACAAAACATAATTGAAACAAAAAAAATCAACATTAATAATGAATATTGATTTTTTTGTTTCAAAGCATCCCTCATCCCTCAAAGCACGAGCTCTGCTCATATTTGAGGGAATGAATTGTTTTGCTTACTGTATAATTACATATAAGTAAATGATTATTGTTGTAAATTGTATATTTATCAATAATAAATATATTTGAATTTGAATTGAATTTGAATTATATTTTGTAATTAATTATCAACAAAATTCAATGAAAACAAAAACTTGAAATTAGAAGCTTCAAGAAATTAACTAAGTTTATATATTCGATTATTAGCAATATCACAAAAACTCTTCCAACCTTTTCTTTTCAACTTTGAACATAGACTTCCCTTGTGATCCTCCACAATTGCCATTTCCCACCTTTCCCACCAATTGACAAGAATAAGTCACTTTATATACCTACAGTATTATTTTGTTTATTTATATCTTCGGAGTTTTAGATAATCGCTCGTAAATGGTGGGCGCTCCATCGAAACCGCGGTAGCCAAAAAGCTCATTAAATATAATAATTGATATATAGTTAATCTAAAATAATATCACTAATATTATTTTGAAAGAAAAAAAACTAATTCACTCACAAATTAACTTTGCAGTTTACACACCACTGCCATATAATTGTAGTTGTAACGAAGTTGCAAAGACAGACTTTAACAACGGTACAAAAGTTAGATGAACAAAATGAGATAGTAGTGTAAACAATCTGTGCTTTATATTGTATCTAATTGTTGGTCGGATAACTTCAGAGCTTCGCAGTAAGCACAATAATTGAACAACTGGAGGTTTTATATATCTATTAATTCTATCTTTCTATTAATTTGGACATGTTGAACGAATGAATGAAGAAAGACTGACAAAAAAATATATTTATCTGAAAGAAGGGTTGTGAGGAAGCGCGGACGTCCGAGAACCACGTGGATTGATCACGTGAATCAGGAGTCTTTCTCAAGGACGACTGTGTGTTTAGTTAGAGAAACCGTCATACGTGCATGAGAAATTGTATGAATGCAGAAGGAGCGAAAGAAGTATGTAAGGATATACATATCTATATGCCGTTCCGTTCTCACTTGGGACTCGACGTGAGAATGAGATTTTTTAAATTCCCTGAAAAACATACAAGGAGACTCCATAATGCAAATGATAAAAGCTTTTTTGTTTCAAATTATGAAAAAATATATAAGCTAAAAAGTTACGTAAAAATTTATACTTGCTACGCAAATCTGTACGAACCACGAATCAATCGTTTGGATAAATAATCAAGCCTTAACAAACAAAAAAATCATAAAAATATTTTTAATAATTTTAATTTATTCAGTAATTTTAAAGCATTTTAAAGTGAATGTAACATGTTGCTTCTTTGATAATTTAATTGCCTTTAATTATTATTCCGTGGTATGTCAGAGGCACGAGCCATGAATTGTTATAGTTATGTTTATTTCCGTGTTATCAAATTAATGAATTTCAAATCGGAACCACCCAAGAGAAACGAAATTACCTACATATATGATGAAGAAGACTGAACATGGCGCAAACAAAACTCATGTTATATAAATACATAATATTAGGCATGTGAATATTATTTCTATCAGTACCTATACATAATTTCATCATATTTTTTACGGTTTCGACTACGTTATTGAATTAATTAAATTTGTTTCGTATGAGCTCTTAGGTTCAATTCCCGTTTTATTAAATTCTTTCTCTTTAAATGTAAGTGAAAATCTTTGAAAGCTCAAAAGAATATCAACTATGGAACATGAATCTCCAATACCAAACGATACGATAAGAATATTGAAGAGAGAGCAACCTCCATCCGGATATCTCAGGATTTGTGAACTCCTATTTATCGGCATATTCAAATCAAATTTTTCCTCCCTGGTGGGCCAACCGGCCAAAACCGCCATTGTGGGAATCTTTTAAGCTACACTCTCTCTTTAATGCACCTTTATAAAGTATGTTTATTTACCAAACCAGATGGGTCATTGGCTGTCGACAGCCTATGACCCATCTGGTTTGGGGAAATGTCTATAAATGCAACGAATGCTGCATACCTTAAGGTATGTGTGGGTCTCAAGTTGAGATCTGCTACATTAGCCGATTTTATCAGTAATACTGTAATACTGATGGACTTGAGAGAGAGTTTAAAATTTTTCACTCGTCATTAGCAGTCTAGTACGTATACGTAGTAATACGTGACTGTAAGTTAGAATGTAAGAATGTATTATTTTAGTTTTAAGAAATGTTGTAAAACCTTTAGGGACATAAACGGTTGTAATTAACTGTGGGGAGGTTTTGTCGGGGGGAGCCTTTCAGGCGATCTCTGAGGCTTCTCATATAAATAAAGAATTTGCACAATGAGTGTGGATGACATAGGAATTACCATTCCTGAAACATCCACGGGTAAGGAAGGGTAAAACCGTTGATGTCATTAGCACAAACGGGCAAATGGAGTCTTTTGTCTCCTGAAATATCCGGGAAAAATGGTTATTTCAACAGCATATTAAGAAACATATACAAATATCATAAATATATTTCTAAAATAAGAATAACGTATTTAGTCTGGTATAGTCTTGAGTGGTAGTAATTAGCCACATAATATGTAACATATTAAAACACATAGCTATATAGATCTGATGCATTATCGCTTTCCATTAACCTTCCTCGGTCCACTTACTCAAAGCAACACTACAATGCTAACTATATTACTCACAACATACAACAAAGTTTTGATATGAACTAACTTAGCAATGAGTCTATACATTTTATGTACATACTCGTACATATCTTCACGACGATTCCTGAAATATTCGGGTGTGAGGTTGATATCTCTTCAATCTTATAATAATTATCAAATGAGTGCTCATTTTTTTGGCTCAGCTTTAACGATTCACGCATGTAAAAGTTATACATATTTAGTAATTTAGTAAAGGAAAGCAGCCTCCCACTTTAATGCCAATTTTCTGTACATATATACTGATTTTCTCTACTTTCCTCCCATTTTCATGATCTTAGGAAGGGTTAATGTCTATGGCTCCCCTTATTATTTCCATAATAAATGACAAAATAAACAACTGTTTTATAAGGGAGGGTGTCTCGGGGGCCCTGGATTCATCTGTTGTTCCATAGGGGAATTTGCTTTCCTACTTTCATAATATGGTAAACGCTACTTTTGGAGATTGGATTAGTGGACTTTGGTGGGTTGTATGTTTTTTATATTTTTGCATTTATTTGTTTTTTTACATTTTTCGCATTATATACATTTTGCATTTTATACCTTTTTACATTTTTTGCATTTTTACAATTTTTTGCATTTTAACATCTTATATATTTTATACTTTTTTTAAATTTTTTACATTTATTTACATTTTTTACACCTTTACATTTTAACATTTTACACATTTTTTTTACATTTATATGTCTTTTATCATTTTAAGTCTCAAATTTATGTCTATTACATTGGTAAAAAAGGGATCTTAATTGGTTTGTCTATTGTTGTCTTTTAATGTCTATACTAATTGTTTCAACTGTCTGATCCTTACTGAATAAATAAAATAAAAAAAATAAAAAATAACAAAACATATATTTTCCAGAGATCGAGATAGTCCCAAACTAATTATTGTATTTACCTTATAAGTACCTATATAATTCTTATATTATGACTACTAACACGACGATTCACATAATTATATACAATGCACTAGGTACATTCATGTACATGTAACACCCAGACTCTAAAATATGAAAAAGAACTAAAATTTGATCGAAATACAAATACTACAATAAAGTACGTAAATTAACACCAATACCAATTATTTTATTATTAAAATATCACTGCACCCTAAATGTTTCGTCAGAGAACACACTGCACATATATTATTACAATAAAAAATACCTATAATGATGATGGATAAGAAGGTATCTAAATAAAATCATTTAATGAACACATCTGGTAGGTACACGGATACTTAATATCATAATTATAATTAGTATTACTGTGTTTCTCAAATGTTTCATTGCGAAGAACCTCTTATAGAAAACAACGAAATAATAAAAATATTGTTTCTTCCTACTATAAGTTATTGATCACGAGAGAGACGTCTTTCAACTTCTCAGGTCATTAACAATCGTCTCTGTCGTGAACAATAACTTATAGTAAAAAGAAACACTTGTTTCAACACAATTAATAAACTAAAAGCTTGTGTCCTGAAAGGGGAGTCTGCCGGCACCTGGGATCGAACAAGGCCGAGACTCTACCTCGAGGCTACCGACGAACTCGTGATATACCTACATGTATACCTAATAATATTTTAATTTTATATTTGAACGAAATCATACACTCATTTGCCAGTCAATACACAAAAATAATCCCAGTCGAATTTTGAAAAAAAAATGTATGGATGGAAAATAAAGCACATCAATTACACCTTTTTTTCAAAATTTGAAAGATTAGCTATTCGATCAATAACGATTTCCCTCACAAATTATTATTAATTCTAGTTTTTTATTTTATTCGTAGACAGTTTTGACATCATTTATAATGTACAGAAAATTCATTACAGGTAGGGAACCAACAAAATTTCCAAACACTGTTTAGAATTATATAATGTAACATACCTACGTTTATTTAGTTGACAGTTATCGATATTTAATTCACAAAAAAAAAACGTAACGGGGCTCACAAAGCAGTAAAGTTTGAGAGTTATATTACAATGATGACTGAGTATATCACGATGATGATTAAGAGCGATATCAGAGCGCAATAACGATCATGATAGGGTAGGTACGTACGTATATATTATCTATCTGCACATCACATCATCAATAATAACAATAACATACGTGATGGAAGCGATATGGCATTAGAAACTCTCCAAGAGGTGTCGATAATCAGACCAAAACGAAGATGCGAAGACAGTGAACCGTATTAAACATTAGCCATCTACATTTATGATTCTGTGCTGTAGCAGAACATTGTAAATAAAATCATTGGATGTTGCATATTTATGTTTGTCATTAATTAATACGATGTTTTTCTATCTATCTATCCCTAACATCACGTCTCTGAAGGTGTAGGCAGAGAAGACGTAAAAACTTATATGGTTCTTCCGTATATTAGTTGGGTAGTTAACTCTTTATTGAACTCACTGATGATTTCTAGTGAGGCTTGTTCCAGCCATTAACCTTTACGTCAGTAAAGCAGTACTAATTTTCTCGAAAATCATGTTCCAAAAATAATAATAATACACTACATAACATTAACATAAGATGCTAATGGTCTCTTTCCTGCCTATATTAAAGTATTGCACATCCTGTAAAAGCCAAAAAGGACTTCTACAGCTTATAAAAAAGGAACTCTACAAAAAGTTAACTAGGTATGTCCTTCTAGTCTGTACAATATAAGTTGTTGGTTCTAGCATACATTTTTTTAAATACCCTACAAATAGGATATAAGGTGGCTATAGAAAAACTCCCTGAAAATGTATTTTAAAAAATTGATAAAGTGACTCACCTTCGTTGAGCTCATATCCAACATTGAAGGAAATGCAGAAACAGTCTTAGGACCTCCTTGAGAGAAGGAATAGTTGGCAAAGATGCCTCCTACAGGAGTCTGCGGAGGTGGGGCAGGTGGTGCTTGTGGCTGGGCAGGGTGTGGTGGCAGGAGACCACCAAGAGGTGGAGGTTTTAAAGACGATAAGGGCTCCAAACCATTCGTTAGAGATGCTCTAAAGAAACTGTGGAAGAGAAAAGAATAATTATTTATTATACAATTTTATCTTAATGAATCTCAATTCAAATTCTCTCTCTAAAAACTTTTAATTAAGCAATAGCTATTGTGATAAAATTGTGAATCAGTATTGAGATATTTAAAACACTGACCGGTAGTCTACTCTCAGCTTCTGACTGCAAAACGGGAGGTCCAAATTTCGATATAAGATTGTTACTACTAAATGTTTTTTTTAAGATACATCTGGGTATTGTTATAAATCCAAATACAACCTTATACACCTTTCACAGTAAGCTAAAAGCTTGTGTCGTGAAAAGGGAGTTTGGCGGCACCTAGGATCGAACCACATAAATGTAACAGAAACCCATAAATAATCCCACAAGAGAATGTACTACAGAAAAATTATAAGACTCTTTTAAGCTATACCATCAAGGCACCTCTAACAAGTGTGGTAGCCAATGGACCAGCTGGATGTAACGAAAGTTTCTTTCACTTACTCGTTATTATTGGCATTATTATATTTGGCTGCAAGACTCCTCATGAAGTCAGAATAGTTTCTAAGGGCATGTGGTCCTTGTACAGGAAGACTTGTGGTGTGGCCCAAGGATCCAGGCGGTTGCTGGGATCCCAGGGCCCCCGACTGACCCATGGGTCCTGATTGGGCAGGATGAGCTGGACTTGGCCCCCTGTCCGCTGCACTCTGGGGGGGAGTTCCAGGGAAAGAGCAGGAAGAGGGCGTAACGCTTCGAGATCTGTAAAAAATTAAAGATACATATTGTGAAAATCAATTATTTGTCATAAATAATTCATAAACAAAACATTTATTCTTTAGCGTTCATTCATAGAATTTTATAAGATCGATTGAGTATATTAATGAACTGGACCCAGAGCTATAGCTCTTCGATAACTTTATCATGTGCAAAGGTAGCTTGCTTACGATGATAATAGAATTTTATAAAGAAATACGTTCATATACCAGAGGGAGAGTTTATTGCAAAGGCATGATTTGTTGAGGTAATTTATTAGGTACCAATATGAGGAAACTTATGTTATGGGGTACCAATATGAGGTAACTTATGGGGTACCAATATGAGGTAACTTATGGGGTACCAATATGAGATTACTTATGGGGTACCAATATGAGGTAACTTAGAATGCTTTGCACCTGGTAATGCGAATAATCCAATGGAAATACTGAAGTAAAATAAGTTGTTTTCTTTCTACTCTCAAGGATTAAGTAAAACAAGCAGAACACTATGCTTACCTGCTGGATGACCACTCTGGAGTATTATAATGAGGACTAAGACTTGATTCACTTTTGATACCAGCCGCATGGAGAGGGCTTCCTATATTATTATTGTTATTATTGTGGTGTGCCGCTGTGATCTCCAGGGAAGATGGTCCATTGTTGGTATTGCTGGAACTATTGTGATGATTTGTGTTTGCTGAATGACCACGTCTTCTGTGACTGCGAACCTTCGCTGTGTTACCTCCTCCGCCGCCCTGATCTGAACCTCCTCCACCTGTGGAAAAGGAGAAAGGACACTCATTATTAAACTGTTACAAATTTTATTTCAAAATTTCATACATAACAATTCAACAAGACTGCTAAAACTTCTGTCAAAAGAACAAGACAAACTTTTCAATTCACAAAATATGACTCAAATCAATAAATAAGGAAAATTAAGTAATCTTAATTAAGATCAGATTGAGTTTAAAATTTGTATATTACAAAAACATTCATAGTGAAGGATTACAAATTATAAAATCAGTAATGTAGTGCAGCAGGCCTAGTCAAAACACAATTTAGCGTTACGTTTTCGTTCGAATATAGACGAGGTTGCGAGTAAGTGTCAATCATGTATTTTAGCTACGAAAAGTGACACTTTCTCGCAACGTCGTCTATATTCGAATGAAAACGTAACGCTAAAATGTGTTTTAACCCTTAACTGGACACCAGCTTTCTACTTATCAAAGTTAACCGATTTATAGCAAAATAAGCATTGTTTGGGAAAAGGATAAGAAAACATTTTTTCTTTATTATATAAAACCTTTATTCACTAAATACAATGATGTGGGAAATATTTTCCTTCTGTCCAATACTAACATGTAGCGCATAGGTAATTGTGGGAAATATATTCCTACTGTTCATTCTCGTTCTTCACATGTTTGATGGTAAATATATAAAACTACAGCATATTCTTATTCAAGAACTTAAGTATGGAAATAAATTAAACATTCGATACTTATTGATATTTGGCATGTTTTACAAATGTACTTTGATTTAAATTCTTTAGCTCTTGTACTGCAAAACCCACATCTTCTGAATTTCAAATTGTTTATAGGCATGTGAATGCTCACATTACTAAGACGTATTTCATAGGGAACACCATATTTTCCTCCTTTTTTATTCAAAAACACTGATGAAACTCTTTTCCTCGATGTAAATCTGTTTATTAGTTGGCGACCAAGACGAAGCCTAAAATCTCGATGAGAATTTTTCGCGAAACATGTTGATGTCGATAAATAATATAAGCACCTCTTGCGTGGACAAATTTATTAGTGTAGATATTCAATCGGATAAGTGGAAGTCCCGAGACATCCAAGCTATCTGGGTGGACGGTGGGTCTCCTTCAATGCTTCAAGCAAAAACAAAAAGAGTCTTTGCCAACACTTATAAGATTTTCTTCCTAATGGATAAGATGACATGTAATTATCCAATTGGTTATTTACATCTGTAGAAACAGCACGATTTTCGTCTTCTACAAAAAATCTTCTTCATCTGAAGATGACATCAATATCAATATTAACTTTTATCTGAAAATAAAACAATAATAAACTCTTTGATTCGAAAAAATAATAATTTCTAAATGTATGTCAATTTTTGTGGGAATATATTTCCCACATAATCTATGAAAGGCAAGTCAGTACTGGACAGTAGGAAAATATTTCCCACATATTTTGAAGTGCCGTAAAATCAAATTTTTTCTCTTTTATCCATATTTTTATATAAGATTGCTTACATAAATAGATAATAATTAATGTAATGAAATAAAAACCAACTTACCGGATTTTCCCACGACAAAATGATCAAAAATGTTCACGAAGTACCCTAAAACACAAACCACGTTGACAGAATGTAACAACACAAAATTTCAAAATGTGATACTGGCTACTATCATGTTCTTACGGAAGTTTTTTTGCAGTTGCAGTGTTGATTACTCTGTTCACCATATATATTTGACATATTGAGGGAATCATTCGCTTACTGTGCAATGAAAACAAGTAAAATATCATGTGGGAAATATATTCCTTCTGTGCAGTTAAGGGTTAACTAGAACTACAGGTGTAAAAAGTGACAGGTCGCGACCTTCGTAATCGAGGATACCTTTGTATGATATTAAGATCATTAAATTGTCATTTATGCTCGAAAACATCGTAATAAAAACATTTTGATGTTATTGACCGAAGGTACTTGTTGGAAGTCCGTTTCAAGATAAAATTGAAAAAAAAAACACACAATACGTAGTTAACTTCCAAATGATTTTTATTAACTTCGCGTACTGATCGCCTGATGATGGAGCCGAGAGTCACCGAATACTAGTACGCGAAGTTAATAAAAGTCATTAGGAAGTTAACTACATACATATTGTGTTTTTTTTTTCAATTTTATCTTGTAATAAAAACAACCCATTTTTACCGGCAGCTTGCCAAATACCACTAGGAAATGGCTGTTCCCTACCCAATTCACTGAATATCTACATGTTAATAGGTTAAGTTATCGAATGTCAATTAATTTTTTACAATTTTATTATCGTTTAGCTCTCTTTACATTGTTGAATATAGGTTTTTTCCTTCACAGGTATGAGTTCGTAGTTAAGTTGAATCAAATGTTGTCCTTCTAAATCGAAAGACTTATTTAGAAAGACGTATGGGTCGACACATTCGATTGAATTCTACGTGTTAGACAAATAATAGGAATGTGGGTAATCGACAGCGCAAACGATATAGAACTGTGTGAATAATTGTCTATGCATGTTATGTTATAGTTTGTGTATACTCGAAAAAATACTTAACAATGAATATCGTGAATATCCTGATGTATGGATGTGTACTGCTATTTGTATCACATACAGCACACACGCTAATAGTTATAGTGTACTATGTACCTACATATTTATTATAAGTCTCCTAAGATGTTTGTGACAGTACACGGTACCTACCTACACTAGAATGTGTGTGGGAGGTTTGCCATTCAAGTTTTGCTGTGCTACAGATAAGTGCATGACAACAATGTAATATTGTCAGAAAAATGTACCGATGCATATCTATTTGCAATGACATTTTTTCTAAGATGTATCTGAGTGTTTATTATAAACTCAAAAACAACCTTATACAATTTTTACGGTAAGCTAAAAGTTTGTGTCGTGAAAGGGGAGTTTACGAAACCTGGGATTAAACCGCACACATCATGTGCATAATGCCGAGACTATACCTCCAGGCTACCAACGAACTCACGGATGGGTGTAATATAATATATCCATCGAAAAGTATAAAGAGTTGATATTATCAATAATTATAAAGAGTTTTATAGACACGTACGTGACAATTTATGATCTATCTATTCCTTCATAATCTATCCCACGTGGGTTAGGTAAAAAGAACTGATCGCCATATAGATCTATCCTTTCATACTTCTTTCACTTCTTGTACATTCTTACAATTGTTTGACTCTTACTTAAAATACACCCGTAATTGAGAATTTGATCCACGTGATCAAGCCACTCGGACGCCCGCACTTTCTAACATACCCTCTTTCAGATATGTGTATTTGTCATTTCAATATGTGTATAATAAGTAGAAGGCTCGAGTCGAGCGTATTTTTTTATAATATTGTCGATGCACTCTTATTATGATGATTTCCACCTTTGATACTTATTCTCTGCCAACTTAAACACGTTGCCTGTTGACATTACATTACACGGAATAAACACTTATAAAGATATCTTATAGGATTATAAATGTGACATCAACTTCAAGTTTTATGTGCGACCAAACATGTGTAATATTAGCTTCATATTACTTTATTAAAATGCCTGCTCTATAACCTTTGCAAATCCGATTAATATCGAGTATAATAAAAAACTACAGTAAAAAATATACTTATATACCTGGATGTATTAATTTAAATACACATCATAGATGTTGAAATAATAACAACAAATTGGTGAACGTTGTTCATGAGCACCGAGAGAGAATACTTCAGCCAGCCTAGAACCAATTCGTAAGCGTTGGGACGCCTTTCTCATTTCTTCTGATTACATTTTACACAATGTTATATTGTGTAAACATGGTTCTCCAAAATAATATCATTAATTTTATGACTCTATCTATGCTATCACAACATTATTGTGAATGGGGGAGTCAGCAGAATAATTCCAGGTTTTAATAAACAAGAAGACCGTCCACTCCCCAACAATAAATAATAGTAGATTGTAATAAGACAATGTAACAATTAAATAAGCCATGATTATTTTGAGACAAAATCACATAATATTAAAACTAGATTTTTCTTTCTTCTATTCTCACTTCTATGTTCTTGTTATAGGGGGTACAAGAACGAAACGAACTTCTTTTATTCAGAATGTTAAAAATAATGTTCATCTTTGAAATGAGGAATGAAGCAAATGCGGACATTCAAGAACCACGTGAGTTACCTTGTGGGTTTGAGATATGAGATAGTTTGGATTTGTTTTGAGAATCAACGATCAATCAATCAATCACGAAGAGAATTTGTGGACCAAGTGGATAATATTATCAAAGACGTAAGTATACGAGATAGTAAAAATGATGAACCGGGATGCTTGAGTGAAGGCTGTATGAATGTGTGAAGAGGTATGAGAAAGAGGCTTATAGGCTTACATTCAGTCATTTTAGTCGACCCTAAAAGGGATACAGTGGCAGATTAATGATACATAATATGGATATAAAAAAAATCTTTTAGCCTTTCGAATTTGTCGGTAGCCTGGAGGTAGGGTCTCGGCCTCGTGAACAAGGGGCCCGTGCTTCGATCCCAAGTGTCGGATTACTCCCCTTTTACGACACAAGCTTCTAGTGAAAGGTTTATAAGGTTGCATTTGGGTTTATACCAAAATCCAGATATGTCTTTTCCAAAAAACAAAAAGTATTACCTTCTTGGTTGACATCAATATTATCAGGAAAATTAACATTTTTTATACAGCCGTACAGTATTGGATGATTTTCTTTTTCATTCCCTTTTTTTAAAAGCCTCCTTTTGATTTCAACTCTATTCGAATCATCATCATCATTAATTGGTAACATCTCACTAATAGATGAAACTTTTGAGAAGTTCGCATCCATTTCAGGAGCTATTTCATGATTTTGCGGAAATTCCCTTTGATGTACTGTTTTCGCGTACCATTTCAAGAGAGCTTTATGGATTTCAGGATTGTTACTTCCTTTTCGTTTTAATTGATTGACGTGATTTTTATACGGAGATATGAGAGTCATAGGACTTTGTGTTATTTGAGACATTTTCCAAATACTGTAAAAGCTTATACAAATAATTAACAATAATTCACTTTAGCACAAAACACTTTGTTGGATGTAGTTTTTTAGGTCTGATTTACAAAAATTTTAACACTTTTCCAGTCTCAATCACAGAAAATTTTTACAGTTGTCATTATTTTACATTTTGCTAATTGATTGTTAATAATAACTATTTTTTTAGAATAAATCAAAAAGAAAAGCATTTTCTATAGATTTTAACAATTTATTTTAATGAAGAGAGACTTCTTTCAACTTATTAGAAAATCATTTTAGAGACAGACCTATGAAATGGAAAGACGTTTTTCACGACTAAAATCTATAGTGTAAGAAAACTGCCGTTTTTAATTTATCCAACTTTGGAACTATACTATTTGTGCACCGCACACTAAATTATATTTATATTTTTTTTGTTAGATACGATTTCTAAGAAAATATTTGAAAAAATCACTATTTTATGTTTTACAATTTGAAGGTTAATTTAATCATTAATATAACACAAAAAATATGTTTTGTAATTTAGAGCATGTGCAAAAATTATTTAACAAACAAAAACAATATCAACATCACAAATAAAGATTCTCGTAACTATGAGAAAAAATAATTAATTTCCGGGAAAATTATTGTAAATTATTATGATTAAGTTAATGAAAATTTTCACTTCTTAGACCGTAATTAAATACGCACATACACACACTTCACAAATTAATTAATTTTAAAAAAATCGTTAAATCTTCAAATGATTTTTCAAAATAATATCACAATAGCTTTTACTGTATATTCCAAAGCTTCCGTGCACGTGACATTCGACGAACTCGCCAAAGTCCAAACTGACCAAAATAACTTAAATAATAATAATAGAAATAGAAAATAACAGACAAAGATAAGTGGCATAAAAAATTTGGGACCTGAGTAATAATAACAATAAACAATAAAACATTTTTGGAAATCGCATGACGCGGTATGAAAGTACCGTAATCTTTTGACAATGCTATATTGGGTAATGTGGTGTTCATACAAGGCGACATAAAGGCCTGACGATTTCGCTTGCATTAAAAAACAAAATCCGTCGGTCGTCCATTGATCGTCAAACGTGTTCACGCAGTCCACTGGTATAGATTCAATCTGTCAGTTGCTCTATGATTTTGACATTGTTTTCAAAATGAGTGATGTCGAGATGGAGATCGCTGAGTGTTTATTTTTATTTGAAAATGTTATAGTAGAGGTAATGAGGCGCTTTTTAATTAAGGAAATAAACGCCACAAACCAACAACAAAGATAACAACTGTCACGAAGCAGGAAACATTATTTATTTATTTATTTATTTATTTATTTTATTCTTCTTGCACATCATCATTCATATAACAAATAAAATATAGCAATATACACAAAAAAAAATTGTGATGATGTGCAGTGGCGAGATTATCACTATATAGTGATTTCTTCCATCTAACCACGTCTATAAGTTATAAAGTTTTTACCACAGATACGGATGCCGCGCTCATCTACGCATGCGCGCATCGTTCCACCAACGAAAAAAGTTGAAAGGTGGTCAACTTATGACGATATCGTTTTAACTGCTTTTTATCGTTTCTAAGTAACTGTCAATTTGTTCTATATAATGAGTTACAATCCATTGGATTGGTCTGCAACGAGTTTGGATTTTCTTCTCCATTCCTCCCTATTCTCAGCCAGTCTTTTTAGCTTACACGGTTCAAATAGCTGACGATATTTTGATTTCCTGACGATATTCGCCTCGTGAGAACAACGTTTAACTAACTACCTGTCCGAGAAGGAGATAGAATGAATATCGATAATAATTCATTTTTGTGGGTGATGTTGGTTTTCCTTTTCGTGGTGCAACGGTCAAAATATTATTCTTTTGTGTACAATACACCTACCTGCCTGCCAAGTGCTTGTAATGTAACCCTCTGTCTCAACACAGAAATAATACTCAGGCATTAGCATTGTTATCAAAGATAATATAATAATGTAGGTATGTATATGATTGTTATGAGCATTTTTATAAAAATAGGAATTGATTACTAAACGCAATACATTATGTATCAATATTTTGAATACATTATGTATCAATATTTCGAATGCGAAAAAAATGAAGATATTTAACATCTTAAATTCAACGTAGAAATTTGTCACCCATCCTGAATAATATATGATTTTTTTGATGGCACGAAGAAGACAGCTTGCATATATATACATGCAATAGATCTGCTGACTACCCCGAAGTAGGAAATGCCGTGATAGTATATTATAGTACAGCAGTGATTTACAACAATCCTAATAATATTGTGTATATAAATTTTATATACCTATTTTTATGAGTTATGCAAGCTCTTAGTATTACATACAAGAATTATAGAGTAAATTAGTTGCTCTTTGCACAAGAACCTTAAATTTGTGTACAAAGTTTGAGGGTGCAATTTTTTACCCTACCTGCATATAGGCGACGACATAAAAAAAAGAAAAAAATAAACAATGCAAATTTTAGGCACCTACGTTTATAGCCTTAAATAATATAAATCTACCTGCATTTGTATGCTTGTGTTGTTAATACATAGTATTTCTAAGGAATGGTCAGAAAGCTTATGTGTATGTGTGTATTCAGTTGTGATAATTTTATTATTACTCTGTGTAGATTGACAGGATGGGCTTTTTGCTGCAAGCACTAATGGGGTCTCAGGAGGTTAGAATTCGTAGGGTGACCGTATTTTAACATTAGTTACATTATAATGCAAAAATATTACTACTACTATACTACTATACCATCACGGCATATCCCACAAGTGGGGTAGCCAGCAGATCAGCTGCATGTAAGAAACATGCAAACTGTCCTCTTCGTGCCAATATAAAACCAAGACATTCAGGATGGGTGGCAAGCCTCATCGCTGAATTGAAGATGTAAAATGTCTTAATTTTTTCGAACATCTGCCTTTTACAGGACACTCGAAAACTTACGCAGAAGAGTGGGAGACCAATTCTTTACCGGGTGCTCCACGGGATAAAATTCCTTACTATTTAATAATTCCTTACTATTTAAAACAAAATTTGTTTATTATGTATTACATACGAGTAGATCTAATATAAAACTTGTATCATTTGTTCTTGAATGTATTTTTTTTATATAATAAATCTAAAATAAAATCAAAAATATTTTTTATGAAAATTTAATGAAACAAAAAGCAAACAAAAAAAAAACACTTCATGTTCTACAATTTTCAACCAAAACTATTTATTACTTGTCATTTATTTTTTTTATCGTGCAATACTCATAAAAATATATCCCCTTTGTCATCCTTTTCTCATTCATTCATTCCATATGTTCAAACCATTGTAACTTCTTTACACGCATTCTTTCCATAACACTCCTCTTGCATCCGCTCATTCTTCTAATATCTTCATTCTTCACTCTATCACGCAACGTTTTACCAACCATTCTTTTCAGCGATTGCGTCAATGGTATAAGCTACTCCAATTGGAAAACGGCGCGAGGGTGTAAAAAAAAGAAACTTATGAAAATGTTAATAATTTTGGTAACATAATATGGTTAGATAAATAAAAATTCAAAATGTTTAAAAAATCCGTGCATTATACTCGTAAAACCAAATACATAAAATGGTATTCCATATATTTCCAACTCTTAATACGTTTACCACGAATTCGAAAAAGTAACCTATCCAAACAGTGTTTTAAAATATCTTATTACTGTATAAGTTTCACTTAACCTGATGATTCATGGTTACCGTAATTTTTAGTACCTGTTCAACTAACCCTAGAATGACCCACGTTTACAAATTTGGGGGAATTTATGAAACGACCACAAAAAAAAACATCTTTTGTAATGAATTCTAGGAAGAAGAAGACTGTATTGTTGTTGTTATGAAGAATTCACTATCCAACGGATCCAAGGACATGCCAAGGCTGCCTTTAGAATAATATTATTATTAGGTATGGAAAGTTGGTCTGATGACAAAAATCGAAGATGCTGCAAGGCGAAAGAGCTCGACAACTAGGTACTATTTAGTCATATTACATTTTAAATTTTATTAAAATGATTTTTCACAACGTTAGCGCACTAACTTTAAATTTAATTATAAATCCTAGTTTTTATCGTTTCACCATTCATTCATTGTACATGTCCAAATAATCGCAACTTTTAACTACCTCCAAATATTGACTATAATACTATAATATAAGAATGGATCGTATTTCGTAAATAAAAATATAGATTACAATATATTTTATATTCCACTTCTCAGTTCTCTCTGTTGTTTCCGCACGAAAAGCAACAGGAACAACACAAACAATTAAAAGAAGAAAGAAAAAATAAATAAGAATGATAAATAATTATTTATTTCCATTTAGTTCAATAAGGTTTATTGCCTCTTACAAGATGCCGAAGAATTCAGTTATTTTTTCTGTTCAACGAAAGATAGCGGTAAAGAAGTAATTGACAAAAAATGGTTGTTTTTGTTTAAAATTTGAATAATATTGTTGAATTTTATAGACCAATAAAACAAAAAAAACTTTTTTTTTTTATTGACAACTTTTTTCCGCTACATCATAATATTAATTTCAACTTAAATAAGTTGTACCTAATGGAATTCTTTCAAAACATGATAAAAGCCTCTATTTAGTTATACAATATTTTACCTGTATATTTTTTGTAGGTACATATTAATTATATTTTGTACTTTTATTACAAAGGTATTCAGTAAAAATGTATCCATCTATACCATCACGGCATATCCCAAATGTGGGGTAGTCAGCAGACTAGCTGCATGTAACAAATATGCAAGCTGCCCTCTCCGTGCAAACAAAAATTAAGACATTCAGGATGGATGATAAACTCCATCGTTAGAGTTTAGATTTCTCTCTCTCTCTCTCTCCCTCAAGCCGTATCCCAAGAGGGGTAGGCAGAGAGAACGGGATGCCATATTGCCATATAGATCTATCCTTACAAACTTCATTCGCTTCCTCCACATTCATCAAGTTTCTCATACGTGCACGCTGATTAAGATTTTAAAGGTTATAATTTCTAAATAGCACATGGGATTATTGCAAGTAGCAAAAAAATACTTACATTATAAATAACAGCTTTTTATGTTTGAAAGTGCAGGATATTAAATAAGCACATTAAATGAAGGTCTAAAGAAGAGATGCAACGAATAGTAAATTTGACCGAATATCGAATATTATGCAAGATCATGTGCCGAATTACCGAATATTCGACGAATAAAAATGGTAAGAGCGTCATAGAATTATATTACCTACTTCGTACTTTAGTAGGTAGGTACATTATAAATCTATGGAGAGCCCGCGGTAGTGCAGACCGTACATCTTCGTGTATGTTGGTACATCATAGACATAAGACTTGCAGCGCGGTACATTTTTTAGTTTTTTTGTGTTCCAACATTTATAATAACAATAATAATATTACGATGTTTCACTCCATATTAATTAATTAGAATTATAAAATTATGCATCTTCAGCTGACAATGAAATAGCAACAAGCTATTATTAGTTCCTTCCAGTTTAACATTATTAAACTATTCGGCAGAATACCAAATAATACCTACCTAGACCAAATATTCAATACTCGGCCGAATAGTAAAAATATTGCCGAATAGACAGATACCGAATAGTTGCTTAATTCGTTGCATCTCTGGTCTAAAGAAGTGCTTAATAACATAATATGAAGTAGGTATGTATAAACAAGATATATACTTATTATATTAGAGCTTTTTCTATGTAAATGTTATAATATATTCATTTGGTATGCTTAATGTAATAAAACAAGGCATTAAGATGTCAAAGTTAGGTCGTTATTTTTATCACACAACAGCGATGATCAACTTGGCGATAAAAAAATATTAAAATATTAAATAAGTAATCCTTCAAACAAACAGCAAGGACTGCTTAGGTACATATGCCCTCGATAAAAAATATTAAAATATTGAAAATGCATTCCTTCAGATAAACAGGAGGTAGTGCTTTTCGTTGTTGCACATTAGAAATGAAACATGTGAATAACTATAGAGTGTCAGGTAAAATGCAGGTATTCGTAAAACTTCACATATAAGACAATTATTAACATCTACAATTCAGAGATGAAACATGCTACGCATCATGAATACGTCTTATTATTTTTTTATTGGCACGGAGAAAGCAATCTGCATATTGAAAACTTGCAGTTGCTCCGCTGGCTGCCCGACTTGTGAGTTTTTATTTAAAAGCAAACATTAATAAAATTGAAGCCGCTTGCAGACTTATACACATAAAAAACAGTTTTCGCTAATAGCGTGTTCATACGGGACGAATGTCACCCGGTATGCAAAATACGTCAACCGTTTAAACATATTTTCAGTAAATTTGAAATGAGAAAAATTGTTGAACAACCATGTTGGTCTCTATATACGCGCATGCGTTGATAGGCGCTGAACCCACATCTAAAGGGGCGTTCACATTTGTTCACTTTGGATGATCCTCCAAGATGAAAAGGTGTGAACAGGCGTTTCATCAACAGGTGATCACTAGCGATGATGGAGGAAAGAGATGACCACTCGTCATAATTTTGATGAAAGTTCCTTTCACTGAAACGACCATAAACAAGTTTTATCTTATTATTTGTTTTATTCTCTATGAATTTGTATTGAATGTCAGAATCATGTACAAAATTATTATGCAGTCGAGAGCTATATTTATTTAATTTAAGTGTTATTTACCATTTTTGAATTTGTTTAATTATTTTTGTACGAAAATACGTCAAACTACATACAACATGACTGAAAATGTTAATATGACAGTGAAAGCATAGGATGAACAAGTGTGAACAGACGTGTTCATTTTCGATGAACAGGTTTGACCCTGACACTCTGGATGATCATCCAAAACTGTTTGCCACTCGTCCGCTGATTTGTTTTGTGTACTCATACATCGTTTTTCGTGTCACATTTATCGTTTTCCCTTTATTAAAAGATGTCTCATATCCACTACTACAATATTTTAGACCAAAAACACATACTATGCGATGTCTATCTCGACGTCCGCCATTTTTTAAACTATCTCAAAATCAATGCGAAGCTGACAGATTGAATATTACCTATAATTCGGTTGATAGCATGAACACACTTCATAGGTATTTATGGACGATTCACTGATTTTTTTATGCAAACGAAATCGTCCGGCCTTCATGTCGTTTCGTGTGAACACCACATAATATACATATTCATTGGTACAATAGGAATTTATTAAATTTAAAAGTTTAACGTCTCTGATGTGAAGTCATAAAATCGTATGAGACTTTTCATATTTGTGACATTTATATAAAATAGGTAGATAGGTAAGTAAACATTATTAATACATATTAATAAACCGATACATTAAGAATGGAAGGGCTATAAAAATAAGTGTCCCGTGGAGGTTTTGATATTATCCAAAGACTCAATTAAATCGTAAAATGTTTGACATCTTGTAACCTCACGGCATTTTTCATAAGTGGGGTAGCCACTGGACCAATCTCATGTAATAAATATTCAAGTAATCCTTTCCGTGCCGATAAAATAAAGAAGTTCAGGTTGGGTGGTATACCTCATAGTTGAATTGAAGATGTTAAATGTCTTTCTTATACGTGATGTTTGACCAACGCTTGCCTTATATAGGACACTCGAAAACTTACAGAAAAAAGTGGGATACCTTCTTATTGCCGGAGAGTCTACGGAATTCGAAAGCTATTAAAAAATGTCCATGAAAACATTGAATGTGACGGAAGCGAAAGAGCTATACAAAGATAGATGGTGTGTGTATGTGTGTATTTGAGGAAATTAACCGTATAACTAATCTATAATAATATAGGTCAATGTATCGCACATTCCTAGCAAAGAGGCTTCCCAAATATGCACACTCATTCACCTTCTCCTTAATTAAAGTGAATAATGTAAAAACAGTTTTCATATTTTAAACTTTTACCATGTGTTATAAAAAAAATAACATTCAGTTCATCGTATTTTACAACTATAATCATACCGAATGATAAATTCACATTAATCATTAACAGTTAAAATATAAAACGTTAACATAATAAAATCTTGCTTGAGTTAACGGATTGCCAATAAATCACGAATGATCCAATCTCCATAATCAGAGATCTAGAGTTTGTAATGATAATGATATTTGATCATGAAGATCGCACAGAGGTGCCATACTGTTAATGGAATAATTATTTATATTACTTATTATTTATATTAAACCAAGAACAGATGGATTAAACCTACTATATTATATATATAACCTTTTGTTTGAAAATAGTAAATTCAACTTTAAAATATGTTGAACGTAGTATTTGCATTTTACTGAATTTCTCATACATGTGTGAGGAAGATATTAAGAATACTCCTTAAAAGTTTTGGTTTGCCACCCATCCCGAGTGTCGTATTTTTTGTTGGTACGGAGAGGACAGCTTGCATATTTATTACATGTGACTGGTTTTCTGTCTACCCCACAACACCTGCCTTTTTCAGGACACACTGACACTTTCGGAAAAGAGTGGAAGTTTTTAGGGAGATATATCTGAGTTTTTGTTATAGACTCAAATACAACCTCATACACCTTTCACAGTTAGCTACTAAAAGCTTGTGTCGTGAAAGGGGAATTTGCAGTAGTCAATATTGTAAGTTTAACCTGAACGGGACATTACCAAATAAGGTGATGTGTTATCTATTCTTAGCATTAAAATATGGTATTTTCATGTGTTAAAGTTGCGTATAGCCTTATACCTACAATGGTTAAATTCAAAAAGAACATCGATACACATGGGACACCTATTCTTCGCCGGGTGCTCCATGGATCGAAAAAATATAATTTTATAAAACACGACATATAGTCATTCCACTGTTGACTTTATTAATTTTGCGAGCTGGCTTTCAAGAGCTTCCGCTCTCGTCGTTAAGTAAAAGTAAACGAGAACGATAGTACGATATTATCGTGTTTTATTAATAAATTATTAATATGAACCTCCACCAAAACATTCGGTCGATAATTCAAGCTGAAAAATTTATAGATAGGTACTTAGCTATGTGTGTAAAAAGCTGTCTTGATTCCGGCAACTTTACGCCATTGATAAACTTCAAAAAGCTGTAGCAGAAAAGCACTTACATCGTTTTAACAAAATTTATGAGAATATATTAGTTAGGTTAGACTAAAGTAATTGTAAATCATGGTTAAAAATGCACTCATTTTTCAACAAATCTTTACATAAATCCTTAACAATTTACTCTACATTCATGTTTATTGATCGTGGATCATAGATCATTCGATTTACAATACCAACATAAAAATAATGGATCGCGTAGGTTGGTACAAAACTATTATAATACATTACATATTTATTACGAGTATTACTGATACACACGTAATACTAGTATCATAAGACATATATATTTTGTTGAATAATCATTTTGGGAGACCGGTTATTTAAATACACTAATACTCTATAGTATACTACAATGTGTATGTACATAAGTATTATTGTGTATCTTTAAGGATTATTATATAGATCATACCTATTATTTAATAATCTAATGTGGTAAACTACTGTTTGGTCAAAATATTTTGCAAATAACAAAACGGTTACTATGTATAAAAAATACCTATTATTATTATTATCTCATATCTCATTTATTAAACAAAACAATATTTAAAATGAATTTAAAAACACTGTATAATTTCCAAATTAAATTTATTCACCTCAAACGTTTTCGCCAAGGCTTCTACTTGGCATCATCAGGAGGACTAATTAGTTAAAGTTCATATTTAGTGAGTAAATATGAACTTTACTCACTAAATATGAACTTTAACTAATTAGTCCTCCTGATGATGCCAAGTAGAAGCCTTGGCGAAAACGTTTGAGGTGAATAAATTTAATTTGGAAATTATACAGTGTTTTTAAATTCATTTTACTTATAATGAATTTCCAAAGTGTTAACACAAAAACATTTGATTTATTAAAACAATATTTGATTCTACATTTTGAACACAATATAAGATTAACAATAAAATTTAAAAATAACATTAGATAAATAACAAAAACATAAAATATTAAAATAAATTTATGTATATAGGTCAAGATATTTTATTATTATTATTTTTTTTTTACGCGGCGGCAGAATTGCCATCCACACTTCTCAGCATTGTACAACCAGATAAGTCTCCATATGATCAGTCATGATCACACAAAAACTTAACAGTCTAATGCCGGGAAAAATTCACCTATCCAGATATACAGGATATCAAAGGATTAGGCTCAAAACGCGGGATCAAAATACCAGCATTGTGCCTGAAATATCTGTGTTCAAAAACTTTTTTACAATATTACAAGTGTTTATTATAATAGATTTTTGAATTTTAATGTACAAATTAACCGGTAAATCTAATTTTTGTAAATTATTTATTAATTATTATTATTATTATTATTATTATTATTATTTGGATGATTTATTAAGCGCCGTTTTGTGAAAGAAATTCCACCTCAAGAGCGCTCTTTGCCAACAAAGGCTTATGGTTGTGTATGGATTATTCCGTGTGATTTCTTGAATAGAAATGTCTTCAATTAATTATAAATAAAACAATTATTTATAGTATACCCACCTTCATCATCAGGCTAGCGAAAAGTGACAAGTACTTTTCGCTAGCCTTATAGCCTCAAAAATTATATGCGGATGCCATTATTTTTGGAATGTTCAGATTCCACTTGTGGAAAATACCGTGATGGTATGAATGAGTGAACTAACTCAGCATCCGTCCCCTAACCCCTTCCTATAGTTCCCGGTCCCTTTGGAGTGTTAGGTGTGTGGATAGTAGATTTTTTTTGCCTCATTTCGATTCATATAGAGATCTTTCTTATTGTTTGTGTTTTTGTTATTATTTTTATTTGTGTTTAGTGTTAATGTGACGTGGTTAGATGGAAGAAATCGCTATAAAGTGGTAACTGCATATCATCACATTTTTTCTTATGTAAACTGATTTGTTGATTTTGTTATATGAATGATGATGTGCAAGAAGAATAAAATAAATAAATGAAAATGAATCATTTGAACCTGAAATGTGAAATTTGAGGCTTTAATATCGAAAAACAAATATCTAAATATTTTATCTTGAAAATTGAATTAATATACTAACACCTACACATCTTAAACAGGGCATTAAAAACTTAAAGTAAAAAGTGCGAGGCCTTTTCTAAACCGGAAACAGCACGTAAATAATATATTACATTAATATTACATTGAAGAATGTAATTAAGCCAATGAATTAATTTATTACACTGATAATGTAAAATAAAATGCATTCGATCGTTCGATAGGTTACACACATACACCTAAGATTAGATTGCTAACTTACTGTAAAAGATCAATAACGTTATGTTTTATTGATCCATTTACTACTTAACAAATAATAAAGAAATTCGTTTTATTACAACTGTACATATTATTATTATTATTTTACACTATCTGTAACGTACTGTAATCAAATGTTTTACATTTCTAACATAATTATGATATTCTTACAGTTGGTACTTGTAAATAATTATTATTATAATTGGTTAATAAATACGTATTTAGAAACTGAAATAGCCGGTGAATTTAACAATACAGAGATTTTGAGAATTTCTACGAATTGCACTTATAGAATAAATCGAATGATGAACGGTAAATGAACAATATTGGTTATTTTACTAAAACGGTAAAAGTGTATAATGTTCTTCATTATCACTGTGGCTCTATCGATCTATACTATCGGGGTATTTAATTTATTTATTTATTTCATAAATTACAAGTACCTATATCAACTTTGAAGTCATCACTTTTTCGGTGAGTGAAAAAAGTTGAAAGGTGGTCAACTTAAGACGATATCGTCTTTAGGTACTATTTTTTATCGTTTCAGACTAATTTTGAATTTGTATTTGTTCAATTTAAATTTGTTCATACGGTTCAAATGGCTGACGATATTTTGGTTTCCTGACGATATTCGCCTCGTGAGAACAACGTTTTAACCATTTATCAATCATCAAGAGAACGAATTATAATCTAAAATTATAGCATAGAGAACATAGGAGCTTTAAAATCAAATTGGTATTTAAATAATAAAGCACATTAATGTCAATACGTAATTAAAAAGTGCATCTAGTTATTTATTATCATAGACCGGATTTCCTTCAGTGTGAAATAATTATACATATGCATACTTTAATATTATAATACTTCCTACCAAACCAGATCTATCGACATTGTCAAAATGTTAGAAATCAGTGCTTATCTGTTCTCAAGTACGTAGATACAAATGTCGCAGTCGTCAAACTTGTAACTAAATGGCGACAAAGTTGTAGCTATCAATGGCAAAGACATTTATCTAAGGTTAATCTAAATTTCATATGTTTATTACATACAGTTAATTTACTGGGTATAGGTATACCTCATTTGTGAATATAATCCGATTACGATCGATCGAAAATTGATTCGCTGAATCTAATCCCATATCCTGGCGACGAGTCCTATCTAGAATGATATTAGAAAATAAATGTTTTTTTTCTACTATGTTGACAATGTTATTGTAAAACAAAAGACGTCTCTCTCGATTGAAAACAATATAGTAGAAAAATAATTTGTTTTTTAATTTCATTTTAAATTTTATTACCTAAACACTGACCAAGTGAATTTCCTATCTCGTTCCATATGCAGAAGCAAGAGTGTAATTGTGTATATTCATATTATGTCTTCTATAAGCTCCTTTACTTGGAAAGTTAAATGAAAACTAAAACCCTCTACCGGTTAATGATACTTTTTCTTCTATAACTGCGATGTTCGAAAAAATAAAAACATTATACAGCATAATTGGTTCATATTTTTATTTTATAATTTGACACGATAAGATGTGTTTTACTTTTATATTATGATTACCTAATATAATGTAACATATTTTATTTTTGTATTGTGATTTGATTTAGTATTAATGTTGTGCTGTAATCCCGTCGAGCACCCGGTAAAGAATTGGTCTCCCACTCTTCTTCATAAGTTTTCGAGTGTCCTGTAAAAGGCAGGTGTTCGAAAAAAAAAGACATTTTACATCTTAAATTCGGCGATGAGGTTTGCCACCCATCCTGAATGTCTTGATTTTATATTGGCACGGAGTAGACAGCTTGCATGTTTTATATGCAGTTGGTCTGCTGGCTACCCCACTTGTGGGATATGCCGTGATGATATAGTATAGTAGTATAGTTGTGCTATAATTTATTGTCACACGTATCAAAGGCGTAAGCCGTAGGTATGTATTATTATAAATAAATAATTAAAAAAAAAACAGTAATGAGGTTTGCCATCCATGAATGTCTAGTATTTTGTTGGTACGGAGAGGACAGCTTGCATGTTTTTAACATGTAGCTGGTCTGCTGGCTACCCCACGTGTGAGATATGCCGTGATGGTATAGAAGTTGTAGTAGAAAAAAATTGCAAACACGATAAATATAGGGGAGGATTCCAATTAATGCATAAACTATGTGTAGATATGAAATATTCCATTCGCTGGTAACCTCATTAACCTGAAGATTGATAAAAGAGATAACCCGAGAGTCGACAAGAGTTTTTAATTAAAATTTAATTTATTTCCTTTTCAATTTCTAATGAAAGCTATAAAGAGGTCAAAAGTCTAAACCAGTCCTCGCCGTATGAATACGACTTACACAAATGTAAAGCTTCATAATATTAAAATATAAGAAATGTTTTATTTAGTTAATGTTTCTCGGTTATCTATTTTTTTGTTGTCTGCTGGGTAGGTACTCCACTTTTTGAAAAACAAAAGTAAATTCAGTGGTGTAACTATATCATCGGATGCCCGTGGCAAATTCATCGGATGGAGCCCCCCTCAGTTAAAATCGTCACGGTGTAATTTAATTTTAATAAATTACTTGAGTAGTTACTCAACAGTATTACTTATATTGTGTGTATTTTACATACATATGTAGTTAAATATCAAATAAATTTTATTTTCAAAAGCAAAGTATCAGTGCCGTATCAGGTCCCCCCGACGTTGGAGATCACTCTGGAGAATGCCTCTCTGTCTCGCGTTGTACGGACCAGCAGGGTTACTCTTGACAAAACTAAACACGATCTTAATCTAGTCTTGATCTTGATATTCTTGATCATACGACGCACGAAGGGACTATGGTCAAAAACACCGCGCTACCGCTAACGCGCGATCGGTTTGCGTGTATTTTTGGACAATAGTCACTTCGTGCGTCGTATGATCAAGATCAAGACTAGATTAAGATCGTGTTTAGTTTTTTCAAGAGTAGCCCTGCTGTTCTCCTATCTGTGTTATTCCAGTCCATTGCCGAATATTACGCAGTAACGACATCTGCCTCCTTCCCATCCACGACGTCCCTCAATCTTGCCCTCTATTATAGAAGCCAATAGAGAACGATTTGATTGGTTTTTTTTTTGGGTTTCGACAAGATAAATAATAATATAATCGAAGCCAATATTTATCGCCTCGCATGATGTTGCCCAAATTCGAGATTTACGAACCATAATATTTGACAGGAGCAGAGCAGACATTTTGCCAGTCCTGCCCCCCTATGAGTATAGTGAATAACAAAAAAAACTTATTGTTTATCTACATAAATAATATGAACTGTTTTGAACAAAATGTTGTAAACTGAAAATGCCACTTTCGACAATATTCTGTTTTAACTCATTTGTATGCCGTAAGAGGGAGCGCTGGATATGTAAAGAATTATAATTAGTAGGTACCTACTGGCTATTGACCAACAGACTAGGAACGTAATAGATCAGACCTAATTTTATCAGAAAACATGTTCCAAAAATAATAATAAAATTATGTTGTTGGACTACATAACATTGAAATGGTAATGGTCTTCTTCGCTCTAATGCATAAGTATTATGCATCTTATATAGGTACCTGAAATGTCATGAAATTAACCCTACAATAATGAAAAATCACATAACCTACAAAAAAGAGGTTAAGTAAGTAATTATAAGCACAAAACAATCATTGCAGTAAAAGGGTGCGCTTCTAATTATGCACCATCAATTTATATTGTATCAACAGTAACATATTTCGGCGCGACTCTCAACGATTTGCAGTCAACGCGCTTTGCGATATTTCGGGCACATTGTAAGAAGAGAGCATGACAACCTGGAAAAAGTAATTATGACTGGGGTTGTAGAAGGGAGGAGGGGAAGGAGCAGAGTGCCAATAAGATGGAGCGACCAAATTAAGGAGGCCACACAGAGCTCACTTCACGTGGCCTTACACATGGCGAACGATCGCTCAACATGGAGACAGATGGTTTAAAGAACGAGGCATGATAGTCACGATCCTCAGGATTGAGGGACCGACAGAGATGATGATAATGATGACGTATCTATAACGAGGGACTCGAGGAAGATAATTATGAACCTACTTTTTTAAACCAACGCTCCTTTAAAATTGATTGATATGAAATTATATTGGTCGCAAAATTTATTTGGTCACATTACCATATTTTCCTTTGAATTACCAGTCTATATTAAAGGTCTTTGGTACTAGCATAGTTCACAGACACAACCGCAAAAAACATCATGCATAAACACAACAAAACTGCACACTTTGTACTTAGACTGTAAAATATGCTTTATGCTGCCCTAGTAAGGTCTATATTCCTATGAAAAAATAAAGTGTTCCATATGAAAGGGCAAGCGTTAGGATGCTGTCCTTTTCTAATGTACTGCCAGTATATAAAACCATTACTACATAATTAAGGATTAGAAAGAGATAGCAGCACCATATCACATACTATCTCAGGTGGCACGTCTTTACAAGGAAGTGCACAGTCTTCTTATGTATGATGTCTTTGTTTGTCGTCCCTTTTGTGAATATAAATATATTTATATTCTGTGTTGGCACTGGTGAATTGGTATGTATGTATGGTAATGAGACGTGGACGTTTTACGGATCTATTATTGGATTGTTTTGAAAGTGAAGGTGGCGTGTTTGATAAGATCAGGCGTGTTTTAAATTAAATATTATGGTTTTGTTGGAAGAAAATGCGCAAATTCGATATACCTACACGTCTTCTGTATTCTTGAGACCTCCACTCGTTTGCGAGTGAATTAGTCTTCTAAATCTCCACGAAGGTAAAAATTATTCAAAGAATTACCTTGAACTAATTCAGATTCAATTCATTTTTATTGCCGCGGATATGATAGCTTATATGTTTATTACATACCGTTAATCTATGACACATACAGTGATAGTAAAAATTAATATATAATTATACATAGAATCATATTATTTTCCGTGAGATAAAAATATTTAAATACGAATTGTTCAACTTTCTTTGACATATTTTTGTCACCTTTGGATCGTCTGGTCACCTAACGGAATAACTATTGGATACCCTATGTGTGTCACGAATAAAATAATATTTTTATAAAACGTGTGGTGACCCTACGACCCTACTTACTGAGAATAATAATATACGAAGTTTCTATCCAAAAGTCAAACAACTGTGATTGACAATCTTCCATCTGTCCTTGTCACGCTAATGCATATTTAATTATGTGTGAATGTGACAACAGGTATGACATACAAATTAAGGTAAGTAATCAGTTTGTATTGATGACTTGGAGGAAAAATTGCATGTGCTCCCTTTTTTAATTATTGCTATATTTTAGAATTATCTAAATTCATACTCAACATGGCGTGATTGAGTATGAAAAATTTCTACAGTTTATAATATTTCAATGAAGTAGGTAAGTTTTCGAGTATCCTGTAAAAAGCAGGGGCCTTAGACAAACTGTACTTAACGATCGACTACTGGCGAATTTTTCGACAATCTACCTACATGTACCGTATTTATGCGTTATTGTTGCAGTTATAGTCGAAAATTCGTTTGTAGTCGATCGCCAAGTGTATGTTTGTCTAGGGGGTCTGGTGTCCGAAAAAAGAAAACATCTTGAATCCTGAATATCTTATTTTTTGTTGGCACAATGAGGACAGCTTTTGTGTTTATAACCTGCCGTTGATCTCCTGTTTACCAAAGATGTGGGTTATGCCGTCAAATAATAATTGTTATGACTCAAATTTTTATATTATTTTTTTGTGGGAAATATTGAAAGAGTAAGTAGTTACGTAATTAAATACACCACTTGCCATCTTCTTGCATAGATTATTTAACAAGACATTATGGAGTAGGTATGTATAAAAAAACTATTAAAATAAAAATGTCACTAGCATATTTTTCCCTCCGCATCATTGAATATAATACACGACATATAAATACTTTTATGTCTGTATGTTTGATTGTTTGTATAACCGCAGTTTAGTTTAGACCGAGGCCTTTGACCCGTCGTTCTTAGGTCAAAGTTTCAAGGCATACACTAACACTACTACTAGTACAATACATACAAACACCTACATACAGATAAAACGATTCATTAGGTTTGTGTTGTGACTATAATTATAATTATTATGATTTTGTTTGCATGTGTGTGTGTGACCGCAATGTGATACGTAAATGACGAGTCAATGTATTGTTTTGGTGACATCGAAAAAAATCAGTGAGAAGGCGATGAAAACATTAATTAACCTTTTTTCTTTGTTTTTCATTTGTTTTCTCGGGAGAACAGATTTGAAATGACCCCTGTCAGTTCAAAATTACTTTATATTCAAGTTTATTGTTTCTAATTGTCCTAAGGCTCCTATTATGGAGGCACTTGAACTCGTCATTAATACCTAGATATTATAACATTCATCACAATTTATCAGTATATTAAAAATAAAACACCTGATAAAACAATTATGTAAAGTTGAATAAAATATTAAATTTTTAATAAAGTTTTCTTCTACTAATAACGTTCTTTATTGAGAAAGACGTCTTTCATCTTATAATCATACAAGGAGAGAAGGTGTCTTTTTTAGACCAAAGACGTATGTCTCAAGGTTGGTGCACTCTGCTATCTTAGTGCCAACACTAATGTATGCAAGTGAGACGTGGACATGGTTAAAGAAGGATGAAAGTGGCATAAATGCAGTTGAAATGAGATCACTGAGAAGGATGTGTGGTAAAAGTCTGAGAGATCGTGTGCATAACAGTGAGATACGATAGGAATGTGGAATGAAAGTTGGTGTAATAACAAGGATGAATGTAAATAAGTTAAGATGGTTTGGGCACGTGGAAAGAATGAATGAGGACAGAATGACTAAGAAGATATATTTGTCTGAGAGGAATGGTGCTCGGAGACGTGGACGTCCGAGGATTAAATGGCAAGATCATTTAAATCAAATCCTACAGAACGGTCACGTGTTGAGCACGTTGAACAGGAGAGCATGCACGAGGAATTGTATGACAGTGACGGAAGCGAAAGATGTGTGCAAGGATAGAAGGAAGTGGCGCTCGATCCTTTCTGCCTACCCCGCGAGGGAAGCGGCGTGATGGTATGTATGTATGTACGTATGTCTCAATGAGGAACATACCTATAGCAGAAGACAACATTTATTTTTTAATTTCGTTACAGAATTCTAGTACCTACCTGAACACCGACACAGTGAAGAGATCCAAATTCTTTAGCGCTATTGAGTTATTTCTTTAGAACTGCGAACGATACAGGAAAAAAATACTTCACAGTTCATTGTAAGAGTTTTTTTTTTAATTTTTCTCGCATTTATAAAAATAAAATAAAAAATTGTTTCACAGCAGTAAAACAATAATATTAAATAGTTTTTCGGACACTATTTCAGAATGGACTTAATAAAAATGTGAGTAAAAACTGTGTATAATATTTTTACGATGTTTTGATGAAAACTTCGTCCTCCCGAAACGTGTCATCACAAGCCTATGTACAATCATCGACTTTAAGGTATGTACCTAACGCAGTACAATAATGACACCCATTCTCCGAATGATTAAGGTATAAATTCCAAGGAATCTCGTAATGTGATAAGGTTGCGTTTCCCTTGGTTAATAAGACGTGATGACAATATTAATTTCAATATTTATTACAATATCTACTACTTCTACTTCTTGTGCTATATTATCACGGCATATCCCACAAATGGGGTAATCAGCGGACTAACATAAGGTTATAAACATACAGATTGTGTCCACGGTGTCGATAAAAATATAAGACGTTCAGAATGGGTAGCGAATCTCAATCTGAACTGTAGAGGTTAATAATTGTCTTATAATGAGGTTTTACGAACACCTGCCTTTTGCAGGACACCCGAAAATGCCTGAAAAGTGTGGAAGACGTTGAGAGTGGAATGAGACGAAAAATCTCATGGTGGAATTAAACAGTGTATTTTAATTTGATTAGAAATATATCTTATAATTTTGACAAAAAAATATCAGCCGTCTAGTAAAATTATTTTTTGTAATTATTTGTTGAATGATATTTTATAAAACATTAATATTATTTATGAATACCGATGTTACAAAATGTTGAAAACCCCTACTTTGAATTATAATAACAATATTCTTATTATTAAGATCAGAGTTCACAATAATGCTGTGGTGTGGGTGCGTCCCCGACCCACGCGTCTGCGCCCCTGCCTGCCACCTCTGGTGACCTTTAGGTTACTCTGCCTATCCTGACAGGAAATACAATCACATACCTTTACGGATACTAATATATACAGCATGTACTGTTGGAGAAAAAAAAGACAGATACAATTCAAATATTTGTGATACGCAACAAACATATTTACGTAAAAACAGGTCAATTTTATTCTCTCAATTTAAGAATTATCTCAAACAATTTAATAGAATATCTCCTTAAAAAAATTATAAAACCAGTTATCTTCGATAATATTTAGAATTTCAATTTCTTCAACGAAGATGATTTTCATGGTTTGAGTATTTTAAAACATCTATAACTATTTGTCTTGTCAAATTGTGAATTAATTAGCAATTCTTTCACGAAGATGAAAATCTTCATAGATTGAGGAAATAATTATTTCGTCAAATACATTTTTTTTTTATTCAAGGACTATGCTCTTAGCTGAAGATGTTTTATTCATTCTGTGTGTATTCGTTAGATAATATTATAAAGTGAGATCACAGTCTTTACCATTTGTGTACATTGTATTAAAATATATAAATAAGGATCTATTGATCATTAAATAAAATTTTCTTGTTAAAAAATCCAGGATTTAAGTAATTCGTAGCATACTTTTGTCTATGAAAAGATAAAATCTTTAGTTGTCAAGTTTCCTTCCTTCTTCTGTGCTTATACTTGTTACAATGAACAATGTTATTTTATTGTGCTATGTATATAAAATTATTTTTATTTAAAATAACAAAAAGTGATGCCACAATCCATCAAGAATATCAAAATTTATGACGTATGCTTTACGATAATAAGATTTTAAGGTTGTAGCGCTAATCAAATCTCCTAATGTACATAGCATCTGATACATACTAGATTATAATGTATTAGCAAATAAATATTTATGACATGATACTCGCATTATTAGAACAAAGGTGTTGTTAATGTTATGTCCTGGGATAGAAATTAGACTCCCACTCCTCCTTTATTCAAAATATTTGTATAATAATAAAACACTCATATTTAGTACCTACTTCCACAGTAAATTTATAAATAGTGAACCAGCTTTCAAGAACTTCCGTTCTCGTCATCAGGCTAACGTAAAGTGATGAAATTATGTTCAAATACACGTCGTTAATGAGAAAAATACTATACTATACCCTCACGCCGTGTCCCAAGTGGGGTAGGCAGAGAGAACGGAACGCCAAACAGATCTATCTTTACACACTTCCTTCGCTTCCTCCACATTCATACAGTTCCTCATACATGCACGTCGGTTCCTCTTACTCAAGACGTGGTTCTCGGACGCCCGCGTTTCTTCACACCCTTTCTTTCAGATAAGTATATCCTCTTTGTCACTCTTACCTCGTTCATTCGTTCAACATGCCCAAACCACCGTTGTTTATTCACGCGCATTCTGTCCACAACACTCTTATTGCATCCGCTTATTCTTCTAATATCCTCATTCTTCACTCTATCACGCAGCGTTTTACCAACCATTCTTCTCAACGATCGCATCTCTACTGCATTTATTCCACTTTCGTCCTTTTTCAACCACGTCCATGTCTCGCTTGCATACGTAAGTGATCGTAGCAGAATGGTATTGTGCACCAGCATTTTAGCCATGTTCGACACATTGCCATTGCTGACAATGGGTCGAAGTGCACCGTTTACTCTAGCACCGGCCACTTTCCTTCATGAGAATTTTTTTTTTAATAAAAGCAGAGACAATGTAAGTCAATGGTATTGAACAATATATTAATTAATCACAAAATGAAAACCTCAAAAAAAAACATATCAGAGATGAGCAATATCTTATAATTATTTATTTTATTAATTTTGCACACCATCAGTTACATAATTAAATCGACATATTAATTTACATTGAAAAGTGATGATATGTAGTGGCTAGATACCACTCTTTTAGTGTTTTTTTACATCTAATTACGTCTTATTAAAACAAAATATATAGATAACAAAACATTAAAATCGCTAAATAAATTAAAAAGAGAAAAAAAGTATTGACAATCCAACTCTCCAAAGGGACTGGGAACTATAGAAAAGAGTTAGGGGATGGATGCTGAGTTAGAAAACAATAAGTTTAGTATTTCTTGACGGAGTATTTAAATACTTAAAGAAAGAGCTACTACATTCGAAGAAGAGAGATTATTCCAGTTATGAATATTACATAGGTACTGAAAATGGTTGAGAGTAGAAATTATGGTATTATGTGTAGGAATTGTCAGAAGACGCTTGTGTTAGGATCGTAGTGGAAGACCATGGCTCGTTAGATACTCGAATTTTTCTTTCAAATAGTAAGGGAAAGACGTTGAATAGAGTGTTTTATGAACAACAGATAAAATATAGAAGCTCACGTCTTAAGACGCGCTGTAAGCTATTCTAGAGTATGACAATACTGGGAGGTATGATCAGACCACTTGAGATTAAAAATGAAGGAGGTTGTCATCCTCTATTTGAATTAGATGATAGGTATTAAAATTGTAGGTGATCTAATTAAAATAGACTTGTTTCATGATGAAAAAATAGCTCGATTCGTTTTGTGAATCATCTATTTAAATAGTGCTCGATTTTTAAACAATGGAATATTATGATATCATATTATATTTATTAAATTTTAATTATTGATCTATTTATATTATGTATATATTAATTTATTTATATTGTTTTCGATTATGCATTAATATTTTATGTCTTTCTGTCTTGTTTGAATTTACTTTTATGTGCTTTTTGTGTCTGTCATATATTATATTTTATACATGTAAAAGGCTAACGCCGTATGTTGGAATAAATAAAAAAAAAAATAAAAAATAAATATCGATTTGAATATCTGCTGATTACAATATACGATAATATTCAAATTTAAATGGACCAATGACATAATAGAGAAAATGTCACGTGAGTTGAAATGTCACTTGCACCATTGTTATTGACATAATGAAGAATGAATTTTGGGTGCGGAGAAGGAGTGAAATCGGGCAAAGGTGTGATTGGGTTAGTTGGAAGAAATTTTATGTATAAATAACAATAATCGAATATTTGTAGCACGTTAAAGGTGTGTAATATGTATGTATCAAAACTCGCCTGTTAGTCGAAAAACTTATAATACTATGCTTAAATATATCATCTTCCAAGTGGGGAAGGCAGAGAGAACGGAACGCCTCATCAATCTATTGTTACATATTTCTTTCGCATTCTACAGATACATCCCATTTTTCATGTACGAAGGCCGATTTCTCTTACTGATCACGTACCTACCCAGAAGATTAATTGCAAATAATAAACATGCAGATAATCCTCTTTGTGTCAGTAAAAAATAAGATTTTCAGGATTGGTGGCATGCCTCATCGCTGAATAATATGTGTTAACTGTCTTATACTTGAGATTAGACGAATTCTTTAGTATAGCTTTTATTAAAAAGCTATACCTACTAAAGAAAATACATACGCACGAGCTTTTTTTATTATTATTAAAATGAGATTTGATTCCGTAACTAATCTAAAAACATAAAAATATGAAAGTACAGAATAATGATAAGCTACTGAAATAAAAAGCTTACGGTAAACTTTGGTTCATTAAGTTTCGTTCACACGATTGATAAATGTTAATCAAATAAAATATTGGGTGTTGATTTTTTTGTCATAAAAAACGTTTATATCAGGCATATTATAAAACATATTAATAAAATATATTTAAATATTTGTATATGTGATCACATTACGTAGTTGTGATGTAATTTATTGATGTGCTTAACGTATTTAAAACAGTAAAAACATCGAATTGAAATGGTTCCCATGTAACTAGTTTCCATCGAACTAGTTTGTATAAGAGAAAAATACAGTGGGTGCGAAATTATCCGGAATAATTTATTTATGATATGACAGATGTATTTTGGTCACATACTTAATGAGAGGAGAAAAATATGGCATCCTATAACTGGTCTTAGAAGGGAAGATTGAGGGCCGTAGAGGAGTTGGAAGAAAGCTGCTTTCCTAGTTTCAGAACATTCGAGAGTGGACCGGGATGAGAGGTGTGGAGGAGCTGTTTTGTGCTCCCCAGAAGATTTGTCCAGGTGAACCACAACGTTGGAGGGACCTGACAAGACACGTTAAGAAGAAGAAGATGACAGATATCATATGAAAAAACAGATCTTTCTGTAAGTTTTGAGGGTCATATAAAAGGCAGAGAAAGATTTTAACATACATTCAGTTGTTTGCAGATATTCTTTGGCTATACCACTTATGAAAAAAACTGAACTAGATATTAAAGGATCCTCTGCTATCGTTCTTTAACACTTCTTTGATGAGAACAGACTGAAACAATTTTCCAAATTTAGCATTTTTAGCATAGAGTGATAAGCCGTGATAGTATAGCAGTAGTAGTAGTCATTTGTTTTCACGACATTCCTAACACGATCACAATAGTCCTAAGACTATCGTATTACTATCACGTTATTATAGGAACGGTAAATTGTGAAAGAGGCTCATTTAGTCAATTAGAAACCTTTTGGATGAAAAAACAAAACCCTTTTTGTACGACTATTCTAAAAAATGACGCTGATAATAATAATAATACGGAGATTTAGGTGGAAAACCATGGCGGAGAATAAAAATGAGTTGCGTTCAAATAAAGAATCTTACATATAATCAAGCTGAAGATTTACATAGAATGACAAAAGGAAGAGAGTTTAACAATTCAGATAATTAGGTAATATTAAAGTTCGGTTAATTCAGTGTCTACTGTATTTCGTTTTGATTTGACATTAAAGTGATAAATATTAGTTTTACAAAGAGATTATTTAAATAGATTGTTAAATACTCATTTAGACATGTCATTGCTGATAATGTTAATGTATCGAATTATTACTAAATTATGCAAAACTAAGTATTAATATTACTATTAAATTATCAAAATATATACGTACCAGTTAGATAATAGTAATAACAAGCCGATTTTAAAATAAATAAATAAAGTTTAAATCTGTGTAAATCCATATTTAGGAAGTAACAAGTTTGTTAATTTTTTTCGGCGAATCAAAAAGAAAAATAAATTCATATAGCTATCAATGCCTACATTAAAAAGATCTTTTTAACCTGGTGAGTTTATATTTATCTATTTATTCTTGACTGATTTTTCTACATTTAATACAAGCAATTTTGATATAAATGCATGACAACATCAAATACAATCAATATATAGAGGGCGACTTTATCGCAGAGGCGCTATTTCTTTTGATGATATCTTTTGTGTTTTTTTTCTGTCTCGTTGTTTTTTTTGTTTTTTTCCTGCAAGAGATCGTCTTGACCAAAAGCTGAAGATCCATTGGTCGAAACATGTCGAAAAGGAAGAAATGTTGATCAGGGTAAATAAAACTAGTTCCTTAAAAAGAAGGCATACAAATAAGCTTTCTAAATAAAAATAATAGTAATAATAACACTTTATTGAACAATTGGCGAGCTTATTGCTTGGAGGCAATATCTTCCAGCTTACCAAAATAATATGTGATATCATGTTGACAATTTGTGTACCTACTAAATAAGAAATACACTGCATGTGTGTTAAAAAAAACGAGTCAGCAGCAGAATACGATACATTAATTTCAAATTGAAATTCCACGACGTTATTATCATTAAACTGCCGTTCACCTATTGTTTATTTTATGAGTACCTATCTTAGCATATTGTTTCATCCTTGAACTAAAATATTGTCTTAAATTTAGTTCAAAAAGCAATTAAATATCAATTAGGTAAGTTCCTAACCATATTTAAATATGCTTAATATTTAAATTTTGTCTATGATTTGTTTTAGTTTAAATCAAATGTTTTCATAGTTGAACGGTCATTCCAAATAATGGCGGGGACAGTCACATGAGAATTATATTTTTATTCTTATTATATAATACAATCACATATACTTACGCATACAAACATGCAGTGGTCGGCCGCCGCTTTTTAACCTTTCCCACGCTTCTGGTTTGTCTCATGTAATATAATTAGAGATGCAACGAATATCAGGAAACTATTCGGTATTCTGTCCATACGGCAACATTTTTATTATCCGGCCGAGTACCAAATATTCGGTCTATTATTCGGTGTTCTGCCGAATGCTTTAAATCAGTGTTTCCCAACCGGTGGTTCGCGAACCCCTGGGAGTTCGCTATGTTTACAAAGTGGTTCGCGAAAATAATAGCGTAATGGCGGGATTTTAAATAGCCCAAGAAAAATAAATGGAAAAAAAACAAAAACACAAAAAAAATAAAAAAAAGCACACCAAATGCAATGCAGATTGCACGCTGTTGTTTCGAACGTAGATATGCATACTGCCTATATTTTATGCAGCAATATAAAGAAAATTTTATTGTTTTTTTGCCTATCATTAACGGCTACATAGGGGGTTCGCCAAATTCTGTTGCATATTACTTTTGGTTCGCGACGAGAAGAAGGTTGGGAAACACTGCTTTAAATGTAAAACTGGAAGGAACTCATAGGTTGTAAATTGTTGCTATTTCATTGTCAGCTGCAGATGCATAATTTTATTAATCTTCAAATATCTAATTAATTTAATTTAATTTGATATGAAGTGAAACAACATTATTGTTCTTATATTGGAACATAAAAAAATCGATAAAATGTACCGCGCTGCAAGTCTATAGTATGTCTATGATGTACCTACACGAAGATGCGTAGTCGGGAGTACCGCATGCTCTCACCATTTTTATGCTAATATTTGCTGAATATTCGGTTATTCGGCAAACAATCTGCCGTATTCGGTCAAATATACTATTCGTTGCATTTCTAATAATAATATTAAGTAGTTTGTAGGTATGTGAATTGTGAATATCCCTCAACTTATACAATGTTACAATAAAATACTTGAAGAAGAAAAACATTTAAAACGACTATTCTAAATATTATGTTATGTTATTCACTAGATGTTTGATTTCAATTCAAATATCAACTCTAACCCACACACATATACCTACTGCGTCACCGCGAATGATCTAGAGTTTCCTCCCAAAGTGACCTCACATTAATCACTTTATGACCTAATTTGTTGTTTTTCGTTTATAGTTGTGCGCCGCAGTGGTTGCCAAATTCGGATGCCCACAATCTTTACAACACCCGATTACAAAAGTTAAGAATTAAATTTCCATTTTCTTTAGTGATTTATTTTTTTGCCTATGAAAGGTATCCATAATATATACCATAACGGCATATTTCATTAGAACGACCTGTATAAACCTATGAAAACATTCAAGCTGTCCTCTCAGTGTCAACTAAAAATTAAAACATTCGATACGGGTGGTAAACTTTATCGTTGAATTTAGGATGCATAATGTGTTTATTTTCTCGACCATCTGCCTTTTAGAAAACATTCAAAAACTTACGGAAAAGGGTGGGAGTCCAATTCTTTGCTGGATCCTCCACGTAACAGTTTTACTAAAATATTATTTTTCATTCTTTACTGTTCATTGATTACAATGAATTGCATAGAAGTTATACATTAAAATTAAATATAATCAATATACAGAGGGTGAGTTTATTACAATGAGGCGATCTCTTCCAAATAACACAATATTCCGAGATGAGCATCAGAAATTTGAGATTATTTATTTTATTTTCTGGAGTATTTCCTAGAAAACTATTAATTTTCACTGATGATATTTTTGGTACACTGAGAAAAATACTAACGAAATTTCACAACGAATCATTGGTATATACTATCAGATTAGGACCAGAGATAGTACAAAGGATTTATTAGTACGAATCTATAATATTAACCTATCGCAAATAAATTGTTGGTAAATTTACCAACGACTTGTTTGCGATTGGTTAATATTATAGATTCGTACTAATGAATCGTTTGTACTATCTCTGGTCCTAATCTGATAGTACGTACCAATGATTCGTTGTGAGTATTTTTCTCTGTGTAACTACTTTGAAACATGAGCGAATTACAGAAATAACACTTTTCATTACGGTGCTTTCAAAGCTCTTTACATAATTGGATCAATAACAAGGAAATTACTTCAACGAACGAAACGAACGAAACCCGCAATAATTTATCCGATCCATACCGAAATAGGAAACACAATATTTTTATAAGTATCAACTATTATATAACAACTCTGAATAAAGTTTTTGTTAGACATCTAATAAGGCTTCTGACAAGAGAATGTTAAACTTTCATATCTATTATGTTTTATATAAGACACTATGAAAGTCTAGAATAGAAGTCAAGGCAGTTCTTTCAAAACTGTCGTGCCAATGAAAAAACTAAAGTAGAAAAAAGAAGTTGTAACTGAAATTACAAAGTTCCTAATTAGGTAATATTTAAAAAAAAAAAGTATTTAATAAAACACAGATTTTAAGACATTCAGAAGTGACCTAAAACCTTTTATTTTATTAGTTATTATTGGAAATTGTAATCTATTTTACATTCTTGGCATGGATACAATCATGTTGTATCCTAAATATTTAATATAATACAATATTATAATATGTAACTTCTGACGTGGACACCTTTATGTATCCGAGTTTCTCATTTAATCTATGTATTTATTATTATATTAGGACATGGATGTAATGTCCTAGAATTGATGAATTCTAGGATATGGATGTAATGTCCTAGAATTGATGAATTCTAGGATATGGATGTAATGTCCTAGAATTGATGAATTCTACAGTGTTCTTGAGGTGCTTTGGCACGTAAACCAAACTTTAATGTCGCCCAATAATAAATAAATATGGACAATTTACACAACTCGAGCTAGCCCCAAACTTAAGATATGAATCTTGTATTACGAGTACTAACGCGACGATACTCTTGTAGGTTTGGTATCTGTAGGGTTACTCTTGACAAAATTAAAAATCAAGACTAAATTAAGATCGTATTTAGATTGTGTCAAGAGTAACCCTGATGCTGTTCTGGTACATGAAATTTTACTTTTAAGGAATTAGATCCCACACTTTGAGTATCACTTTCCACAGCTTCTAAACAGCAATCAACTTCTGTCAAAATTCTTGTTACAATGGACTGATACAGTTATGCGAACAATTGAGGCTAAAATAAAACAGAATGGATAACCGAGTCTAAGTCTCTGCCTCAAGAAATACCAAGAATCATTAAATAATAAAAAAAAAAACTGTCAAACACTACATAAGTAGTATCTATTCTGCTTCCAAAAAATAACGTAGCTAGAAAATCATTCAGTATTGCTAAAGGAAAACCTTTTTTTTCCGTGGTGCACCCAGCAAAGAATTGGTCCCGCACTCTATTCCGTAAGTTTTCGAGTGTCCTGTAAAAACCAGTTGTTCGAAAAATCAAAGACATTTTTTGATATCTTAAATTCAGTGATGAAGTTTGCCATCCACCTTAAACGTATTATTTTTTTTCTGTGCATGAAGAAGACAGCTTGAGTGTTTATTGCTTGCGGCTGTTCTGTTGGCTACCCCACAAGTGGTATATGCCGTGATGGAGTAATAGTTGTAGTAATTTATAATATCAACACTATAAAACGGTAAGTGCCTACCAAATATGAGTATTAAATAATATTACGTCCTTCTTCTATCAGTGCCGTATCAGGTCCCCCCGGCGTTGGCGATCACTCTGGAGAATGCCTCCCTGTCTCGTGCTGTGCGGACCAGAGGCCTGAGTCAATAACACACTTTCACGTCACGTTCCCGCTCCGTTAACGTTCGAGTATAGACGAAGTGGCAAGCAAGTGTCAATTTCGTTGCTAAGATACATACACAATAGTTACGAAAATTAACACTTTGTCGCAACATCGTCTGCACCCGAACGCTAACGGAGCGGGAACGTGACGCGAAAGTGTGTTATTGACTCAGGCCTCAGTTGTCCCATCCGTGTTATTCCGGTCCAATATTACGTTGTTACATTATAATCCATTTAAAAGGTTTGAAGTTCGAATCACGTTGCGGACAATGTTGATCATGTTGATGATGATACTGCAGCTTCCGACACACACAACAAAACATCTTCACCACAATGGAATGCAATTATTTTACCAATCATGAGGAGACGGTTTATACTATTTATAATAAGTTGGGATGTATATAGGTAGTAAGCACCTATATGTAGTTGGTAGGAACTTAATAATACGGGTACAAAGGTATATGTTCATCTTATAGTTTATTATGAAATACAGTGGTACTCTTCGTATTTTGGTCGTATTTTTAATCCGACATTGCATGGTAAATAAATAAACAAATCTATATATATAAAATTAAGTGATGTAAGTTACATCATTTATAACTCAAGAATGGCTGTACCGATTTGAATGATCTCTGATTTGTTTCTTCTCCGCCCCGAATGACCGATAGGCTCTTAAAATATCTTACAAATTCACGGGAAGAAAAATTACGAAGGAAATTATATACGCCATACATATTTGATCTCATTAAAAAATGCAATATGGAGAATTACAATCAACGATAATGTTTTTTTTTATAGATTGGCCTATTTATAGAATAATTTTTGTATAAATTTTCAAATTAGAATCGTTATCCATACAATTTAACATCTGTTGTTCTGAAAGAGATTAAAAATATTAATCATTGTTTATAGATGAAAGAGTATGTATGTATTTTCATTATCTAGGTACTTACATATTATTTTATTGTAGAAATAATTTATTTTTAAATGCATTTATTCATTATTGTTTATAGAAAGAGAGTAAATGTTCATTTTCTTTCACCTAAATATAAATTGACACTCATTGATTGTTAGGCGGTACGAAGTTCGCTGGGTCAGCTAGTATCAAATATAATAAGTTATTTGTTATATTTATTATAATTCTTTACAATATTACTCTTCTCTATAAGTTTTCGAGTGTCCTGTAAAAGGCAGGTGTTCGAAAAAATAAGACATTTTACATCTTAAATTCTGGGATGAGGTTTGCCACCCATCCTAAATGTCTTGATTTTATATTGGCACGGAGAAGACAGCTTGCATGTTTTATATGCAGCTGATCTGCTGGCTACCCCACTTGTGGGATATGCCGTGATGGTATAATAATAATAATATTAAAATAAAAATTGGATGTTGTATAGGTAAATTACTCACTTTCTATAAATTCTAAAATTCAAGCTACTACGTATGGATGGTATTTTTAAAGTATCAAAATGCACTTATAACATGCCGACGAAGAACACACAAGTATAAATATGTACAACAACGTTCAGACTAAAGAGCTTTTAGGTATATCTACAGCTTTAGTAAGTTCTTTCTATATGGTAAATTTGGTAGGAGTGCCTTTAGAGCATACGTATTATATAAATGCTCCGACACTTACACGGTAGGTAGGTTTACGTTATAGGAAATATTGTATGGACGAGTGTATGTAGGTATAGGTACATTATGTATCTTATACTTATTTATTTTTAATTCACTACTGAGTTCAAGAGTGTTAATACGAAAAAGCCGGTAGATGGGGATAACATAGGATGGAGTGAAAATATTTTCTAAGGTGTTGAAAATCGTTCGATAAAATGTATATCAATATTTTGTAGATATAATGCATTTAAAAATCTATTCTCGCTTCAATGTAAAATTAATTAGTTAGTACTTACCTATAAGGTAAATATATTTTTGAGTACATTAACGTTAATCATGAACTTAAATTTATCTTTAAAAATGGATTTATTCTTTAAAAATGGATTTATTCTTTAAAAATGGAACTTAAATTTATCTTTAAAAATGGTGACGAATGTTTGGAGCAAGTAAGTGAGTATGTATATTTGGGAAGTATGTTTGCGAGGGATGGAAGATGCGATAGGGACATTGAAAGAAGGAAAGTGGCCGGTGCTAGAGTGAACGGTGCACTTCGACCCATTGTCAGCAATGACAATGTGTCGAACATGGCTAAAATGCTGGTGCACAATACCGTTCTGCCACCGTCACTTATGTATGCAAGCGAGACATGGACGTGGTTGAAGAAGGACGAAAGTGGAATAAATGCAGTAGAGATGCGATCGTTGAGAAGAATGGTTGGTAAAACGCTGCGTGATAGAGTGAAGAATGAGGATATTAGAAGAATGAGCGGATGCAAGAAGAGTGTTGTGGACAGAATGCGCGTGAATAAACTACGGTGGTTTGGACACGTTGAACGATTGAACGAAGTAAGAATGACAAAGAGGATATACTTGTCTGAAAGAAAAGGTGTGAGGAAGCGCGGACGTCCGAGAACCACGTGGCTTGATCACGTGGATCAAATTCTCAAGGACGGCCGCGTGTTGAGTAAGAGGAATCGACGTGCATGTTTGAGAAACTGTATGAATGTGGAGGAAGCGAAGGAAGTGTGTAAAGATAGATCTGTGTGGCGTTCCGTTCTCTCTGCCTACCCCACTTGGGATACGGCGTGAGGGTATAGTATAGTATAGTATAGTATAGTATAGTATGGATTTATTTAAATCCTAATATATGTTAAAGAAACATGGACGCGGTTGAAGATGGACGAATGTGGAATAAATACAGTAGATATGCGATTGCTGCGAAGAATTATTGGTAAAACGTTGCGTGAGAAAGTAATGAATGAGAATAATAGAAAAAAGAGTGGATCCAAGAGCAGTGTTGTGGATAGAATGCGTGTAAATAAACAACGATGGTTTGGACATGAGGAATGAATGGATGACAAATAAGATATACCTATCTGAAAGAGAGGGTGTTAAGTAGCGCGGACGTCTGAGAACCACGTGCATCAAATTCTCAAAGACAGTCATGTGTTGAGTAAGAGAAATCTCAAAAAGAAAGAAGAAGCGAAGGAAGTATATAGGGTAGATCTATATGACATCTTCTCCATTCTGCTCCAAATCAATCACACTATTTTTCATTCATAATCAATAAAGAGACAGTTTATTGCGAAAGGAAGCTTTTCTTTTCATAGACAAAATAACAGTGCAGTTTTTGATCTACTTTAATAAGAAACTTTAAGTAAAGTATTTAATAATTTTTATATTTTTTTTTAATTTAGAATCGCTCCACTCTGAAGAAGGTTTGACCTTTGTTTAATGAAAGAACTTATCAGTAATAAAAATCTTATTATAACATCAAGTTACTGCAGGAGGCTGCTTCATACAATAATAATGTGAATATCATCCTCAGCAATAGAGAAAGAACATTTTAATCACTCTCTTAATATATATGAGATAAACAGATGTAATACAGATGAGATGTAATACAGATATAATACAGATGAGATAAACAGTATTATGCTTCTATGAAGAAATATTTTCAAACAGCAAACATTTATTGTAATTAATATCGTCGACCGACGGTACTTGGTGGAAGTTCATGCTCAATTTATAAAAATAAAAAGCTTATTTTATTAAGTATTTCCAATTTGACTTTATAAAGCGCTAGCCGGCTTTCAAGATCTTCCACTTAACCAACGGAAGCTCTTGAAGCCGGCTCGCTATTAATCAAGTGAATGTGGAGATACATAGAAGTGTTTTGTTTTTATTAAATTAAACGTTAATTGTCTTATTTAATTTGAAACAGGTTTTCTCAGAAAATTAGTACTGTGTTACTAGTACTCGTATATTAACTTTTTAACATAACATGGATAGACAACTCACATAGATCGAGCTAGTCCCAAACTTAGACTGTATCTTGTATTATGGGTACTAACACGACGATACACTAATTTTTATTTATTCATTCGTTAACAGCTATTAATAAGCTTTTTTATACATTAAAATAAAACATATCTAAAGATCCACAATCATAGATATCAATTCACATATATAGACATTGGATTAACAATTAAAGAGATACAACATACGAACATAATATATAAAAAAAAAAAACACACACAGCAGGAAGACCTTTGTCATATATATGAAAACACTAAAATAGCAGAGAAGCTAAAAAAAATCATATACAATGCACTTAACACATATAAATGTAACACCCAGACCCAGGAAAATTTGTAAAATATCATTCTTCATTTTGCCCTGGCCGAGAATCGAACCAGGGACCTCGTGATTCAAAGGCAAAAGCGTAACCTCTGCGCCACACCTGCCGCCACATATTTCGTTACTATACTTTTCGGGTCCGGGCTTCAGACCTTGCGACTCCAGTATGCAGCGACGTAATATCGCTTTGCCATTTGCCATTATTATATATTATTATTATTATTTGGATGATTTGTAAAGCGCCGTTTTGTGAAAAAAAATCCACCTCAAGGGCGCTAAAGGCATTAGGTTATTCTCATCACATGGCATTACAATGAGTGAGAATCACTATGCACTTACTTAAATCACTAAACCCATGATATTTTGGTTGGTTGGTAGAAATTGCCTAAAGGCAATAAACCCGCCATTTGTGTTATATTGTTTATTTCACAATAAAGATTATTTTATTTTATTTATATTAAATCGACGATTAAATCTCAATGAAAAAAAATGTTTCTTTTTTGTTACACCAAGAAGAATGGAATTCGGATGAAGAAAAGACAGCAGAGTCAAAAGGTCTATTTGATAGGTATGTATGTATAAAAATTTCCACACATGAGATAGATATTTATTTTTGTTATCGATAGGTCAACCTGCGATATTTAGACCAGAATAAAGCCACAAGTCACATTAAACGGAGGTCTCATGCTTATATAAGACATATAAAATAAAATAAAACACACTATACAATAATAATATGATCAACCAATGACAAACTACATCACACACAGGGTGTCCCAAGTTTTTTAACCTATTTTTAAATTGAGAAAAAGGACACTTAATAATTACCTATTACGAAAAAAAATGTTAATGGTGAGTCAGTTAAACGTTTTATTCTATGATGTTCTACTTTAATTACAGGTTTTATTCTATCTTTAATGAGAGTGTGACAGTGACTTTGGAAGTCGAAACCGGGTAACTGTAGGTATCTATTAGTGATGTAACGAATGTGTGATTTTGGATATTCGCGAATACGAATGCGAATAGCGAATATTGACTTGTTTAGATTTCTACAATTTCTCAATCATTAAAATTTTTACCCCCCGTCGCCGAATTTTCAAAATGGTATAGGAATTTAAAATATTTCAAAACTCCTCGGTTTTCTTAAAGAATATTTTCTTACAGTACCTTTTTCTACAATATACCGGGTAAGTATCTGGTACTTTTACCTACTATCCGATACTATATTACCAAAATAATATTCGCAAAACATTCGCATATTTTTTTACGAATGCGAATGCGAATAGTTTGAAATATGCGAATATTCGCGAATGCGAATACGAATATTCGTTACATCACTAGTATCTATTATTAAATATTGTGAAACTAAGACAGTTGTGCTTATTCCAATAAAGTTTTACAAAAAAATATAAGTACGTCAAATCAACTAATAAAATGAAAATATTTTTAATATTTATAAACTGAGACACACTTAATTGGGGGTTGGCCTGACTGGATCAATGTGTTTTTTTTTCTCTGATGACTGTTTTGTCAACTCTCTGTGTTTGTTTTCGTGAAATAAATATATAAAATAAAAAAAACTACATTTCACAAATTATATAACACAGATCCCAAATTAATATTTTCCCTAAGACGAAGTTTTGATATTTTCTTGACTTGCTGTTTTATCCCTTTTGCCTACCCCACAAGAAAGCATAAAAAATTATTGTTTTCATTAGGTATGCAAAAAATAAGATCGTAGAACTTACAATGAATGGCATTGTGTTAAAATATGAAGAATATGTTTTATCCAATTGCTTCACACGGAAGGATATTTTTATTGCAAAATTAAACATCCTGTATATAAATAAAGGTTGATTATATATAATCACCATCGCCATCATCATCAACTGACAAAATGTAAAATACCATACCAAAAAAAAAACTGGTCCAAAAGAACCGGTTGAAATGTCAAACGACGCCCTCCCTTTTGAGTCTCGCAGACCAGTTACAAAAGATAAGACTACTAAAGAGAGGTACATAGGTAGATATTATCACATACCTAACAGAGATTAAATTATATGTATCACCTATAAAAGTTATGTAGTTTAGTAATTTGTGTAGTAATGTTTGTTCTATATCTAAAATTAAATAAACAAAAGATTTGTTGATTGACAATGTCCTAACAAGACGAAAGACGTCTCTCTCGTCAAATAAATCACACAGAAGAAGAAAACATTGCTTTTTTTTATTTGGAAATAAACACCGACACAGTGAATATAATGTGCTTTATCTATTTATCTAAGAATTCTACTAGAATTAATGTAAAATGGTAACAGTATTGAAAATTGAGATGATTTGGTCATGTGGAACGAATAGAAGAGGAAAGAATGACAAAGAGGATATACTTGACTGAAAGGAGGGGTGTGAGGAAGCGTGGGCATCCGAGAACTACATGGCTTGAACATGTAGATCAAATTCTCAAGGATGGCCGTGTTTTGAGTAAGAGAAATCAATGTGTGTGCATGAGAAATTGTATGACAGTGGAGGAGGCGAAAGAAGTATGTAAGGACAGATCTAATTGGCGTTCCGTTCTCTCTGCCTACCCCACTTGGGATACGGCGTGAGGGAATAGATAGATAGATAGATAGATATTGAATAAGCAATATTGTGTCAATTCACATTAGTTAATACAATAAACTAAATGAAAATTAAAAACATCGCAGAATTCAGATATTGAAAATACAATAAAAATCCATAGACAAACCACAACAATTATTATTGATTCCATATCTAATTTTACACAAGATCTGGCTGAGTTTTTTTTTGAGATTGTTCAATAACTATAAGTCAAAAATTATAAGATTTTAATACTGTGGAAGAAATGACAAAATGATCAATTCTTGCAATCATTCGCAGAATAATAATTAATTATAAATGAAACACTTTAGTACATCCACTGTGACTTCATTGAACGCGAGTCGGCTTTCAAGATCTTCTGCTCTCATCATCAGGCTAGCGTAAAGTAAATTGCAGAGTACGCAGAAGCACTCTCATTTGTAAAATGTTCTGAAATTGATCAAAGATAACTTTTATTTGATATTGAATATAATCAATAAACAAACATGACTGTAGTAACCACAATTAATTGCTAAAGGCAATACATATTTGACATATCAATGTATAAATAATAATATATAGACATACATAACTTGTATGACTAAGTATCGTAAAAAATTGGTGAAAACAGTCATTAAAATAAACGGTGGAATACTTGATTGATTTTTTGTCATTTGTCATTGGTTATATAAAGTTCAGTAGCCCTAACTTTCAATAATAACCAATAATTACCATCATTAGATTATCATTCTTAAATTGAATATATAAAATTCTCGTGTCACGGTGTTTGTTGTCATACTCCTCCGAAACGGTTGGATCAATTTTGATGAAATTTTGTGTGCTTATCGGGTAGGTGTGAGAATCGGCCAACATCTATTTTTCATACCCCTAAAAGGTAAGGGTGGTCCACGTCGAATTAGTTTTTTTTATTTTTATTTATTTATGGTGAGGCATTAAAAATACATACAGCCCTAAATTTTCTCCTTTCTACCATCAGCCCCTATTTTTAATAGCGATATTAGTATATGGTATAATGTATATGGGAAAACAACGTTTGCCGGGTCAGCTAGTTATAGGTAATATAAATTTTATTTTTATACTATTTATCAGTTATTCCTTCATTTAGCTATGTAATAATTATATCATTGACGATTTGTAATACATTTAATTGTCATTTTTCTGTTGTATTTATTAAAATCTTAACCTATAAAAAATATTCTTTTGATATTTCAATATATTATTTATTACATTTCTCATACATTAATATGAATTGATAAAAACGCATTATTTAGTTATTTTTAAAGTGACTATATTAACTTCGCTTACTAGTTTTCGGAGACTTTCGACTCCATCACCGGGCGATTAGAAAATGTTAACTATAATAATTGTTTACTGTATCATTACATCTGATAAATTAGTATTAGTAAACAATGACGAATCTTATAATTTATAATCTTAATAAAAGATAAAATCAATTTATAGCGAAATAAAATCAATACCACAAATTTCTCACACAATTTTTGAGGTCAAACAAAATAGCCAAAAGGTAATTAAATAAAAACAAATGAATTGACACGCTGACAAATCGTATACTTAAATGTTACATGCACTTTGATATCGAAACGATATCAAAACAGTAAATCCGAGTTTACAAATATCAAATAGGCAATAATTTATTAACCCATGTTCTCACCACATCCGTGGGCATCCATCTTGTTAACGATTCGTGTCACATTCAAAATGGCGGACATTGGAAACTAATAATAATAGTTTTATTAATGCATTTACAAGATATAGGTGCCTACTACATATTATGGAATGAATGATTTATATTTGAATGGATCTATAGCTAATCATTATTATTTATCAGAACAACCTGTCTCCAAGATCTATATTTCGTTTTATATATTTAATCTATACCATACTACTGACAATAATATATAAGATTTAAATTATGGGCAGTCCACATATGCCGTCCGCATTAATGTTACAAATAATGGAGATAAAACAGGGTTGTCAAATTTGATAAAATTATTCCTTTTATTTATTTTTTTATTAATTCTTTACTGCACATAATAATAATAATTCTAATGTTATTTTGTTAAATAAATGAGATATGAATAATAATAATAATAAACACTTAATTTTCAAAATTAATTAGAACAAACGATGCAAATATTGTCTTGAGACAATGTCTTCTAGTAAACCTAATAAATGATTACAATACATATAGAATAATGCATTCAATTTAATACAATCAAAATACAGAGGGCGAGTTTATTGCAAAGTAGTGATCTCTTCAAATAAACCCAAAGATTATAGAAGATACTATCCATGAAGCAGGATCGAAGGCGGTGAACTGGCTGTCAGCACTGGAGCCAAGACTGCAGAGGATACGACGCAGTCCACATGGATTAAGATTTATCAACACAACGAGCCATAAGAAAAGTAAAGTATAGTACCTACATAAGTATAGAAAAGAAGCAAAATTGTTTGAGGAATGAGTGAGCTAAAGAAGAGTGTTGTGGGTAGAATTCGTGTAAATAAGTTGCGATGGTTTTGGATATGTAGAACGAATGGATGATGTAAGAATGACAGAGAATATATTTAGGCATTTGTAATAGAATAAATGTGGATCAAATTCTCGAGGATGGCCGTCTGGTGAGTAAGGGAAATTGGCGTGAATGTATGAGAAATTGGATGAATGTGGAGGAAGCGTAAGAAGAATGTTAGAAAGGATCAACATGACGTTCCGTTCTCTCTGCCTGCCGCACCTGGGACACGGTGTGAGGCTATGGTTATATAGATAGTACATATTAATCTTTGAATTCATGTAAGTGTCACCTTCAACCTGGATAAGATTTCTCTATTAAATAATTAAATACTAACATTACATAAATAATTTATCATGACAGAACGCGTACAAGTACAGTCATTTGTACATCCGGGATGTAAAAATATAATATAAATGCAATAACGCAACATCAAACGGAAGTGTCAACCCTGTTGCTGTATGTTAGATTGATCTGCGACCGCGGCAGTGATCGTGTGACCTTCTATATGTTTGTCACGTGACCTTTACGGGCTCTGCGTTGTACGGCGATCAGGTAAGCCGCTAACGTTGCGGCCAATGGCGATCGACTTTTGGTTGTCATTATTTTATATTTACTCACTGTCCTTTTACATCTACTCGCAGTAGCTCATTTTGTTTATTTTCAATCACCATTATTGAGTTTTTTGTCACTTTGTATTTTGTTATAGGTATGTGCATTAACGAATCGTATAAATATTCAAACCCGTTCGAAAATGTGTTTAAATTTTTAAGTAGCCTGTAGCTTGGTGGTATGGAGTATGGACATAGGCTTTCAATCGAAATAGCCCGGACACAAATACCTAGATATTTATTACTTATTTTTACAGTTTTTTTTTTATATATAATGCAGTGCAATTAATTATATCACAGTGTTTAAGTGAGACCAAATCTTTTTTTTAGTATGAACAGTGAAATTATGATAATTCATTGAATTATGATGACGTGTGTGTATGAAAATTGTGCGATTAATGGATTAAGAATGAATGCCTAAATCACTCGCAAACGAGTGGATGGCCTTGAGAAAAATAGAATAGAATAGAATAGAATAAAGAATGAATGCAAAAAAGACAAAAATCATGGTGTTTGAAAGAGGAAGTGAGAGAACAGTATGCCAGGTAATGATTGACAACGAAGTGTTAGAGCAAGTTGACGAATGTGTGTACTAGGGTAGTTTGTTCACGAGAGATGGGAAGTGTGAAAGCGGTATTGAAAGGAGAAAAGTTGCTGGCAATAAGGTAAACGGTGCAATCCGACCAATAATTGCAAATAGAAACATATCTACCACAGCTAAAGGGTTGGTGAACTCTGCTATCTTAGTGCCAACACTTATGTATGCAAGTGAGACGTGGACATGGCTAAAGAAGGATGAAAGTAGCTTAAATGCAGTTGAAATGAGATCGTTGAGAAGGATGTGTGGGAAAAGTCTGAGAGATCGTGTGCGTAACAGTGATATACGAAAGTAATGTGGAATGAAAGTTAGTGTAATAACAAGGATGAATGTAAATAAGTTAAGATGGTTTGGGCACGTGGAAAGAATGAATGAGGACAGAATGACTAAGAAGATATATTTGGCTGAGAGGAATGGTGCTCGGAGACGTGGACGTCCTAGGATTAAATGGCAAGATCATTTAAATCAAATCCTACAGGACGGTCATGTGTTGAGCACATTGAACAGGAGAGCATGCATGAGGAATTGTATGACAGTGACGGAAGCGAAAGATGAATGCAAGGATAGAAGGAAGTGGCGCTCGATCCTTTCTGCCTACCCCGCGAGGGAAGCGGCGTGATGGTGTGTATGTATGTATGTATGGAAAAATATTGCCATTTGAACAATTTAAGATATTGTTTTAAGATTGGTAGGTACAAGAAAAACATTATGTGATTATTGCTTGTGAAAAATACGATATTTATTTATTCATTCTTTATTGTATACTGATTACAATACATACAACTTTATAGAAAAATGCATTAAAATAAGACATAATCAATATACAGATGGTGAGTTTATCACAGAGGCACGATCTCTTGCAACTATTTTTTGTCTGTATATATTTTGATTCCAATAATCTATTATTGGTTTATTTTTCAGCAATGAGGCTTGTCACTCATCCTGAATATCTTATTTTTATTGACACGGAGAGGACAATCTGGATGTTTATTACATGTAATTAGTCTACTGGCCCACTTGTAGGATATGCTATGATGGCATATTTGTAGTACTAGTAATAGTAGTCGGTTCAAATAATCTCTCCATTACTATCAGTTAATTTTTTTTTTTCTATTTTCCGCTAATTTTGACTGAAAGTAGGTAATGGATAGATAGGTTTATGAAAACGGTCATTACCGATGCCGGGTTAAAAGCTAGTAATCAATACGTTGAACTATTTTAATATGTATATTATTGATATACAGATGCCCTTGATTGGAACAACCAGAGCATTTTTTTCTTTATGAAATCAAAGTATAGGTACCTACAGTCTGTTCTAAATTATGTAGATTATTTCTGCTATATTCTCCACAGTGCGAGGAAAAAAATTGTATAATAAATATTTTAGGTTAATATACTTACTAGAGTTCGTTGGTAGCCTGGAGGTAGAGTCTCGGCCTCGTGAACAAGGGATCCGTGGTTCGATACCAGGTGCCGGCAAACTCCCCTTTCACGACACAAGCTTTTAGTAGCTTACTGTGTGCCTTCGAGATGTGGTGCTGGAGACGAATGCTGAGAATCCCCTGGACAGCGAGAAGGACCAATATCTCCATTCTAAAGGAGCTAAAAGTAGACGACAGGCTGTCCTCCATCTGTCTAAAGCGAGTCCTTCAGTTTTTCGGACACATTGCCAGAAGAGACGACAATAGCCTTGAGAAACTGATGGTCGTGGGAGGAGTAGAAGGCAGAAGAGGTAGAGGAAGATCCCCCACTAGATGGACTGACCAAATCAAGGCTGCCACAGGTACATCAGTGGTTGGAGCAATGCGTACGGCAGTGTGTCGGGAGAGGTGGAGGACTACAATCCAGAACGTAGTACGGACAAGGAGAGAGGATGGTCACGACCCTCAGCAGTGAGGACATCGACGCAGAAGAAGAAGAACTGTGAAAGGTGTATGAGGTTGTATTTGGGTTTAAAACAAAACCCAGATAAACCTTTAAAAAAAAAAACTACTGCTACTACACCATCACGGCATATCCCACAAGCCGTGGTAGCCAGCAGACCAACTGCATGTAAGAGACATGCAAACTGTCCTCTCCTTGCCAATATAATATCAAGACATTCAGGATGGGTGGCAAACCTCGTCACTGAATTTAAGATGTAAAATATCTTAATTTTTTCGAACAACTGCCTTTTACAGGACACTATAAATATACGGAGAATAGTGGGAGACCAATTCTTTACCGGGTGCTCCACGAGATGTTGATATACCTACTTTATTTTCTCTATTGATTGGTACATGACGAGATAAATTCCTAACTGGATGTAAACAAAGCTAAAAGGTTTTATTTTATTTATTTTATAGGTAGGTATATCGCTTTTCGAGTTCCATAAGTCAAAAAGACGAAAATTTTAAAATTTTGATTTAATCGGTAAAACACACAATCAACGCCATTCTTCGAATTCAATAAACAAATAAGTATAAAAAATACTATTTGCCATGGAGCACCCGGTAAAGAACTGGTATCCTACTCTTTTCCATAAGTTTTCTAGTGTCCTGTAAAAAGCAGGTGTTCGAAAATTAGGACATTTTACATATTTAATTCAACGATGAGGTTTGCCACCCATCCTGAATCTCTTACCTTTTATTGGCACGAAAAGAATAACATGGATGTTTTTTTTAAATGCGGCCGATCTGGTGGCTACCCCACTTGTGGGATATGCCATGATGGTAGAGAAATAGTAGTAGTAGTTTGAAAATTCAATTATTTCAAAATGATTTTTAAGAGTTTAATGCATAAAATATGATTTGTATTCGTAATAATTCAATAGCTAAATACGTTATATTTATTAATTAAAAATAATTTATGGAGAAGTGAAGATATTTTATTTTTACGATAACCTTCTTCTGATTTATTAGGCAAAATAAAAAATAATACCCATTAAATACCAAAATGTAAATTTTTTCATTACCTAATAATATTATTTATGCCATAAAATTAGTCAAATATTTTGGCATCACCTGTATCTATTATCCTTGAAAATATTGTAGTTATTTTTATAATTATAAGCTGATACAAAATGCATTTTGAACAGACGGAAGCGTATTGAGTACAAGGAATCGCAGAGCGTGCGTGAAAATTGAACGATGTGATGGAAGCTATGAAGGCAAAGTGACTAATTGTTAGCAACGTGTATTGTTTTTATTAAAAAAATTTATGTGGAATAGGAGATTTTATTAACTATTTAATTTATCAATGAAAACATTACAAAAGTGAACACATCAATAAATTGCATTTTTTTTCACTTCGTAGATATTCTACAGAACTGTATTTTCCAAAATAGATCTCATTCATGCTCTCATATTCTGAGAGCTCAAGACGTGACCGTCCTGTAGGATCTGATTTTTAATGATCTTGTGCTTTTTCCTAGCCATGTATATTTTCTAAATCATTATAGATTCGTTCATTCTTTCCACGTGCCCAAACCAGAGTCCTAGATAGATTGTATTAAATAAATATCTCTAAATTATACAAATCAAGTAAATTAACTCTACATAATATTATTTTGTATTGATATTTCATCAAAGTACTCGAGTAATTGTAGGTACTAACAGGAACGTGCTTACAACTTTGGCCACCCGGGGTGCCTTAGAATTCAACAGCTTTTAAATAGATACAGAATATCAGATACCTTATTAGCTTTAGGAACTATATTATAAGCGCGCTTTAGTCCATTTTGTTAGAATAGATTATGTATATTTATTTGTTCGTTCGTAAATCTTTTGAAGCCTCAATAACGAATAGGAAAACCAATGCCTTCAATGAAAACTTCAATCTTTACGTGTGCCTCAATGATAAAACTAAATATTATATAGGACTGGTGTGGCGCGGAGGGAACGCTCTTTTCTTTAAGTTACGAGGTCCCGGGTTCGATTCCCAGCCGGAGCCAAATAATTAACGATATTTTCCAAATTGTATGATCTCAGGTTTTCACTAGTAAGAAAGTCATTTTGCGAACTGAGTGGCCGTAGTCTATAGGGCAATATATGTCCCAACGTTTCACCCACAACTGTGGCGGGCATCTTCAAGGGTAGGTGTACACGAGTTGTCTATCACATTCGAAACTCTATGTGCAAGCTATTTTCCAAATTGTTTGGGGCATTCGAAGTGACGCGGTGAAGAACAGGGACAGATTCGCCGAGGTTATCGCCAACGTAAGCACTTGAAAAAGAAGAAATTAGAGGTCTGGGTGTAGGTATCCCAGAACAATACCCAGATTAACTGATAAAATAACATCGATAAACATGTATTTTATAAGTTTGATTCTTATGCCCCGAGAGAAGCCGGGTTCAAAGTTAGTATATTCTAATAACATAAAGGCGATATCTAATTTATTATTATTATTATTACGGTAACTTGTAAACTAAACCAATGACAGATTTATTATGACTCCGCGAAATATATCTTATCATTTATTTTGATCAAGATATCTTTGAAAAGGTTTAACTATATAACATTCTTATATTAAAACTTAGTAAGTGCCAAAGTAAAGTTACATACATTGTATCACTTGCAATTGTGTTAATATTATTTTATTACACAAAAAACCAATATATTTAGACCATATCGGTGCTGTCATTTTGCGAACCGTTCAACCTGATATCTCTAGGTCGCACATACATACAACACTACCTGACTAGCTATTCCTTCATATTGATATCGCTTGCCTTCTAAAAAAGAGTTACAACTCAAAAAAGTTGATTTTGAGAAAACTCGATTTGAAAAATTTGTCAAGAATCAAGCAGTATTTAATCATTTTTGAGAACCGTTTTCCATTTTTTTTTCAATTTGTTATATCCCTTTAAGATTAATCTCATAGATTTTCATATTTCAGACTATGTTTTGACCTTGTACACATTTTTTTTTATAAAAAAATATATGTCGTTTTGAGTTATTACACTTTTTTAGAAGGAAATATTTATGGGATAACAGGCTGTAAAGTGGTAGGTTGTTAAAAAAAAACACAAATAATAATAGTGTAATTACTTTATTTCAAATTATAGATAATAGAACTGTAGAAATCTGCGTAATGAAGTTTTATGTGATTATTTTCAAGTAAACATTTCAGCTCCTTTTTCTTGTTATCTTTTATTTTGATAGCATCCTTTTTGAAGACAGGTTTTAAGATGTATTGGGGATTGTTGAAGGGTTTTTTCAATAATTCTTTTTCCGCAAAATGTTCCCGGCTGTATGATGTCTTATCTCGTAAAAGTGTAGATTTGTTTTTGATGAATTTTAAAACTTTAATTAACTTAAATGTCTGTTATGTCATTAAAATTAAAATTATGAAAAGTAATATATCCATGAGAGCTTTGAGCGAAAAGAAATTATTTGATGTTAATTTGTTTAGTTTATAATAGTTTATATGGATTTCCTCTCTTTTTTGCAGCACGAATTATTTGTGCTTAGTGGCTGGGTACGTAAATGGGACCTGATTTAAGAGATCTTTTTATCTCCTCAATACACGAATGCACTGAATCTCCCTCGTTTTGCAAGTGTCCTGTTATGAGGAATTTACAATTTATGTGTAATAGAATTAATGCCAGGAAATTTGTTCAGCTCCAGCAGGTACATGGCAATTGAAAACTTATTCTTTTGCTGGCCACAACAGTTATCCGAATAAAATATAAAATCCAAGTCCTCCGAATTTCCCTCTTTGACTTCTTTTGTAATATAGTCCAAGACGCATGAACCAATTTCATCAGCTCCTCTATTACCTTGACCCTCATGCCAGAAATAGAATTCAGTTGCACCCGATTTTAGTTCAGAAATTGTAAAATTGTAATTGTTTAGTTTGAATTTGAAGTAAAATACAGAAATATCGCCACGAGGAGTTGGTAACACAGATTGTTAATCGTAAACTAACACAATACTCTCCTTACTAGATTGATTTTTGTCTTCATTGTTTTTTCTTTTTGGCGTAAATCGTATTAAGGTTTCAATTTTTTTCTTTCCTCAACGCGTTTTCATATCTGTCGCAAAATTCAAAAGTCTCCCCCGCAAGTTGAGAAAACTGTGCATCATGAATATAATTGCTGGAAATAATACAAAAAATATTAACCACGGTGTGTAACATTATTTTTTTTTTAATCAAAATCATTCACGTTGAAATTTGTAATAAAAGCAATATTTATTTTTTATAACAATTAATCGTATCTACTTCTAAAAAAGTGTAACTAGTCAAAATGAAACACTATTTTACTCTGCATTATTTTAATATTATTACCGGTAGGTACTGCTTAAAAAGTGTAACAATTAAAAATTAAACAGTTTTTTACTCAGCCAATACTCTTATATTATTACAGGTCTTTCTAAAAAAGCGTAACAATTCAAAATGATACACTTTTTTACTCAGCAATACTCTTATATTATTACAGGTCTTTCTAAAAAAGCGTAACAATTCAAAATGATACACTTTTTTACTCAGCAATACTCTTATATTATTACAGGTCTTTCTAAAAAAGCGTAACAATTCAAAATGATACACTTTTTTACTCAGCAATACTCTTATATTATTACAGGTCTTTCTAAAAAAGCGTAACAATTCAAAATGATACACTTTTTTACTCAGCAATACTCTTATATTATTACAGGTCTTTCTAAAAAAGCGTAACAATTCAAAATGATACACTTTTTTACTCAGCAATACTCTTATATTATTACAGGTCTTTCTAAAAAAGCGTAACAATTCAAAATGATACACTTTTTTACTCAGCAATACTCTTATATTATTACAGGTCTTTCTAAAAAAGTGTAACAATTCAAAATGATACACTTTTTTACTCAGCAATACTCCTATATTATTACAGGTCTTTCTAAAAAAGTGCTACATTTTGAATTATTGCACTTTAGCAATTTAATTTTCTTTACTTTATTGATGAAGACATTTTTAAAAAGTGTTATAAAGAAAAATGTTACTCTTTTCATTCAAGTATAACAAATATTTACGATAACTTAACATTTAAATACTGTAATAACTAAAAATATCACACTTTTCTACAATGAAATAATGAAAATTACTCACCACCTCACTGCTCAATCCTAAATGTTACACTATTGAGGAACGTAACCACACCAAAATGTATTAATGAAAAAACGTAACTTTTGCTATCTGGTGGCAAATAATTGAGGTATCTTTACGCCCTTTTGATGGATTATAGAAGCAGGAATTTCAAATATAACGGTATTATTAACTAAAATTTATGGTTTTTCGAGTTGTAACGGTTTTTTAGAAGGCAAGCGATATACTAAATGAATCACTCAATTGAGAAACAACATAAGTCAGGTTTTTAGCAAAAATGTTTTTGTTTTTTATTTGGGTTCTTTTTCTTGAAACGCACGTTATTTCTTTAAGAAACTACGTAATTTTTAGCTATTTGATACAAATTGAGCTGATTTACTTGGCCAGTCAATAGAAAAACAACACAAGTCAGTGACTTATGTTGTTACTACATTAAATTTTTTCGTATCGATTCACAGCTGACACTTAACGCCAACCACTGACGTGGGTGAAAATGATGAAAAATAGTGTGTTTCGGATGTTAAATAATCTGAGATGAAAATATTGTTTTATTTTCCTGAAATGGTGTTCATTTGAGAAACAACATAAGTCAAAGGTTTTAAATTAACAAATTAATATACGAATAAGATATTTTGACATAAAATAATGATTTATAATAAAAGAATACACTGTAAGTAACATTTTGATTTGAGTAAGATATCAACATTTCATTCAAAATTTTATAACAAACAGTTTATGTGATTCCTGAAAAGTTTGTATTGAGTGACTTATGTTGTTTCTCAAATGACCGATTTAAATATTATATTGATATATTATTTTTATTATTGCCATATTCATATTATAAAATAGTTTATACTATATATATTAGTATATAATAAAATATAACAAATTATAATAACAGTGATAATATAAGGAATTCGGTAGCCGCAAATTATATTTATATTTATATATTAATTTATAACAATAAAATATTACATGCAATGCAAGGTAACGATTGGTAGAAATAATAAATAACTTGAAGTTTATTATAAGTAGGCACTTGATTGATATACTGCCTTGGATGTTATAAATTAAATTGCATAAATTTATTTATGTGCATATTGGTTCACTTATACAAGCATATTAGGTATACTCGTGCGAGGAGCCCCGAAATAATATTTTATTTATTTAATTATTTTATTTTATTTAGTCATTCAAACGGCTCGGAAACCTATTGCAATTGTATACATTTTGAACAAATTATTACATAACATAACATGTATAGACAATTCACACAGACCGAGCTAGTCCCAAACTAAGTCATGAATTTTGTATTATGGGTACTACAATATACAGTTATTATGTATAAGTACAACAATAATAAAATAAATGAAAAATTAAACAAAAATAATTAATTTATGTAAAAGGTATCTAATATTCGTAAAATATCGAGAAGTTATTATGACATGTCCATCACGGTATATCCCACAAGTGGGATCAGCGGATCAATCGCTTGTCGAGTTGCAACATACAAGTCATCTTTTCCGTGCCAATAATAAATAGGATTTTCAGGATAGCTAGCTAACCTCAACGCTGAACTGAATTTGTCAATTTTTTTTTGAACACTTACGTTTTACAGGACACTCGAAAACTGACGGAAAAAAGTGGGAGACCAATTATATGACTGGTGCTCTACGGAAACATTAAAGATCTGGCACAAGCCTAGTTAGTTAGATTTTTTTGGCATGTTATGTCTTAAATAAATTTTCTCTTAAAAACATGTTTCCAAAAGGTCACCAAAAAACCGTGGGAGATCCATTCTATTCCGGAAACTCTTTGTATATTTTTTATCTCCTTGGACATAACTTCATTAAAGAAATCCTTGTATCTCTATAATAAATATTGATTTAAACTGCCAACAATAATATGTCGCAACGATTGGTCAGATACAAAACAAAAGCAAATCGCATTCCAATTCCAATTTCGAATATTAAAAACGAGACCAGAACTTGCTTGCAAAACAAAACAACTAGCGACAAATTCTTTAACTCAGGTGCACATAGCGGACATGACAAAAAACTACATCGAGTAAAATCAATTTTCTTAAAAGGGCGTGTTTAGGTATTGATACCGTTTTAATTGTCGATGCAATTAGTATGCTACTTTTGTCACGCAATATGTAAATTATTGTCATTAAAATGGGAATAATCTTAAGGTCGTTTGACTTTAGATTTATGTAGGCAGGCTGGTTTTTGTGACACCTGATTTATATACACGTACGTACGTAATTCAAAAGATAATGTAAGATATATTTCTAGTATTTGTTGTAGGCGGATTTTAGAACAGTGCAACACTTAGGTTACATATTTTATTTAATTAACATTTGAAATAACTGCACCGATGAAATGGATTGACCAAGTAAAGGAGGCAACATAGGAGAGACCTTGCATGATAGGCTACGAAGAGTTAAAGAACAGGATTACTGGAATAATTTTATTAAGACCTTTACAAATTATGTAAGAATCGAGAAATAATTCTTCCGTCGGTTTCGTTAGCCCGGGTGTCCCTCTTTCACAATATACTGTCCCTATGGTAACCACATCAGAGCGCATAAGGAATTTCATAGGAAGAGGTGTCGCAATTGGCACAGAGACGCTCTGAATGGAGGAGGTTGGTTTCTGCCCCGTGCTTCCGAGAGGAGTATCCTGAATATCTTTGTTTTATTGTTGGCATGGAGAGAACAGTTTGCATGTTTATTACATGCAGCTGGTCTGCTGGCTGCTTTACGTTTGAGAAACGCTTTATAAAAATGTTTTAAGATGTAGGTATTTTTTTTTCAAGTTAAAGGCTGAAAAAAATGTTAAATTTTTTGTTTATAAACAAACCTGCGTAGCACCAAGATGGCCAGACAACTTGCGTCTCTGCATCCACCTCTCTCATGCTGAGGGTCTGCTGAGGACCCAACAGTTTGGCGGCCAGTTCTGATGATATCTTCAAACTCCGAAACCTCAACTAACCACAACACCACGACACTCGAAACACTTATAATAAAATCACTACAAAAACTCAACGGAAACACAAAAAAGCGTTACGAATCAAAAAAGAACTGAGAAAACAAAACAATGAAACAGATGAACGTTACAAATTCCAAATTTCCGAAATGAAAAACAATTAAATGCTTATTTTTAAATGAAATTCAGATGTTATTTCCTTCTTTCATTCAATAAATGGGTTATCATGAAGTAGTTGACAACTTTCATTAAGGTGCACATTCGCATATCACATTTGACACTTTGTTGATATTTTTTCTTACTCATTTAAACAGTAGTGTGTACGCGATTTTGATCACTGCCCATTTATGCGCACGAATGAACCCTAAAAAGAAAATGTTGTAAATTAGATCATATTTTTTGTTCATATTTTATCCCAACACCAATATGTAATATGTAACTTGTTGTTATTTAAATAGTAAAAACTATTTTAATAACTACAATTTTTTGTATACTAAAATTTACAGTTGTTAAAACAAATTTTCCTCTTTATAAATTATTCTCTATAGGGTAATTGATTACATTGAGAATAAACATATTGTAGAAAAAATAAACAAATTAATTATCAAGTATTTCATTCTGAATATTATGTTGTTTTCTATTGGGGTAGCCAGCAGATCAGCTGCATTTAATAAACATCTACTACTATATCATCATAGCACAAGTGGGGTAGCCAGCAGATCAGCTACATGTAATAAACATGCAAGCCGTCTTCTCTGTGCCAACAAAAAAATAAGACATTCAGTATGGGTGCTAAACCTCATCACTGAATTTGAGATTTAAAATGTCTTATTTTTTTTGAACACCTGCCTTTTACAGGACACTAGAAAACTTGCTGAAAAGAGTGAGAGACCAATTCTTTGCCTGTGTAATAAAAATACAAGTTGTTAATTTTCGTATGTCTTATCAACGGCAGGAGTTCGTAAAATCTCACTTATAAGACAATTAACATCTATAATCCAGCGATGCGAGGCATGCCACCCAACCTGAATGTCTTAGTTTTTGTGCATGTTTATTAGGTATATATCTACAGTTAGTCCACTGGTTACCCTATTTGTAGGAAATGTCGTGATGGTATGAATGAATTAATGAAGTATTAAAAAAAAATAAATGTCCTTGCAGTGATTGCTACAAATCACTATTAAAAGGCATTCGAATAAAATAATAATAACGTTATTATATCTGTAAGACATGTCGCCAAGTCCAATACATACACAACAGTATAAATTTCGCCGTCAAATAGTAAGATTAGTCAGATAACGAAATGTCTAGGCAGTTTATACATAAAATGTCGGCTTTAAATTTCAATTGAATCACAATTACGCGCCAAACGTTCGACTTTCTTTGAATCGAAGCCAATCCGATTAGTTCCTTTATTTGCCACTGTGGCGCAAGGATCGATAAACGTTACGTAAAATGATCCGCATAGATCCCTGTTTGTTATTAATTAAATGTCAACGTTTGATTAACTTCTATAATTTCTTTGGTATGGAAATGTTCCCACGCCGATATCACTAGGAAAACAGAGGATATGCTCGTTACTGTTCGTGTTCCAACCACTGGACATTTAGACTTAGTGGCCACAAGGAAAAACTTTTATAGCCTTATATCTTTGGAAGCCTAATATCCCCTTCAAGAACCTAACAATACTGCATAGAGAGGAAGGCATATTCCCATTTTTCCCTTGTCTGTTTACATCAAAATTTTGTTATGTGGTCGCCAAATCTAGAGTGGTATATTGGATTAGAAAATATTTCTTATTTCAATGCGATATTAAATCCTGTTTATGCATGTATGTGTCTTTAAGGAGATACATATCTCTTTGGGGGCTGCCCTTTACAAAAAATAAGCCCCCAGCCATCCAGTAAACTAGATAATTCTACTCTCCGGCGGCGACATAATATTATAGACTTTGTGACACATACAAAATACCGTAATATAACAGCAACTTTTAATAATATAGATACTAATAATAATATGTAGTTATAATAATGGGTACAGGTACAGACATCTAGTCGTAATAACAATTAAACTTAATGTCACTTTCATTTTTACTATTGAAAATATTATGAGACACTACTGCATATAATTATATAAAAAATAAATATATTTAACAAACATATATTATAAAACTGGTGACGTCGTAAGAATATTATGTTACAAAATTAATAATAATATTATGTTTTTTCAGTCTATAAAATTAAGATTTGTTTATTTATTCATTGATTTGTCTGTTTATTTAATTTATCAAATATTTATTTGTTCATCTTTATTATGCATGCGTAAAATTGTTGATTCATTGATATATCTTCATTTTTAATTAATTGGTTGATTTCTTATATGTCATAAAAATCTACCAAAATGGGCATGAGCCCGCACCAAGGCACACCGAATCATTTTTTAACTTAGTCTCAGCGCTTCAACATTCTTTACTTCATTTTGGCTACCTCCCTCAGATTGTAATGTTACCTTTCCTACCAGTGCTGAAGTATAAGACATCCTTAATACCTAAAAAGCCATTTAAAGACTAAAAAAACACTGAATGTTCTTCAAGTCTGCAACACAAAATATATCATGTCTTCTTCTTTTCGTGTCGGCCAGCAACAAAAACACCAAATTCACATCTACACTCCCATTCCCTCCCAGAAAGCAACGACCTCTCTTGCAGCTCCCCCTAGGTGAGTTCGTCCCACGAGTTCCTCCCAGTGACACTGTCTGGGAGCCATTGGGCATGTCAGGAGGTGTCCAGTGTCTTGCTCCTCTCCACAGTCACACGCCGTGCTCTCAGCCAAGCCCCATCTCTGGAGGTTCTTTCATATATTATGTGTCAAAATTACGATAGAAAAAATGGATCAATCGCAAGATATGTATAACTTCCAGGATAGTTAAAAGGGTATAAGGTGTTCCGATGCTTACGAATAAGCTTAGGCTGGCTTAAGCGCAAAGTTCACCACAATTTCTCATACACTCACGACGATTCATGTCACCCAACACGCGGTTGTCCCTGAGAATTTGATTCACGTTTTCAGATAAATCCCCTTTACTCATCATGCTCTTTCAGATAAATAATCTCGTCATCCTTTCACCACCCATTCACTGCACATGTCCAAACCATCGTGACTTATGCACTCTATCCACAACAAATATTGTTTTCAATGAAACTCGTTGAGTGGAAGGAATTGCTCATATAGACGTAGTAAGGTACAATGAAATACAGTGAAACCTCTATCTATCGTTTTTGAAGGGACCTATTGAAATAAACTGTGGATTCGGGAAAACAATGAATGCGGGAGTATAGAAAAAATCACATTAATATATATTTTAATGTTAAATATTATGTACATACCAGTAGTTTATAGGTTTAATGTTTCAAAAGCTATAAATCAATTTGTTTAAATAAAAAAGAAAGCTGCACGGAAATCAAAATCATACTTTTTATACTGTATGTAATCTTTCATTGTCATTTGCTTTTTTATTGTACCTACTGACGTACTATCATAAAAGACAGCCGACAGAATCAACAAACCGTTCTTTCTTTCATTCTCGCTCTCGAATGTTATTGACAATATATCCGAAATTTTTTGTGTAATTTAAACGGTCGATGCGATAAAATTATATAGAGAAACGATGGATGCGATATATTTTAACGCATTTTGTATGAAACTAATTCGGAAATGTAAAAAATAACGACAAATACGGGAAAACAATTATTCGAGGAACGATAGATAGAGGTTTCACTGTACATCATAGACAAAATTATTTAGAGATGTGTTGCAACATAAAATAACTGTTACTTTAAAATCATTCGTTGTGATTCTAATTCTACATTTATTATGACATTATAAATTATGCAAATGATTGTCATATTATCTATAATATAGAATGTCATATTAAAATATTAATTGATTGCTATCCGATATGTACCTATACGAAAGTATGTCTTAGAAATAAAATTATAAATGTATTCACCTATGTCAATAGCAGTGGCGTATCTGAGATTTTCATATTGGGTAGCCCGATCGTCAATAATTAATAAGTATAAATGAATTATTTAATAAATAGGTATTAGGGATAAAATGACCAAAATTTTCCATTTCAAATTAATATTTATATCATAATACTAGAAGACACTAAAAAACACAATATTTGACTTCATATCATTATGTAATGGTCAATAGAACAAGAGTTAAGGAATATATTTAACACATCATGATCGTTGTCATGCCCAGCCAATGACGTCATTATTTTCCGTACTGCACAATAGTTACGATAATTGACACTTTGGCGCAACGTCCTCTGCATTTGAACGTTAACGGAACGAAAACGTAACGCTAAAATGTGTGTTTGACTCAGGCCTCAGTTGCGTGTAGCCGGGATTGTTCGACGCTTCGGACGACATCGCATTCAAACATGGTGAGTGATTATGATATAAGAATAACCCTATATCCTTCAAAGCACGAGCTCTGCTCAATTTTGAAGGAACAAATTAATAAAATATATAATTATGTTTTTATTATTATTTTGTATTGATTGTTTATTGAATTAAGTATGTATTTTTTACTGAATAAATAGATATATTTGAATTTGATTGTGCGCAAAATTAAAAATTATCGGATTGTAAACTGCATGTTATTTTACCATTTTATTTATTTTGAATTATTTCTAACTACAAAAACTTCTGGTAAAGTCTGATTTTTGGGCTTGTAAGGAAGACACGTTACTGGTCTGTAGGTACATTTATATGATAAAGTTATAATTATGAACAATAAAAATCGTATTCGGCGAATATATTATAATAAAATATATTATATAAATACAGACTTAAAAGATTATTCCTGTAATCTATTACAGTCATACAAATAAACATTTTAAATATTTTACATAATATTGTTCATAACTAGCATAATTTACTATATTACATAAATGATCTCAACAAAGGCATCTACCAATATGATGGAAGAGATCAATATTATTATTATTATTACTGACCAAGGCCAATGCGATCCTAGAAGAAAACATTAAACAATATCCAAACGATAACACAACTACAATATATTTTCATTTTTCTTATAAATTCTGCATACGTCACGTTGAAGATATCAACCTCTCCAGCCAGAGCATTAAACATTTGAATAGCTTTTCCCACTGGGGAGTTTGCCAATATATTTGTTCGGCTTTGAGGCTGGTAAAAAAAATCGTGATGCCGAGAACGTCCATATGCATCGGGAACATATATATTGAATTTTTCTAGTATTATTGGATTAAATATGATACCGTTGAGCAGCTTAAAAAAGTGACGAGCACAGAATACATATCGGCGATGTTCAAAAGTTCTAAATAACCAAGGCAACCCATTACGAATGAAGATGGAAACAGGTAGGGATAATATCCATATATTTTCCAATATAGCCAATGAGTCCTGCACCCACGACAAGGCTTTTAGTGTTGTAGGACCCGTCATGTGGAATCGATTCCTCAAGGACCTTCGTAAAAATGTTCAGGAGCAAACTGAAATCATCGCTCTCCTGACATTGTTTACATAACTCTTTTGTTCTTAAGTCGTACGACCATTTTATTAATTACGTACATGTTATTTGTAAGTATCAACTGAGTTAAATTTTCCTTTGATATACCAAACACTTAAAACCGTGTATTTTGAAATAACACACTTTTTACAGGATGCGTAATATTACTAAACTAATACAATTATGTCATCATGGATTTTCACAAGCGTGATTTAGGTACCTACAGCTCATTATGCAGTTCTATTGAAAATTAAAAAGACTCGCTATAACTTGCCTATTTTTAAAAAAAATATTAAATGTCTTACAGTCATATTAATTTACAATGTCTGCCTTTTATATGACACTCGAAATCTTCCAAATTATAAGGGTACGTATTCTATCTCAGGAAAAGCACAGATCAATATGATACTTACAGCAAACGAGGTAACCAACGACCTACATTAACAAACGTTGCTTTAAATTCTGTGTATTACTTATAAATACTTTTATTATTAATGACAATATCAAAAACAAATGTCATTTGACCAGCTTATCGATCAACGACTTTATCGATCATTGTTATATCGATCATTTATATATATTGTAACTTTGCACTGCTGGATTAATCTTTATAGATCATCGCTTTTTATCGTACACAATATTATTTTTTATTGTCTGTGATCAAGTATTCGATTTTGATGTATAGGTTACCTACATTTTATTGACATTAATAATTTAAAGAATAAATAATAATATTTTTAATTAATCTTATTATCAATTGATTTCACCACTTTCAGAATAAGAGCGCAGATGATTTTCTGTAGAGATTGTCCACGTCTCCATGGATTAATACATGCAGGGTGATGCATGATGGACCTGAGGAGATGGAGAGGAAAACCGGAGGCCTGAATATATTTAGAAACAACCCAGTTTTTCCAACAACAAAGTTTTTGGCTCACGTGGTACATTTTCTGAGAAGTTTGCAAAATTGCTTACTTGTAATCAAACTGATACCCTCCCAAAGAAGTTTGCATTAATCTGCTGAGTTGTATACAAAAGATGAAATATCTCTTGAGAGATTTTCTCAAAAATCTTATTTATTCTTTACTGTATGTATAGTTATTACAATACAAACAATTTTATAGAAAAGTACATTCAAATTAAATACAATCGATTTGTATATAGAGGGCGAGTTGATCGCAAAGGCGCAATCTCTTAAACTTACCTAAGCGAAGTTCTTCGCTTTCGAAGGTATAAAAAATAAGCAATAATTAATACTTAAGCCACTTTCAAAACATATGCAGAATATAATAGGTTTTCCAATCTTCCTATAAGTATTTGACATCATTTAAAAAACATGGTGGAATAAATGCTGTGGAGATGAGATCGCTGAGGAGGATGGTTGATAAATCGTTGTGTGATAGAGTGAGGAATGAGGATATTAGAAGAATGAGTGGATGCAAGAGGAGTGTTGTGGTTAGAATGCGTGTAAATAAATTGAGATGGTTTGTTCATGTGGAACGAATGGAAGAGGAAAGAATGACGAAGAATATATTCTTGGCTGAAAGGAGGAGTGTGAGGAAGCGCGGGCGTCTGAGAACTACATGGCTTGAACATGTAGATCAAATTCTCAAAGACGGCCGTGTTTTGAGTAAGAGAAATCGACGTGCGTGCATGAGAAATTGTATGACTGTGGAGGGGACGAAAGAAGTATGTAAGGACAGATCTAATTGGCGTTCCGTTCTCTCTGCCAACCCCACTTGGGATACGGCGTGAAGGAATAGATAGATAGATAGATAAAAAGCATGGAAGTGTTCAGATATAGAAAGTTGGTTGGTTATCGCATTTGTACAGAATGTCGTGATGTTTCGGATATTTTTACAAACACTTTCTAATATTTTTTCATTGGCAAAATGATTGGTAAGTAGGTATTTTATTATACATCCACAATAATTTTACACTTTGAACGGAATGGAATATTTTTTTAACTAAATGAGATAGTCAATAGTACATAAAAATACCTATGAGAACGTAAATACCTATTTACATCAAGCACCTTGTTAAAAATACATAGTTGTAGATGTATATAATGTGTTTATTATTATTATTTTTACGGTGAATAAGCTATGAATAGATAGTTACCTATCTCGGCAGAAAATATAAGGAAAGTTCAGAGTTCACATTTTAGTACCCATATACACTTTGGCACACGTGTAATTTATGTGAGGGCTGCGAAAAAGCCTTAAAAATGTAATTAAAAAACGTTTTTAAGAAATAACTCGCGATTACTGAATAAACTGAAAATTGGATTGATTGATGAATTCACTGGCTGGTGTGGTATGCAGAGGTAACACTCATGTCTTTGAAGTATCGGGTTCGATTCTCGGCTAGGGCAAAATGGAAAATGTACATATTTTTTGTTTTACATGTTATTTATAAAGACAAAATATTAAGAATAGTTTTCCATGCAAGAAAAAATATGATATAAAGAACAATCGTAGAGAACTATAAAAATAAATCAAATTAATAAGTGAGACCTTTTTATATACAGAAAAACAAATCTTATCATAGATCGATAGGTTAATATTTTATACATAGATGTACTATTAATGTGCTTCACAATGTAGATGCTATTGACTTTTATCATTCAAGATTTTAAAAGTCAAGTTACAAATTAATGAAAATGTTTTTATATCCCAACTTTTTTTATAAAATAAAAAAAAGCTGAAATACATTATTACCACCCAAAAGGCTATAGATTTCGCTTGCACCATTGCAGGTTAAGCCAATGCAATCCCAATGAAAAAGAATTCTCACAACAGTGAATCTACTCTCTTCACAGTTCAGTGTATCTAGGTTACGTGGAATATGCAACTTGAGGTAATGCTACAAAACATCATTGGCAATGGTGTTCCATTGAAGTGGATCCACTGGCCACCCGGATGGCGTAAAAGTTTTTCATTTATCAGGATTCTACACTAAGCAAATCTTGTCCACACCAGAAGTGTCATAGTGGGCGGCCTGAAGGGCTGACCGGCCAAAACCTCTATAACCTTCACGCGTGGAATTGTTTGACTGCACACTTTCAATGTCCCTCTAGCCGAGAGAATCAAATACCGGCATCAGTGACTCTCTGTTTTCGTGGACCTGAATGCCTAGAAAATTTTCTGGACTCTTCAACTCGGCATTCTACATTTTTTTTGTTTTATTATTATTTTGTCAGAAATGCCAACACTGGCATAGTAGTACTGACAGACTAGAGAGAGTTGAAAATAAATAAATTGTTACCTAAACGGATAAATAGAAATCCTTGGACTCCTGAAATATCCGACTAATAAAGGTATTTCAACATATATTATTTTATTAATTGTGTCGGTGCACACGTAGAAGAATTCCATAATTATGTAATTTGAAACAAGTGTTTCTTTCTACTATAGAATTATCACTCAGCAGAGACCTGTAATCTCCGTAATACAAGAGAGACGATGGTCCTGGCTGGGACATGTTTTGAGAATGCCCAATGATAGTTGGCCAAAAAGAGCACTGTTCTTCCGTCCGCAGGGGTTCCGTAGGCCCGGGCGTCCCTCTTTCACAATACACCGTTCCTATGACAACGATATCAGAGCGCAAGGAATGTCGTGGGAAGAGGTGACGCAATTGGCACAGAGACGCTCTGAATGGAGGAGGCTGGTTTCTGCCCTGTGCTCCCGAGAGGAGCGTTGAGGGCGATGATGATGATAGAATTATAGATCATTAATTCCGAGAGAGACGTCTTTCGACTTATCAGATTGATAATGACCTGATAAGTCGATAGATGTCTCTCTCAGAATCAATCATCTATAGTAGAAAGAAACACTTGTTTCAATTTACATAATATATTATTTTATTTTACATATTGAATTATTACGTAGGTTACGGAGAAGCTTTTGTTATTTTATTAGGTAATTATTTTAAATTGCGGTAACCCTGATTGATTGCTGTTAATGATACATAGGACGTTCAACGGAGGCTGTTGAACGTTTGACTTTTGGAACCTTGGCCCCTGCTCCGGCCACTGACATAAAAACTTATTAGGTATACCTACTTAATTAGAAAATAACAGAAATCAAATAATAATATTAATATTAACCTATACATGAATATCATCGGAAATTGTTTATGTTCATAGCTATAATGAATTATAATATTATCTTTATACGTAGTATCGTTTTCATATTATTGTCAGCTGTACTCATAAAGAATAATTCATATTTAGACTTGGTTTAATAGACCCGTCTAAAGTTAGCCCAGATTAAAGAAAAACCGTTCTCATGAAATTAAATAAAATAAAATATATTTTACATAACCTAAATACCATAAATTACTAAGTATAAGTAGGGTACAATATATCACAATATATTACATATTACTCAGATCTTTGAGCATAATTCTTTTCCTTTCTCTCAATCCCAAAAATATTCACCTGCAAAAGAATTTCCATCATTGCTTTTCTTCTTACTTTTTATATCTTTCTACATAATATATCTAATTTAATAATTATATATATATTTCTAATTATTATGTATGTTGCTATTAATTCTTTCTATTGGTGCTTTATTAATTTGCTTTTTTATTTTAACATTATTTTTGTATTATAAAATTTAAGTTGTAATTGGTTTATTATGTAATATTAGATGTCATTTTAAGTTTAATATAAATAAATAAAATAAATAATGGCTTCGAAACATCCGAAAATGGTCCGGTGTCAGAACCGTGGAGGAGTTGGTTCGCGCGCCCCAGGACAGGGAAGCTTTCTCCCAAATGATAGTCTACGTTGGGGGGACTTGGCAGGACATATGAAGAAGATGAAGATAAATAAAAAAAAATTGCTCTCTTTTGGTTAGTTCAAAACATTATCTCTGGTCGAATCAAAACCCAACCAAACAATTTTTCATGCACGCAAGTCGATTTCTCTTACTCAATACAACACTTTTTAAGGAATATAATATATTTGAGACTAATATTATTTGTTCATCAGGCATTTATTAAGAATAATGTTGATCTACGTTTGTAAATAAGGTGTCACTTATTTTATACTTGGAATATCTGTTATTCCGTGTTCATGAGTATGGCTATGTGTGTCTATCGATCTATAAACTGTCTTTATTAATTGATAATATTTTCTATCTATCACTTGTTAATGATTTAGGAGGTAAATAAAGTAAATATCAGTTAAATGGATACTAAAGGGTTAAACCATAAAAATGTGAAACTTTATCTTCGTGGAAGCTGTGAACAGAAACGCTTTTTAAATGCTTCATAATAAAATATATATTTATCTATTCGTAGTGACATTCCTTTTCGGAATAGCAAAGAAGAAATTGAACAGTCTTTTCACATATCTTTGGCTGTCTTGCATCACATTCAAACATTTTTCTAAAAAATCAAGATAAATATCATCACTTACTAAAAAGTATTTCAATATAGGCTGCAAAACTCATAGCTGGATTCGTGATGTGAAATATTACACTTAAAAAAAATAGCGACTTTAAAACCATGAATAAGGACGGAAATGGAACCCGGAAATAAATCACTTATTTGACACTGTTAGTGGCAGACATTTTGATTGTTGCAGTGTTGCCAATCTACCGAAACGACCGATGAATAGAAAAATGGTCGGTTACGTATTAACAACACTTGTAAGGCTAAGAGACCTCGTGACCCCGTATAGATATTACCTTTATCTAATGTTATGTAGGTTTATTGTTGTATTCTATAATATTATAATTGAGAATGTAAAACAATTAGTATTGGGTATGTCGTCTTGTAACACATGAAGTATTAACCGAGACGCCAACTACCTACAAAATAATAATAATAACAACAAACAATAATGCCTATAGCGTGACAAGTCAAGAGATGATAGGGAAGGACATATTATAATCCCGTATACAAAAAATATCCCGGATTAAAAGTCTTTCATACAAGTTGTAATAACTGAGGTTCAGGAAGAAAGACGTGGAACGCACCAGCAAGATGAAGCGACCAAATAAAAGAGGCCACTCAGAGCTCACTGATGGGGCCCTGCACATGGTAGAGGATTAGGTACTCGAGGTGGAGATAGATGATCTATATAACGAGGCATGATAGTCACGATCCTCAGAATTGAGAGATCGATGGAGATGATGATGATGGTGATGGATACATGTCCAGAGTAGGGAAGTGATAAAGATGATTGACGAGAAGAAGCAATTCTAATTAGCCAGTATAATTATAATATCATCATGGAATATCTCACAAGTAGGGTAGCCAGTAGATCAGCTGCATGTAATAAACATGCAAACTGTTCTCTCCATATCGACGTTTTCGAGTGTACTATAAAAACCAGGTGTTCGAAATAATAAAGTACATTGTACATCTTAAATTCAACGATGGGGTTTGCCACCCATCCTGAATGTTTAGACTTTTTGTTAGAATGGAGAGGACAGCTTACATGTTTTTTTGCATGCAGCTGATCTGCAAGCTACCCCCTGGTGGGATAAGATAAATTGAAACAAGCATTTCTTTTTACTATAAATTAAAAAAAAATCACGAGAGAGGCATCTTCGGACTTATTCTAAGGTCATTATCAATCGGTGATAGAAGTAGAAAGACGTATTTCTCATGGTTGTTTAATCTAAAGTAAGTAGCTGGCTGGCAATATACGAGAGTGGACTGGAATGAGAGGTGTGGAGGAGTTGTTCCAGACAGCGCAGGACCCAGAAGCCTATGCCAGATTGATGGCCAACGTCGTGGGGACTTGACAGGGCAATTACAGAAGAAGAAGCAAATAGTCTTAGAAAATGGTAATTTAATATATGCATATTGAAATGTCGGGTTTAAAATTTCCCTTATTCATATCAGCTAGAAATCCCGTATCTTTCAATTCGACCTATTGATTGTATTGACATCCCTAATAGGGTACTCGGCGTGGCACAGTTCACCTTATCTAATCAGTTACTGAAGGTCGAGTCGACACTACCACTAATAACAGTAGGTACAAACATACGCTATACGCCTGCCTGTTGTGTTGTAGCAGTATTATAATATCTCTACCTGTTGCATTACCTGTAAAATCTATACAATAATTTCATGATTCTACGACTAATATCATAAACACTTAGAGTAATTAATACTTATTTGCTCTGTGCTGCCAACACTGAATACTCTATTTCCGATTATTAAAGAGGATGGCAAACAATGACCTTATAGCGGAATCAGAATTTCAGTGATCATCCAGATCGATCGATCGATCAGTGAACAAGTGTGAATACCTCTTAAGCCACACTTAATTGAAGGGTTTGTAAAACAGACTTTAGGCAGAATTACTTATACCCTTTGACACCTTTAAGATGAAGAAAAAGCAGAACAAGCCGTCCTGTCCGTGCCAACAAAAAAATAATTAGACAAGAAGCAAACCTCATCGTCGAATTCAAGCTGTAAAATGTATTCATGAGTGTTGTGAACAGAATGCGCATGAATAAACTACGGTGGTTTGGACATGTTGAACGAATGAACGAGGTAAGAATGACTAAGAGGATATACTTGACTGAAAGAAATGGTGTGAGGAAAAGCGGGCGTCCGAGAACCACGTGGCTTGATCACGTGGATCAAATTCTCAAGGACGGCCGCGTGTTGAGTAAGAGTAACCGACGTGCGTGTATGAGAAACTGTATGAATGTGGAGGAAGCGAAGGAAGTGTGTAAAGATAGATCTGTTTGGCGTTCCGTTCTCTCTGCCTACCCCACTTGGGACACTTCATTTTAGTAAATGTATTCATTTTAGCGGACACCTGTCTCTTAAAAAGACACTCAAAAACTTACAGAAAAGTGTGTAAGAGCTTCACCAGATGCTCCACGATAACGAAAAATAAAATTTGCCATGATGGTATGGGTAAACATATACATAAAGATGTAATGAAGAATAAGGCGTTGTTCGTAGTCAGTATGAATTAGTTATGAAATCTATTGTTGTACAAATAATATGAACTCGCGTGTACCTGTCTTATTGAATTTGTATGCCATCATCCATTGTAATAATATGTATATTGTATCTACTGTGTGTGTGTGGTGTCCTTATAAGGAGACATTAAGGTCACAAGGTCCTTGCGCGCTTCCTTTCTTCTACTAGTTTTGTACTATTGAATATATGGTAAGTGAATTCAATACAGACTCTATAGAACACAATGAGACATCTACGCACCTACGAGAATGCATGCACTAGCTTGGATATTATTATCAAACAATGAATCGAAACCCATGTGCATAATTGTATTATACAATATTTCGTTTACATCATCATCATCGCCCTCAACGCTCCTCTCGGGAACACAGGGCAGAAACCAGCCTCCTCCATTCAGAGCGCCTCTGTGCCTTTCCACGACATTCCTTGCGCTCTGATTTACATAAAGAATGAATATTATTTGGGTCACGTGCTGCGTGGAGAGAAGTACCGTCTCCTCCGCCTTATATTAGAGGGCAAGATAGAGGGAAGACGGGGAGTTGGCAGAAAGCAGATGTCCTGGCTGCGTAATATTAGAGAGTGGACCGGAATGAGGACGGTTGATGACCTGTTCAGAGCAGCACAGGATAGGGAGGTCGGGGGAACCTGACATGGCACAGAAAAAAGAAGAAGAAAGAATGAATGAGTGAATTGGTCTCCTACTCTTTTCTATGTTTTCGAGTGTCCTGTAAAAGTCAGGTGTACAAGAAATTAAGGATATTTTAAAACCAATCAGACTTATAAATTTAAGAACCATGTTTACAAAATGTAACATTTCTACCATTTTATTAATTCTTGCGTTAAAAACTTGATATAGCTGACTATTTTCTTTTGATAATTTGTTTTTAGTTCTCTAGGTAGGTACCTACATATATTTATTTTATTATTCAAGCAATAAACGGCTTTCGCCTTATACAATTTTAAATTATTATCGGTTTAACTGACTCATTTATTGTTTTTCTTTGTTTATCTAATCATTTTGGATTCAAATTAATCATTTTTGTATGAATTTCGTTAAATTCAAAATAATGATTATTTTTTCATTATAAATCGTTAATGTGCCAAACGTCTGTCAAAATATTATTTTTATCTTTTTGTTTAATATGTAAAAGACTCTGGCGTATATTTTTTTTTCTTCTATCTACATGACATCTCCCACATTACTGCAATTTTGAATCTTGACATATTAAATACTAAACATTTCATTGACATTCTGTACTGACACTCCAATATTTTATGATTTGACTTAAATTATTATTGTTATGAAATAATTCTCTTTTGTGTTTTGTTAATTCTTGTTTTCCAACTGTGTTGTGAATGAGATATTTGATTTGTGTATTATTTATTCTTGAACATGTAAAAGGCTCACGCCGTGGATTGTGAAATAAATAAAAATAAAAGTATAAAACTGAAGAAATAAAATAAAGTAAGTAAATAAATAAAAAAATAATTGGAAGAAGTTAGAAAAACGTTCCAACGAATTGGAATTAGGCTGGCTTAAGTGACCACTTTCGGTGTCCATGGACAACGTTTAACAGTTCGAAAATGGTTGCTTCTATGGTTTGCATTGAACGTTTCTCTATTGGTGGACGTTACATCGTGACAGTGGGTTTGACGAAATTTACTTGACTTGATCTTTATATGTTTATTCATTCTTTACTGTACCTACATTGATTACAAACAATTACATAAAAGGTAAACATTCAAGTTAGATACAATCAATATACTAGATCCAACAATCAAATCAAGTGGAAAATAATTTTATTTTTTAAATTTTTTTTTTTAATTATTACAATATCGTATGCTGGTAAGCAATGGGTTGTATGTCTATAATAATAATTGTCGTCAATAGTTTTAATATGAATTTTATTACTGATTGTCAGTCAATAATTAATTAATCCCATCACGTCCATACCATTGTCACAGTATGGTGACTACTGACTGTACGTAACTTCTAGCAAGTAATAGTAGATACAATGAATCTATAGTAGGTTATAATAATAATAGTATGCTAATTAATATAGTCATACATATTATTATAGAGCTAGTATGGCAGGCTTATATTTTAACTATATGTCTTACTAGATGATTTAACGAACAGTCTTTTAATCATTAGTTTATATAAAAGCGTTGGGCAATATCATTATTCATCATATTATGTTCAAAGTTGTAAAGGGCGAATGAATAAAGGAATATTAGTACATAATATTCCGTTCATCTACCAGTGCCACTGAGGGACAACAAATTTGCCATCAGCTTCAGGAGCAAATTAAAGACTTTACTATTCACCAGCGCCCTTGAGATGGTCGAGGGACTACTGAACGGCGCGGCGCCAAAAATAAGTCATTCGGAATCATCATCATGCGGAAATTTCTTACATTTTCGATACCCAGCGAATAGAATTTGTAAATAAGTATATAATCAGACAAATTGTACATCCATTGTTCAATGTCTATTACTTTGTATAATCATGGCATTTTCCACAGGTGAGGTAGCCAGAGAACTATCTTCATGTCATAAACATAAAGGTCGTTCTCCTCGTTTTATATACCTACCTACATATTTATTTATTTATTCTTTTTGTACATCATCATTATATAACAGTGTTAACAAAACAATATAAAATTTAAAAAACTAGGACGATATGCAGTGGCGAGATTATCACTATAAAATGATTTCTTCCATCTAGCTCGATTTATGTGAAAAAGGAGGAAATAGAACTTGGTGGCTTGATCACGTAGATGAAATTTATTAATAATTTATTGCTCACTGACGTGGTAGGATCGGAGATGCCAACACTGGCATAGTTGTATTAGACTGTAGAGAATTCAAATATTAATAAATTGTCACCTAAACGGATAAATAGGAGTCCTTGAACTCCTGAAATATCCGAGAAATAAAGTTATTTCAACAGATGAAATTTATTCTTAAATGCAGCCGAGTGTCGAGTAAAAGATATCGGCGTGCATGTACGAGAAATTGTATGAATGTGGAGGAAGCGAAATAAGTACCTATGTTGGGATAGATTAATGTAGCGTTCCGTTCTCTCTGCCTCCCCAATTTGAGACACGCCGTGATGGTATAAATAAACTTTATTTTTCTTCTTGTTCACTCCTAAACAAAAGAAAGGCCTGCAAAGTTACACCACAATAGTACATGAATACTCTATTTCTAGAAATGTTGCGTCTTACCTTAGGTACATTACTTACATGATAAGAGATTTTTGACATCGAGGTGTACGAGTTATTTGTAATAAAGTTAAGACTAAGTTTAGAGCAGTGGTTCTTAATCTTTTTTCTTCAATTCACCACTTTTTAGTGAGTCAACCTCCATTACCCATCACAGCATTGGTTTTTGAGAAATTCAATATTAACCTATGCAGTGTTTAGTACGTAGAAATACGTTCTGCTTTTTTGTGAAATTTTACAGCCTTTAATTTTTAATTGCATATTATATTGTTGATTCATCCCATCAACACATCATCACACAATATATTATACATCCATTAATAATGTTATAGGTTCTTGGTTGTATGTTTACTTTTTTATATTTTTCTATTTGTATGTAAATTATATTATTTTCTGTTAAAGGCTTATAGCAGTTTATTTTGTAAAATAAAAAAAAATGAAAAAAAAAATATTTATTACTAACAGTAAGAGAAAATATTTTGTCAAATCTTCGATGAATGTCTTCTAATATATCTGTTTTACAGATAAATATTTCATTTTTGTAATGCACAACATAATGTTTTTTGTTATTAAAACGGTATGTAAATGGTTGTGATTTGTAAAGTCTGTTAATATTTGGATGTAATGAAGGTATTAAATTATGAAATACTATGGATTTTTTAGGGATGGAAACAAATACACGAAATTCCCAATCTGGCAACTCCGCCATTCCCCACTTGCGGCTAAGAACCACTGGCTTAGAGTGTCTCGTATAAGAGTCGTCGCAGTATATATCCTATAATAAACTCTACGATGCTATGACTGGCTGTGTGTAGTGTCGTTATCACGAGGTCATAACTGATTACACTATTTGCACATGAAATGAACTGTCACGCTCTTGTCATGATAATATCTATAATAAGTGTTCTTACCTGTCTAATCATCACCCATATCCGTTTGGATATTGCGAGACCTTAGTAAACTTATCAATCGGGACAGGTGGAAGAGTGTGTTCTTTTGAATTGAATATTCTATGACTGTGTTATGTGAAAGTAGGTATAGACAATAGACATACTATGGTACATTTTTTCGGAATTTTTGAGTTCCAACAGCGATGTCCTTCAAGCATTAGCAATGCAACGTTTTACAATCATGTTTTTTTATTAAAAAATACATTCAGCCCTAAATTTTCACTCTTCTACCATCAACCGCTATTTTTTAATAGACATATTAGTAATCTAGAAATAATGTATATGGCAAAACAACGCTTGCCGGGTCAGCTAGTAATTATATAGATTGATATATTATATATGGAGCCTCGCTGTATATTATTGCTGTCTGTCATAGTATCTAAACAGATTAAAGTAGGTAATATCTACCTGACTGTCAGGTCGCAGGTAACACAATGCTATGATTGTTATACCACCAAAGGTCATTCATTACATAGAGGTGACCCAGCTAATATTATATTTAATAATAATAAAAAACGTTAAGTATAATCGTAGCACTAATTATTATGAATAACATTTTAACTATGTAGGTATTACATATCCCACAAGTAGGTTAGCCAGCGGACGACTTACTGCTTGTAAGAAACATGCAGATTGTTCTATTTGCGTCGCGTCGTCAAAAAATAAGACATTCGTGGTATGAAGCATGATTCATTGCTAAATTTTACCTGTTGTGTTGTCCCTAGGGTTAAGAGTTTAAGTACGTAGCAATACGTAACTGTAAGAATATAGTTTGTAAGAATATTGTAGTAGTGAGTAGTGCATTGAAGTGAGTATCTCCTCCAAGGGACATTAAGGGTTTTGTAATTTTAGGAAGAATTTTGTTGGAGAGTCCTTCTGGCAAACCCTGAGCCCTACCTTGAAAAAAATCTTTTGTTTCGTTGAGTCTAGATGATATAGGAGCTTTGCTCTTTAGCCATCCAGGGGAAAGTGATGGGAAAAACCCATAATGCTAAATTTTACCTAGATGTATACTGCCTTAAAATGTGATGTCTTACAAATTCCTGTCTTTTACACGACACTCGAAAATTTACAAAAAAAATTGTGGATTATTATTTTTTGGGGACTCCTTACGTAGTCCAACGATAATTTATTGTAACATACATAAATACATACTACTATTCGTTACATACTACTTAAATTTTTTCTACATTCTACACACAATTTCTCATACATCCGCGCTGATTTCTCCTACTCAACACGAAGTCATCCATGAGAATTTGATCCACGTATTGTACACTAGCATTTTCGCCATGTTTGACACATTGCCAACTCAGAGTTAACCCTGTCAGGTAGATTACAATTATGTCACAGGAAATCTTATTCTAAAACAAACGAACGTAGCATCGATAGAATGCTAGAATTTCAAATATGTATTCTTTCAAACGTAAGTTTTTTCAAACGTAAAATGACATTCAGTCAATTCAATTCACGTACTTATCCACCTATTTAAAAAAATAATTACAAATTATGTCTTTGTTAGACAAGCATTTCCTGTAGCAGTTCATAAGACAATATATAAGATCAAACAAAACATCGCAATGTCATATTTATAATATGCAAATTATGTTATTCATAATATTGAAAATCAAACCCTTTTGATTTATTCACTCACAATAAGACATCGATTACAGAAAACAATCAAACAAGAATGAATAAAAATGTCACATTAAATGTATGCATTTTTTTTAATGATTCATATGAAAATTATACTCTTTTCATTCATTCCTACCATGAAAGATGTAAATTCATGAAAATAAAATTTTGATATGAATGTGTAGAAATGTTATTTTGAATAAATGTTGATAGCGTGTTGAGAAGTGTTATGATTTGTTTCTTTTTATTCATTCGCATGTAAGATGTCGATAGTGGATCATGTGACCTCAGAGGCCAAGTCGCGACCTCACCTGTCAGGCAAAGGTCACGTGTCGTGTACAGGTGACGGAACGGACCGAACGACGGCGGACATTCCCGAATACATTGTCACACAATTGCAGTATGAACGATGTGTGGTGGGAAGCCTGAACAATAGTTCCCTCGTAAACATCTTAGTTTAAATAATAATTGTACGTCATACTAACTACTTGTATGTATCTTATGTATTGTATTGTATAATATTGTTTTATGTTTACAGGTGATAATGTTTGTGAATGATGGCCGGCAGAGAATGCAAACCGTTGGTCTTATGAAATATAATTTGTCAAATGTCAGGATCTTTTGTGAACCACGTGTTTCGAGTAAGAGAAACTGACGTGCGTGCATGAGAAATTGTATGAATCTAGAAGAAGCGAAAGAAGTATTTAAGGACAGATGTATATGGCGTTCCGTTCTCTCTGGCTACCACACTTGGGATACGGCGTGAGGGAATAGATAGATAGATAAATAATATGAAGTTATTTGTGATGCCTTTAAATGGGGCAGTTTATTAAACAGTACTTAATCATATTGTATATAATATTAATGCAAAAAACAATCGTCATCATCGAACATAATAATTAAATTTAAATTTCGAATGTCTTTCAGTAAAAGTATACATTTCTTTATTCAATGATGATTGTATACAATTGTTCAAAAATCTACAAGAACACTAGGTAGGTAAATCGAAATCTACATTGTTATTTGAGGGGCAAAGCAATAATTATAAAAAAAATACAAAAAATAATTGAGTAAAGCAATATCCAAATTTTAATAAAATACACAGATCACATGGCATGTTTTTTGGTTTTAATTTAAATTAGATCCAGAACCTTTAGTACGAAACCCATGCTTTTCACATCATACTAAGAGAAATAATGTATTGAACATTGTTAGAACAAGTGACAATACTTTATACATGGATAGGTAGATACCTCTACCCAGTTATATCAAAACAAAATACAGTATGTAGGCTCTATGCCATTAAGATGATACAAAACAAATATTGGACGCATATATTTGTAATGATCTAACTCAAAAACAACAAACAATATGAAGCAGTTGGTACTTGTTAGTATACCTACTTATTGATGAATTGGCCACGTCGTTAGATACGGAGAAAAAAGGGCGACTAAAGGTATTCTGCAGGGTATACCCGAGGGTAGAAGACCGTTAGGAAGACCAAGACAAAGATTGTTAGATAACATCAACCGAGATCTAGAGGAGCTAAATGCTAAAGACGACTGGAATTCTATAGCTTAAGATAGAAAGGCTTGGAGATCTATTGCTTCGGAGGCAAAGGTCCTGCAAGGGCTTTTCGGCCTTCAGAAGTAAGTAAGTAAGTGTATACTTAAAAACGTTTGTTTGGAAATCCCGAGATCGAATACTGACAAGTATATTACTTATTTTAGGATATTTGGGGTATGTTTGAGTGTACTATATATTCAGACTTATCTATGTAAGGTACGAATTCTTTTTTTGTTCTTTAATAACTCGTTATTCATGTGTACATAATAATCGTTATAGGATGAATACATAGCTTAAAAAATCGTAAGTGGGGCTAATGAGTTTTATATTATTATTGTGTAGTGTTAAATGATACTACAAAAACTCATTTTAATTATTTTTTTAACATAGGTCAAATCAATTTCAGGCGTTCAATATAGAGGTCATAATGAATCTACCAACGAGAGGACAATGCTTGTCACGTGATCATTGTTTATGAAAATAATAATATACAATAGAAAAATGTAGGCACTACATATATACATAAGTAGGTATACAATTTGTGTGGTATTTATTCCTATACCATCATAATGGCTAGTGACAACTTGGTCAGTAAGATATTAACATTTCATTGTTTGTACATACATGTCAACATTATGATGACAATTTATTAAATTTTACAATTTATATATTTTTTCCCCAACAATATCAAATTTAAGTATTGCAACAATAAGTAATATAACTAAGCATAATTTTTTCTCAACCTGATTATGTACATATTGTGTTATAAAATAATTTATAAGAAATTAAATTTACTGCCTCACTAAGCTTTTGGCTGTCCTGAATCATGTAATATAAATACTTTATAATAGAAGTATATACGCATGTGTTATGCAGAGCAATGGATTTATCAAAGCACGAACCTTGCTCAGTTTAAAACAAATTATTTATTTCTTAATAAAGTAGATTTTTTGCCAAACAGTAGTTTGCCAAACAAATAGTATTAGATTAATCTGCAATTTATCGACTAAAATGAAAATTAACCAACCACTTCAAACTTCTTAGTTGTATACTGCCCTGCTAAGTAAAAACACAGTAGGTAATTACCAAACACATAATATGTGTTAGAATCGCAGACCAAGTTTAAAATTACTTTTTTTGTGTGTATTTTTTCAAGTATCAAAAAACAAATTTTCCACAATCGTCAAAAATATCTATTGTAAATAAGCTTATTAAAAGGAAGCATATTTCAAAAACTGTTGAATATCTTAGATATTTGTGACGACTGTGGTATGTCTTTTTAATACTTGAAAAAATACACACAAAAGGTAGTTTTTAACTTGGTCAGCGATTCTGACATATATGTGTTTGGTAATTACTGTGTTTTTACTTAGCAGGGCAGTATAGCAGAGAGAGGACGCAAAATGTTCTTCCCAAACAGTTAAATCACTGACTACTACTATATATAATTTTGGGAGAATCCGTCATGGTATAGAAAGACAATCAATAGGTAAATCAACTTCATATGTTGTGTTCATTCAAGTTTTTTATTTCTTAAAGTCCTTTAAATTCTTAAAGTACTTCAAGAATTTTTTTTCTTGTAATTAGTTTTCTTGAAAATGTCAAGCTAACTTGTTGAAAGCGCTTGAGTATTATTAAATCAATAGTAAACAGTGTTTTATTGATATCAAATATGTATAAAATGTCTTTTCACAATGTGTACACACAAACTCTAGATCATTCAAATTTTTTATATATTTTTTCATCACCAAAGTTCACCACCATACCGAAAAAAGTAAGCGATAAAATATTTCTAGGTATTTACTTACTAATTTGAACTATGATACGGAATACAGGTATGCATGTATATTGGTAAATACTTATTTCATGTCGAGGTTAAAACATAGGGAATAATGATTTAATATGTATACATAGTTAGTAATGAATCATTAGTTATAAGACAACACTATACTATACTATGCCCTCACGCCGCATCCCTAGTGGGGTAGGCAGAAAGAATGGAACGGCATATAAATCTATCCTTTTAAATTCATAATTATATTATTTTCTCATGCACGCACGTCCCTTTCTCTTGCTCAACACACAATATGTCTTTGAAGATTTGATCCACGTGATCAAGCCACGTGGTTCTCGTGCGCCCGCGCTTTCTCACACCCCTCTTTCAGTATATCCTCTTTGTCATCCTTTCTTCATTCGCATGTCCAAATCATCGTTTCTTAAAAAATAAAAGTCTCTTTTAGCTTTCGCGGGAAAACCTGAAGTAGGTTACTAAGCCATGGTTACTAATAAAATTTTCACAGATTTTTATCCGCGAAAATTAATGTGGACTTTTTATTATTTTATGGGCCGATTTTTTTGTGAATGAAACATGGACTTCCACTAAGTAGAGCCGGTACACAAATTAAACTATATTATGTAGTAAAATTCCTTATAATATATTGGTTCGGTCTCTTCAAAACGATTGCCAATTCCCTCTGAATATTGAATCGTTACTGAGTCGGCCGGTATGGCGCGGAGGTAACGCTCTTGCCTTTGAGTCACGAGGTCCCGGGTTCGATTCCCGGCCAGGGCAAAGTGAAGAATAACCTTTTTCAAATTGTGCTGGGTCTGGGTGTTACATGTACATATGTGTTAAGTGCATTGTATATGTGTGTATCGTCGCGTTAGTACCCATAATACACGATTCATATCGTAGTTTGGGACTAGCTCGATCTGTGTGACTTGTCTATGTATATGTATGTTATATTATGACATCCAATACAATCCATTTGTCCTTTTTTCAAATCGAAACAAGCAAATTTTATTATTCTGTAATAACTATCTTCTCTCTGACGATTTAATAACACGTAGAGACTGTTTTTGGCACAAATCATCTTAGTAGGATGCTATGGCTATAAGCGAAGAAAAAAATATCGGTTCGATAAACTTTAATAATAATTATTACCTAAATCAAACGTACCTACAGCTATTTATGTTACATGTAAAGAAGCGAGTAATGAGATCAAAAAGTAACTAATTAATCACAGGTGAATAAATTAATATAAACAATAAATATAATTACAATGAGTGTAAACTAACAAGCTGTAACAGGCAACACCTACTACAGCAGATTATAACGAGAAGATGGAGTGTATGTAGTGTTTACACCGATCTGATTAGAGGCAAGTAAAACGGTACAATTACTGGCACGTGTAAACATTACCTATACTTAATTATTATTTAATGAAATTAACACAGTAGTACAACGTGTGTTTGTAGAGTCTCTGGAGGAGAATCGGACTCCCAATATTTTTTAGTGTTCGAGGTTGTTGACAATCGATCGTTGATTGTCAACCTGAAACAACCGATTGTCAACGTTGATGCTCAATAGATGTCGATTATGGTAGTTTGAAACAGGAATTGGTGAACGTACCAGGGGTAAAGTGCACTTAAACCAGCCTAAGCCGATTCGTAAGCATCGGGACACCTTTCCTGATTTATACAAAAGGGAGTTTGCACAGTCTGTTGGTTGTGCGGATGAGGTGTCTGTTGAGTGATGTTCTTAATATCTTCACTCTCGCAGGTGTTAAAATCCAGCTAAATGCGAAAACTTCGTTTAATATCTTGTATATTTTTGACATCTTTTACTATGATGAGATAATGTTTAGTCCTAAATGTTACATTTTTGTAATATTGTGGTTTTATTAAGCACAAAATTAATTATTTGCATTTTACGTAAGCGTTTGACATGTCACAAGTAGGTATTTACTTAAATTTTTACGTTTGACTGATTTGTAGGTTGGGTTAGTTTGCTAGTCTGGTGGTTTTTTTTTTGGCTATCATTTAAACGATCAGCATAATATTGAAGTTTTGTTCAGCAGAAAAATTTATTCTGTCGACAAATATATCATTTTGTTAAGCTACTTATGCCCAGCGAGAAAATTATATTTGTATTGCAAATAATATGATATTGTAAAACTCTAAATTTAATCGACCAGCAAAATTATTATTTGACCAGCATAATGATTATTTGTGCAGCAAAATAAATAAATGAGCAGCAAACTGTGAGCTAATTTTAATTAAGCTTGTGAAAGCTAAATTTATAATCTTGTTCAAATAATAAATCCATGTATGTAGCATCTTTTTATGTGATTTTATATGTAGCATCTAGCAACGATTCTAGCATTTTTCGACATTTCAGTTAGATATTTCGTCAATATAGCAAAGCGGAAACTGGCATTATTTTCGTAGTCATCATTAATTTGGTAAAAAATCACAAAAACTTCATGTGGATCCGAAGGTAAATCGGTGTGTGAAAAATATTGTTTATCTAATATTTTCTGCCGGTCAAATAATAATTCTGCTGCTCAAATAACAATTCTGCTGGTCAATTAATTATTTTGTTGTGCGATTATTTATTAAGCTGTTAAAATTTGTTAATTTGCTGATATAACCAAGTTTGTTTGTAAAACAAGTGTTATTGTGATTATTTTTTATTTATTGCCGATGAAAACATTGTTTGCTGCGCAAATGACTTAAATGCTGATTTTTTCTTACCGAACGAATGGATTAATAGCCGATCAAATAATTAGTTCCCTTTTTTTTATGCAAAAGCACATTTATTGACAATCATTTCATTATCGTATCATTTATTGGGTGAAAAACTATATAAGTAGAAACTTCTTTTTTTTTGTTGAAAAGTCTATCTATCTATCTATTCCCACACGCAGTATACCATGTGGGGTAGGCAAAGAGAACGGAACGCCAATTTAATCTGTCCTTACATACTTCTTTCGCCTCCTCCACAGTCATACAATTTCTCATGCACGCTCGACGATTTCTATTACTCAAAACACGGCCGTCCTTGAGAATTTGATCTACATGATCAAGCCATGTAGTTCTCGGACGCCCGCGCTTCCTCACACCCCTTCTTCCAGACAAGTATATCCTCTTTTCCTCATATCCTCATTCTTCTAATTTTTTTTTTTTGAAAAGTTCCCTACCCTTAATATTTACCAAAGAGATTTTAGGTCCCTTCTGAACGAATATATACACAATTTTGAAGGAAAATATACGAAAACAGCATATGTGAAGATATAATATGCACATAATTATACATATACACATGTATGTTGAGTGTAATTGTGGGTAATAATAATAATAACTGTGAATAATAATACACCTGAGAGAGATAAGGAACTAGGTCGCCCACTCTTATCATTCAACTAAACTACACCTAAGTACACCTTAGTACACCTATATTATGTACATACCTACTATGTATACCTAATAATAACTTTAAATATGTATGTATAATCATGTTTGTGGAGTACATACCTATAATTATTTTGATGTTGTATTAACTGATGACTAAATTAGGTACCTACATAATTATTAGTTAAAGAATTTTTTTTTTCTAATAAGATAACAAAAAACATGCATAGACAATACACACAGATCAAGCTAGCCCCTAACTATAATATCGTCGTTGCATATTTAAAAAGGGGTATGTGAATTTATAATTGTTTTGACAATTCTAGAATAAATTGCTTATAATGACATCATAACCATTTTATTATCAAATATTAAAATTCAATACTCTTAATGCATGTGCTGAATGGGGAACTAGATATTTGCATGTTATGTTATAAAAATAAACTTGTGTCATTTACTATATAATTGTAAAACTATATTTTATAGAATAAAATTCTACAATATTCTATTCTAAAAGAATAATATCACATGCTAATAAAAAGTCCAGATAATAATTTTAATGCCCTAATGAACAGTTTTTAAAGAGTAGGTATGTCTAAATAAAAATGTTCGCACATATCTTTTTTTTAATATGCAACGATGATATGAATCTTGTATCATGAGTACCTATTAACGCGACGATACACATACATACATATACATGTAACACCCAGACCTAGAACAATTTGAAAAAGGTGGTTCTTCAATCTGCCCTGGCCGGGAATCGAACTCGGGACCTCGAGACTCAAAGGCAAGAGCGTTACCTCCGCGCCACACTGGCCGTCAGATGTATGTGGGTTTTAGTTATGAACCCAAATACAATCTTATACACTTTTCACAGTAAGTTGAAAGCTTGTGTCGTGAAAGGAAGTTTGCCGGCTGTCAGTTAACAAACGGTGTCTTCTGTTAACAAACGTCGACCCTTTTATAAAGTAACATAACATGCATAGTCAATTCACACGTAACGAGTTAGTCCCAAACTCAGACATATTGTATCTTGTATTATAGGTACTTACACGACGATACACATAAATACAATGCACTAAACACATATACGTCATGTAACACCCAGACCCAAGACTATTTGAAAAAGATCACTCTTCATTTTGTCCTGGTCAGGAATCGAACCCGGGACCTCGGGACTCGTGACGAAAGCTTCCAGGCGTATTAAAGTTTGCTGAGACGTTTGCTTACAAGCTTTGCAATACCGATGAGTTTGATCACATTGGTCGCATTACCAATGCTTCCTTAGAATTTCTAGTCGACGCAATGTAATTTAATGTAACGTTGATTTTAATACCCAAATGAAGAGCATTCCTTAATAAAAAAATATTTATTTTATTGCAATCATGTAAATGCCTAATGCCTTTTACGTAAAATCATACATTACATAAAAAGAAAAAAAAATACAAATTTCTCATTCAAAGTAGGTACTTAAAAACTACAAAATCAATAATATTACAATTGATTATCCATCCACTTAATTATCTCATTTCTCCTGCACAATATCAGTTAAAAATCTTCTATACAGTTCATACAATACGGAAAAAACAACATTGATAACAAATTCCAGAAAGCAATTAATCATATATACCTATTATCTCTTTTCGAAGTTGAGTCATTGAAATTTCATATTGAATTTATATGTACCTATTTGTTAACTATGGAAAATGTGTAAAAAAATGCTAAAAATAAAATTTAAAATATGAAAATAAAAAATATCTTTAAAAAAAATTAATGTTTCAGTGTTGACATTGTGAAACAACATTTTAATACTTTGAAATATAAAAAAACATTGTTTTTAGTTTCACATTAATGTATATCAAAGTATACTACAATTACGCCTAGCGATTTCACCAAAACATTGGCATCATCGAAGCTGAGTATAAACTTGAGTTTAAAAAATGTGTAAAAAAAATTAAAAAATGTCTATGCACTTCTACCTATTCAAATTAAAAACAAAATATGTTAGCACATAGGTAGGTCATTATTCAAATATGCAACGACGATATTACAACAGGTTGATGGGTAGGTAGGTACTAAGTAATAAGTATTCGATTGTTCACAATTTGAATTGGAAGCGTGTGCCGTATGTTGGTTTAACTGTACTAGCCACTGTTAAGCAAAATAATGACTGATAATATGTCAATTAGGTAATAATATAACATAGAACATACATACATACAGACATACATGTAGCATACTGTTATAATAATATATAGATTCATACATAAATAATACATACTGTTATAGCACAAAAGACACAATATGTCCACTATTTAGGTAAAATGAGTTAATATAATTATGTACAAGTTAGGTTGCAACGTCATCTATTTCCGGAGTACAAAATTACCTACCAATAATACCTATATCATTAGCGAAATATTTAATTAGAAGAATGAGTGGATGCCAGAGGAGTGTTGTGGATAGAATGCATGTAAATAAATTGTGATGGTTTGGTAATGTGGAACAAATGGAACAGGAAAGAATGACAAAGAGGATTATACTTGTCTGAAAGGAGGGGTATGAGGAAGCCCGGACGTCCGAGAACTACATGGCTTGACCACGTAGATCAAATTCTCAAAAAACGGTCGTGTTTTGAGTAAGAAAAATCGACGTGCATGCATGAGAAATTGTATGAATGTAGAAGAAGTGAAAGAAGTATGTAAGGGCAGATTATATGGCGTTCCGTTCTCTCTGCCTACCCCACTTGGGATACGGCGTGAGGGAATAGATAGAATATTATTTAATAAAAACCAAATGTCACACGTTCTTTAATTACCTATATTTTTTTGATACGAAATGAGGGGACGAAAGACAGATAAGTAGACACGTCTTGACAGAGAGCTGATAAAATATAAAAATGTTGCCCTTACAAAGCTCACACAAATAATAATAAAAATAATAAAATAACTATACCACTATTACAAGTGAACAAATCTCCGCGACAGGTAGGTACCTATTTATTTATTTAAATACCTGCAATGTTATGTTAACTATATACCTGGACTTGGGTTCCAACCCCTACGTAGACAATGCAAATACCATTTATTACTTATGATTATTGCTCAAAAAATATCTACCTACATCATGTAAGTAAATACAAACCTTGCATATTATGCCAAACGAATTTTGTATTCGATAACAAAAATTGTATAGGGACTTATAAAATCTACGTTGGACTATACTCTTTTTTCAATATTAATTACAATTTTATTTCTTGACTCCAAAACCATAATTGACTTTTTTCTTTTGATGATCTTTTTTAGTTCTTGGTACACATATTATTAGAATTATTGTTGGTATAACAACAGACTCATTCATTCATCCCGTGGAGCACCCGGTAAAGAATTGGTCTCCCACTCTTCTCCATAAGTTTTCGAGTGTCCTGTAAAAGGCAGGTGTTCGAAAAAAATAAGACACTTTACATCTTAAATTCAGCGATGAGGTTTGCCACCCATCCTGAATGTCTTGATTTTATATTGGCACGGAGAAGACAGCTTGCATGTGTTATATGCAGTTGGTCTGCTGGCTACCCCACTTGTGGGATATGCCGTGATGGTATATGATGGTATAGCTTAATCCATTTAAAATTCAAATTATTTTTTTGTATCTTCATGTGCGTTTTATTCTAAAATACTTGTATCATTATTTTTTTTAACCAATAGACCATTAAAGGTCACGTGGTCTTGTCTTTGGATTTGCTTTTGCTTGGGGGGCAAACAGTCAGATTGCGCAAATCATCCTTGTAGGATGTTATGCCATAAGAGAAAAAAAAGAAAGTCAGACGATAAAATAATAACAAAATCGACGCTGACAGTTTTTTTGATTATTAGGTATTCTTTAGGCGTTCCACCTAATATTACACCGTAATCGTCTATTGTGTTGGGATGCCTGATGCCCCTCAATGATTTTTCTGTGACGTCATCCTTTAATGGTCTATTTATTTGCATGCAACTATAACTGTATTATAGTATCTTCGTCTGTCAAATTGTTATTTTTGTCGAACATAATATTAATATAAAAGGCTTTGCCGTGTAAAAGTGAATAAATAATTAAATAAATCATTTCGAGTTACATATGTTTGCATCTTTTATAAAAATATATTTCTATACTTTAATCCCAGTCGATTTTTGTTTATTGTTATAACCTTGGAGTACCCAGCAATGAATAATAGGTCTCCCACTGCTTTCCGTTAGTTTTCGAGTGTTATGTAAAAGGATTTTTATACCTTGAAGATGGCGCCAGCATGTGTGCAGAAAAATCGGTACAATAAAATCTGACATAGCCTACTCGAAAAACAACATCAACCTAAGGATGGTGTTCGAAAATTTTTTTTTTTTATATTTTATATCTTAATTTCAGCGTTTAGGTATGTCACTCATCCTGAATGTTATATTAATTATAATAATATTTTATATTAAAATATAATATTTTATATTTATATTAATATTATAATAATATGTTATTGACACAGACAAGACTGCATGCATGTGAAAATATAAAATGTATTACATAAAATTAAACGTTTAAAATGTAGGTACATATGTACATATTACATAAAATAATCTTTGGTTGAATCTTGTTTTCTGCCGTAAGAAATCATTATTCTTTGGGTGTTAAAAATTTTAATGTTGACAATAATGAAGTAGGAAAGGCTTAGCACAGTCTGTTAGAGAATATAATTACCTATTTAACTAACCCCAAGAGAAACTATATATATGTACGTTTTTAATAATTTACTCTACGAGCAACCTAATTGGTGATTAATTAGTATTTTTTTATTCGTAACCTTTTTTAAAATATCCATAATGCTTTTGGATAAATTATGTCTCAGAAAAAATGTACACCGAGTCAAAAATATATTTAAATAAATATGTAGGTACTTACTGCATATAACAATAAAAAATCTTTTCAAAATTGATTTAAATGTTTTAGAATAGAGTCATTCAAATATATCTTCTTTTTTATGTGAATTATATTACTTCCTTGTTTTTCATTTAAAGTTTTTATTTATTTGGAACATAGGAACAATGTCATTGTTCATAGTTATTGGGTTGACAATGAAATAATAGACAACATGAATGAATGGTAGTTACATAGAAAAAATAAGATCGATTTTATTGTCTCAATTAAAAATTTTAAAAATCTCAAAAAATTCTAGAGAATATTGTATCGATATAAGAATAGTTCCTTGAATTAAGAAAATTATATCTCCTCAATAAGATTGAGAATTTTAATTTCTTGAATGAAGATTGCTTTATTTATTTTATATTCATTCATTTTTTACTGTACATTGATTACAATACAAAATGCATTCAAATTCAATGAAGTCAATATACAGAGGGCGGATTTCGATCTCTTCCCAAAGATTTCTTGTTTTGAGAATTTTAAATTATTCTACAACGATTTTATTTCTATTTAATTAAATTGAGAAATATTTTCATGTTTTGGGAATTTTATTTTATCACGAGAAGGCACTTCTTACGTTCAAAAAATAATTCTTTCTTTATATCAGTGATATGTACCTAATACATATTATCACTGATTTATATACAAAACTTTATTTCTTTACTCAAGACAATTAATTATCTTGACTAAAGAAGTTTTCTCTTTCTGTGTACTGATTAACTAACAAACAAAATTAATTTGCAAAATTATTAACTAAAAATAATTCACTGTGTTCAATTACTTTTGGAATCATTTTCAAATACATATCATCTCACGTAATTTTCGAAAATATTTCGTTATCAGTTTAGTTGGCACCTAAGGACAATATACCTGATGTGGCTATACAGACAGAATAATGTAAGAATAATAATAATTATTTTTACCTATGCATTACCAAGAAAAACGGTGACTCTAAGCGACCACCAGGGTTCTTGTATTGTCTAGAGTTCAGACTTTTTTGTGTGACGGTCTTAGGCAGGTCCAAAAGACCTTTCTGACTTAATCTCCCCACACATACCTACCTACTTACAAAACATAAAATAAGATAACAATGTTTTTTTTTAAACGAGCTAAATGCATTGCAAATATTTTTTTATGTAGTTAGATATAACATTTTGAAAGTCTGTGAATTTCTTAGTTTATAATTTATGTTGTATTGTGTCCACTGTCCAGCAATTAGGTTATACAACTGGCAGTGCAATATTTTATTGAAATAAAATAAATTAATGAATAAATTAGAAAGAATAAAAAATCAGGGTGAATTGTAGGAAATCGCATTCCAGTGATAAAATCACCTTCTGTAGGTATACTGAATTGTATAACTGATATTTTTATGATACTTTGTCTTGATTTGAAACATTGTAACCAATGTACAGTGAAGAATAAAATAATAAATAAACAAGCGTATTTTCTCTTACTTTTGAGCCACTAACTATGTAAAAGTTTCTAAATATTTTTATAAAATTTGACTTGAATGACTATGTACCTATAATGTTTTAAATTAATGTAACAATAAATATAGTCTCTTGTATTCTATTCTTCTCATAGCCATCCACTCGTTTGCGATTGATTTAGATAGAAACATAGTCATTCAAGTAATTTTTTTTTTAAATTTTACAGCTTTCGCTCTAAAGCTGGAATCATCTTCAGAAACTGACGACCACTAACTAAGCTCTTGCTCTTTTTTATCTGATAATGGTGACATTAAAACTCTCATTTACCATATTTTTTTTACTATTATTTTCGAAGAAAAAATTCGAGTATTTTGCTCGTGATAGCCTTCCAACGAGATCCAACAACGAGCGTTTTTACAATTTCTATATAATATTATTACGTACGAATTATTTTTCTCGTTTTTACGGCATAGAAAAATGTCCCAATTTAATCATTAAATTTTCAATAGTCACATACAATAGAAAATATTTTATTTTCAATTGAGCAATATTTTATATTTCAGGTAGAGGAGGACCTGTGCGTGTATTACATGCACTGTGTCTACCAGCTACCCCACAAATGAAAGATGCCTTGATGGTACATAAATAGACAATCATAATACTTCGCGTTCCTAACTAGGAATAATAATATAGGTACTCATAATTGCCTAAAAAAAACGCAGATTGTGCATTTTATTTTGTGCATTTTATAACATAAAAATGCACAATAATTTGATAATAATTTATAACATAATATTCAGAATGATGGGCAAATATTTGAAAAATTATTATTTACTAAAATGTTCTACCTTAATTAATTGAAGAATAATAAAAATTAACTGTTTTGTATTAAAATCAATAAGACATCTAGATCGGAGAACCATATATTTACACATTGGGTAAAATCAAATTGGAAGAAGTGAGAAAGGCGTTGTTACGCTTACGAATTGGCTATAGGCTGGCTAAAGTGATGACTTTCGGTATCTATGGACAAGGTTTTCCAATTCAGCCATTCTCACTGGTCGAAATGTCTGATTGTCTTAAGTACAAATCAAGTTTAATATTTAAAAAGTTAGTTAACATTCTAAACATATTTTATATTATGTGTGTTAATATAGTTTGTGACTTTATGAGTTATGAATATAAGACTATCTGCATTTTTTTTTAATATTTACCTGTGTTTCTCAAATTGTTAATCCCACATTCAAGCACTAATTGATAAACATAAAAATATTCAAAATCAATCACTGTTAATGTTACAAAAATCACTGATATAAAATATAGCACACAAAAAATGTATCAGGAACTGAAAGAATCAATGCACTGTTCAAAAAAGGAATGACAACTATTTAAAAATAGAACATCCGACTGTCAATTTATGATAATGGAACACTTTTTCAAAATTATAATAATCGTGCACACGTAGAATAACAATAAAATTCTAAAATAATAGAATCACGTGATTTTTTTGTATTGAAAAAAAATCGAATTCCGATCGATGAAAAAAACGTGCGCCGTTTACCAAAACAAACTCCGCGCGCAAGTGACAATAATAATAATGTTTAAAATTGGAATGTTTTCATAGATTGAATAACGCGCATGCGTACTATCAGTTTGCGCACAATGTGGCTACTGAAAGAGCGGTGTCAAATGTTCGATCAGGGGGAGGAGGGGGAGGGGATAGGGCAAACAGGTGAGAGAGGGGAGAGGCTATACCTCTACTAACACATATAAATAATCTTGTATTTGTATACAGTCAGACTATCGCACACTTGCATACAAGATAGACATGACTGATGTGGTGTGACCTTCCTGATTCCAATACTTCGTATAATTACTATTTTTATTTGTTTATTTATTGATGACGCATATATCGTTGATAACTATCTATAAAAATGTATCATCGATTATATATTTTATGCTGATTGTTGATTATGTGATGCATTTTGGTGTGAAAATGAAGAAAATATATAATTTTCAGTTTTCTTTGAATATTTTTGTTTCCAAATTGAAAAAATGTTTACGTTTTCTTTATTTCGTTTCATGTCAAATGTATGAATAATTATTAGATATAATTAATTAAAACTCAAGCGAATAATAAATAAAAATCTACTTGATTCTTTTGCTGTCAAAATTAGTTGTAAACTGTGTAGGCATAGTTTTTTAGTAAACATTCAATTAATTATGTTAATTATGCCTTTTTTGTTAGAATCATGATTATAGTATAAAAATTTTAAGAAAAGAAATAAAATTAGAAACGGAAGAATTAGGTACGTAGTACATATGTTTCAAATGTTATGACAACTTTTAAGGCAACAAAAAAACTAAGCCCAAATGTAATTTCGTCCAATCAACAAGTACATTCATAACATTAAAAACACTTTTATTTCAACTTGGCATTGGTTTTTTTATCGAGAGAGACGCCGTTTAAAAATCAATACAGTGAAAAAAAAATGTTTTTTATTTCATTATGAAATTCTACAACCTATGCATTGACACAGTGAATTAAGTCATTCACTACGAAATACTGAATATGTGCCATTTTTCGAATGTCGGACGTTCCATTCTAAATTGGAAAAAAATAATTATCTAATCCGCATTAAATCACGACGATCCGTGCAGTAAAACAGGTTTTTCGCATTATTTTTAATAGGTTAATAAGTAGGTGTATTATATTATCAAGTCAGCGTTATTCTTTTGTTTTAGTTAGGCCTACCTTTGATCTTTATTTTGACATGTAATCGGCAAAAAAAAACGTGATTGACATAGATAATAATATGTAAGTACGTGACATGCAAATCGCATTAAATAATGCTTATATACACGTTATTTTTTTGCTGACCACGCAAAATTGTATTTTCCGTGGAGTTTCTGATGTCATACATTGGAAGTTATTGAAATGATACCAAAGGACACGGTGGCACCTACGACCTGCCTTTTGCACCCGCGGTCATCATATAACATTGTAAAGGCGTTAAATTAATTAATTAATTTTAATATATTTTGAATAATTTGTAAACAATCGGATATAATTCCAAATTTTAGACATCATTTCATTCTTTTTATTTTGTAACTTTTGTAACCTAGGTTAAGATAACTTGTTTTTTTGATTCTTTTTTTTTTGTATAGATATATGTATTATTACTATGTTTGCTTCTCTCGTATAAAGGTACATCGAAGGAGTTTAGTCAAAAGATTTCACACGGAGGTTTTGGCGGTTTGGTGGTTTGGCCGGCCAGCCCTTTAAGCTGCCCACTATGGCGCCTCCGGTGTGGACCAGATTTGTTAAGTGTAGAATTTCGGATAAATGGAAGTCCCCAGACTTCTGCGGTATCCGGATGGGTGGGTGGGTCCTTCAATATATTTTTATTTTTCCATTTCATTCGTTTCGTTTGATTTTCATAAGTTGTCTTCAAATCAATTCACTGCGATGAACAAAGACTGTTAACAATTATAAAAGTTTTAAAAAAATTACAGAATTTTTAGTAAGTTTTCGAGTCTCCTGTAAGAGAAAAGTATTCGAAAAGATACATAAAGAAATTTTACAATTTAAATTCAGCGATGAGGTTAGCCACCCATCCAAATTTCTTAGTTTTTGTTGGCACAGAAAAAGCAGCTTGTATTTTTATTACATGCAGTTAGTCTGCTGGTTTTTCCACTTGTGGAATGAGCCGTGATGGCTTCATAGAAGTATAAGGAAGTTTTCAAATACCAGATACAAATTTTTCGTTAAGACCGTTTTGTGGGCAATAATATCATTGTTTGAAAATAAAAAAAAAACACGTATAAAGTGGATGATCATTTCAATAAAGAAATAGCGGATTTGGTTGACTGATAGAAATATAGTCACAAGTTGAACATTGTTATATTTTGAAAATATATTTGTTTTTAATATATTTGAAGCACGAGCTACGCTCAATTTTGGGGAGTAATTGTATTAGGAAAGAAAAATGTATTATTTTATTGTTCGATTATTGTAAATGATATTTGTGTTTAATAAACTATTAATATTATTATTATTATAATCTAATAAAATGAAGAGTTTGTGTATTTATTTTAACGCACTTACAAGATTAATCTCTCGGACGTGACATGACCAAGGAAAAGAAAACCTGCGGAGACTTCAAGTGCTCCCGTTTAAATAAAATATGAATTGAATCAATCTAGCTCACTCACACAAATACAATATCTTACGCGACAGAAAGAGAAAACATTGTAAAGGTGAACACAGGTGATCTATTTATCTGCGTTTCATACAATCGATACATTAATCAATAAGTATGAAAGGGACAGACATAAGCGCTCCCGTTTAGAGCCTGTCCGCACTGCGATTTTTCATCGCGCGAATTTTTTTCCGCAATTCTGTAACACATTGAATCTTATGGGAGTGTCCGCACTTGCGATTAGAAAATCGCGCGGAAAAAAATTCTGTGATCTGATGCAAATTTGGTGCGAATAATTTCCGCGCAAATTTTGCTCAGTCGTGCGCCGGCACTCACAGTGAGACGTGTTGTGTTTCGTCTCCCGGTTGGGCCATAGAAAATGAGGACGACATTGAAATTGAGAAATTAATGACAATAAACACATGAGACCTCCCGTGTGGAATAAGTTTGATCAAAATACTTCACTTATTTTAGAGGCATTAACTATGTAGCAATTTCTAGACATTTTTAAAAATATATTTTAACTTGAATTTCCATGCTTATTTGTTGCATGAAATTCATGTAAAAAATAAACAGAAATTCAAGCTATTTTTTTTAAATGACAAAAATACTTCGATAGAACATTGAATTGAACATCGGTGAGATTGTGGGACGAAATATGTGAAGATTTATATTGGGAACAAATTCTTTATTAATTTTTAATTATAATAATAAATATATTTATTTCCAATGTACACAATACAATTATTTTCAATGAACGATAAAAAAAAACAATCATAATAATATTCTACCTCCCTAGTAGAGATATCTCGTGTATTGGGAGGGAGTATACACCAATTAAAATACACTAATTAATTATTATATTATACTTTTATAATTAATTGTTAATTTTTCTTGGTCTGTGTGTAGGTGTAGGGTAGATGTTTATTTGTATTTTTTCATATTGTCATGAAATTGACCCTTTCGATGAATGATAATAATCTGCAAAATACTATCATCTTTTGATACGTCTGTTATGCCGCAGCCGAAGTATCAATTGAAATTTTTCTGGTGTCCATTAGACGTTCGTCTCAGCCGGGAACTGCATAGAAATGACAAAAATCGCGCGATTTTTATTCGCAGTGTGAACAGGGTGAAATTTTGATCACGGAATTTAATTCGCGCGAATTTTATTCGCGCGGAGAAAAATCGCAGTGCGGACAAGGCCTTAAAGTCACAATAAGATCAAAATCTGGCATTTCAGTCATACGCTTTAAAATCAATACACAAGAGTGAGATGGAAAAGTAATACATCATTGTCCACAGGTGTTTTTATTTATACATCTATCTCGCTTGTTTATATTGGTAAAATGTTGTTTAGAGAAAGATAGACTTATTGTTGTTATTATTATTATTAGTGATAATAATAATAATTGTTGCTCCTGATCTGATGCAAACTAGTGTAAGCATATTTATCTCTTTTCTTTGTATGACGTGATTGTTTGTCGTGAGTGAGATAGCATGTTGATAAACCAGTGTAACTACTATTAAATATCACCTGTCCATTGTATGAAACAGCAATAAAATTCTTTAGAAAGCAGCTACAGGTTGATGAAAAATAAAAAAAATGTGCAAAGCTCTCAAAGAATCTGAAGAGAAATAAAAAGTCAAATGACAAGCTTCCACGAGACTTTTATGGTAAAGACTTATTGACGACAGCCAGAGGTCAAATAAGTTTATTTTGAAGCAATAAATATGAAGTTTTTTTTTATTTATTTATTTCAAAATTATATTAATATTTATTGTATTCACGGCGCACTATAAATTGTCTAATTATTATTTTTATATTAATATTATTATTATTATGCAAACTCCCCTTTCACGATACAAGCTTTTAGTAGCTTACTGTGAAAGGTGTATAAGATATATTATCTTCTTTTTTTTTTAAAAAAAAAAACTATATTTATTGTTATAACAAACTAAATTTGTGGTGTGGTAAAATCATTAATTAGAAAGTACTATAAAATTATCAGTAATACGTACAACTAAAAGAAAACAGGGCGAGTTTATCGCTAGATTGTGATATATTCCAACTAACCCGATTAACTTAAAAAATAATTTTATTTACTCTATTTATTTTTATGGGTCATACAGTTATTACAATAAATATAACAATTAATTATAACAATGAGCCAACCATCCAAGATCCCTTTCTTACCAAGAAATAAACAGGAATTTGAGCTACCTACTCTATATGCATACAAAACTATTTACAACAGACATGCAATATGGAAAAATATATTTGAATTTATATACCTATAATACATGTTGTATTAATTCATATGAGAGTCAAAAATAATCTTAGTAGGTACCTACTAGGAAGAGCATGCACACGAATAAGGAAAAAGATTTCCGGAGACAGATACTTTAGAGGAAATGACTTTTGACATATTTCGTAAAATATAATTACCTATAGAGTTGTTGACATACTATTTTTTAAAGAAAGATTGCTCCAACAGCGAGAACCATGCATAGAAATGTGTGAGATAAAAAGTTGGTATTGTGTAATGGAATTGCATTTTGTTTTGTAGAATTCATTCTTGATGTCATTAGTAAATGTTTTAGGTACTTATTGTGGCATAATACTCGTATAAATCATTTATAATTCTTTATGTTGCTCTTTAACGCCCCCCTTAGGAGCTAAATATGGAAATTAAATGTTCTTTTAGAATCATAAACAAATTATTATTTAATGTTATGTCGATACTATGAACAGCGATTGTGCAACGATTGAATCACCCAAATCCACGATGTTCTAAAACCTTCTAGATTTGAATTTACTTATTTTGGAAAGATTAAATAGGTATATGTAACAGTTGCGAGATTTTTTAATAATTTAAAAGCATTTAAACATTGAAGGAGACCCACTGACCACCCGGATAGCTCAGAAGACTGGTAACTTTCATTTATCCGATTATAACTATTTCTACATTAACAAATTTGTCGACATATAAGGTGCCATGGGCAGCCTGAAGGAATGGTCAGCCAAAACCCAAAAACATTGCAACTTCTGTTACTTGATTTGAAAAACAATGTCGATGAACCTCAGCCATTTACTTAAATGTGCCTAATAATCCGCCGATTAATGAAAATAATTGTAGTTGTATATTTCACAACAATGTTACTACCCTTTTCAAGTTAATAAAAATCTAGATATTTAAGAAACATGTTACATCTTTTTAAATGATATTTCATCAATACCTACCCGCCTTTTAAAAGACACTTTAAACTGATAAAAAAGAGTGGCATTAGCATTTTTTTGCAAGAAAATCCACGAAGTTTGTTGTCATTTTAAATATGTATACTACTTTTATAAATGTATTGAGAAACATCAACGCAATCTAGCTGTCAAGAACGAAACCGCAAACTAAGAAACAGCTCTAATAAAAATATGACTATTGATTTAGGATACTTTCCTAAAACAGCATCCTTTTTTTGATGCAATATTCTAGAAGGTTGTTGTAGAATATAGTTATTCAAAAAATATAAATGAAGAAGTAAAATATGTACAATATATTTCATAATCTAGATTTTTTTGAAAAAAAAAATGTACCTATTGGTCAAGCACTAATAAAAAAAATGATACACGCTCTATCTTATAGAATCTGTATTGATAAGAAGGTTGTGGATTATAATATGAAATATTGCGAGATACAGTTGGGTGAAAGGGACGGCAATATAAAATAGATAACAACATCGGATACAAAGGTGACGAGAGCAAGCGGTGACCTTAATCGTACGCACAACATGGAAAATAAGTAATAAATCAATAAACAATCATCAAAAGGTACAAATCAATTGAATTGTGACGAAATATTTTTGTTCAAATGATTAATTCTTCTTATGAAATTCCACGCGGAATAAAATTCTCTGCTTACTGAGTTGCGCAGGCTTCAATCAAAAGAAAAATCGTGCAAGAGTGAAAGAGATAGAAAAGAACTTCTTTTTTTGTTGAACTTCCGACGAATTTCCAATAACATTTGTATTGATAAATATCTCTTATTATACACGCTATCTCTTTCTTGCTTTTTAAAAAGCGCTTTGTTAGAATGAGATGGAAGATTGATCGAGTTTTTTATCATACTGTGACCTGTTCGATCACGAAGGTGACGACTTTAGGGCAAAAATAAAGTAGTAGTCGAGAGTGTTGTGCTAATCACCGACGTACGTCTTAATTAAAAATGCACGAGATGAAAAGAGATAGATAATAATTTAAATGAAAATTCATTTTGACGTATGTCTTTGACTTTGAAAACCACATAAGTTGAATGAAAGCAATAAGTCTTTCCGACTGTCCGAACAAGGACGTGTGTTATTGTTGTCTCTCTCCCTCTTATGTGATTACTATGCATGCAACATTTTTTTTGATCATTGTGAGAGATCAAAGGTGGGTTTCTGGTTTCTGCTCCTCTAGAGTCTTATTTTGAAATGTTTGGCATCTGTGAATTTTGAAATATTACTAAATTAATTGACACAGCGGTGTTCACGTCAAAATATCACGTTTGGTAAATTAAATTGCGCGAATTTGAAAAATCTCACATTTTTTAATCATAGAAACCCATTTTATTCATTCCACTCATCACCATATTTCTCACGAGTGGGGTAACCACTTATGCAGCTATTCCTGTCCACTGCTGAACATAAGCCTCCCCCATATGTCTCCAGGCATCTCTGTCCTGGACTTTCTGCAACCAGTCACCAGCGATTCTTCTAATGTCGTCTGATGAGCGTGTTGGAGGTCTTCCTCTAGGTACTCCTTTTATTTTCACGAGGTCTCCACTCCACTACCCTTTTTGTCCATCTTTGATATTTAAGTCTAGCAACATGCCCAAACCAGGTGGTTTAACTAGATGTAATTGCCTACTTTGATTGGATGTGAAATGTATATTAGGTTTTTGTTTTGTAATATATTTTTTGTAAACATCATTACCCGTTTATTAATGATTTTTAAATGTAATAAATTTGCAGGTGGTCTTCTTTTATATTATTAGATTAGATATATGAGCAGTTTGGGATCAAACGTTGGCATATCCAAAAGTGCCATTTTTAGAAAAATAAATTAGTAGAAATAATCTACAAAACTGCATTTTCCAAAATATTCAAATCTAGAATATCTAATTCAGTTGCGGGCTCTATTGACTGCAAATGGATTTGTTTAGTTTCCATACCAAACTGCGCATATCTTCCACTCTAGACTTTTTGAATGTCTTGTTTAAAGTAACTGTAAATTAGTAAAATTCACACAATTTACCAATCATCCATATCACGCACAGTACATTAATAGATACACGCATTTTATTAAAAAAAATAATAATTCAGAAATATAGTAAAAAACGGTTAATTTTTGTTAAATCTCCAAACTGAATTTTATTTTTTTTATTAAGTACATATTGTTTTGTATACTACACACGGTGTTTTACAAAAATTGGCCATAAGAATAATATGTTCAATTTCTATTATACGTTATCCAGTAAGATAATATATATTGATGATCATTTATTTTTAATATTTTTCACTGTACACTGTTACAAGATATCATAGGGCACCCAAATATAAGCTGGGAGAGGGGTGCAAATTCTACTTCTATGTACCTATAATGATTTATTACTCAATATAGGTAATTGAATTTAATGGCATAATTACCTATGCATTTACATAATATTGCATTCACGGGGCGAGATGCACTCCCTCGTCCCCATATTGTCATCTGAGCACTTCTATGATAATATCTTATCATAACAGTATACAGTGAAAGATAATAATAATAAATGTAAATATGATCATCAATATATATTTTCGTAACGGGTACTATTGGATAACCTACACTGAGAAAAATACTAACGAAATTTTACAACGAATCATTGGTACGTACCTACTATCAGAATAGGACCAGAGATAGTACAAACGATTCATTAGTACGAATCTATAATATTAGCTTTTCGCAAACAAATCACTGGTAAATTTATCAACGACTTGTTTGCGAAAAGTTAATATTATAGATTCGTACTAATGAATCGTTTGTACTATCTCTGGTCCTATTCTGATAGTAGGTACGTACCAATGATTCGTTGTAAAATTTCGTTAGTATTTTTCTCAGTGTATACGAGTATGTAATAGAAATTGACTTTATGTAATGTGCGAATTAATCGCCATCTAGCGATTAAAATCATTAAAATCCGGTTAAAACACATAAACACATTTCAACAAAATCAACATTAATTATTATCAAATCTTTTGACACCTAACATTCATTCGAAATCTTTGCAATTGACCTTTGAAATTAGAATTGTACATTTATAATCAAAAGGTTATACCTATGTTAGAATCAAATAATTAAGACGTTATGTTGATATTAAAAAAAAAGTATAAATTTATTAATACTTTTCAATAAAACATTGTATCACTTTAAATATCGATTAAGACGTGAGAACGGAAATGAAATGTTGATCACAAGGCAATACAAGATACTGTATAGATAATAATAATGTTACGAAAAATTTACTTAGACCATTTTCACACTATGCGACTTATATTAGATACATCATAGAAGTACAAGACTGCCATCTCAAAAAATTCAGCGGGGACCTCCTGCATGACATCCATGAAGCAGGACCGGAGGCGGTGAACTGGCTGTCAGCGCTGGAGCCAAGACTGTAGAGGATACGATGCAACCCACATGGGTTAAGATATTTTATCAACACACCGAGCCATATGAAAAGTAAAGTAAGTGTTACATAGATACATACTAATTGAATATTGATTTTTTTTTTCATAAATTTCAATATTCAGCGATGAGTTTTGCCACCTATCCTGCATGTCCAAAATTTTGTTGGCACAGAGAAGACGGCTGGCATGTTTATTACATGCAACTGGTCTGCTGACTACTTGTAGGATATGCCGTGGTGGTATAGTAGTAGTAAAAGGTAGGTATAGTAATTATGCGTGCATCATCCCAATCCTTCTATATGGCTGTGAGTCTTGGCACTTAACCAAGGCTCAAGAGCGGAAGATACTAAGCTTTGAAAACAAGTGTCTTAGAAGGATTTTGGATGTCAAATGGTATGAACATGTTACAAATGATGCTATGCGCCGGCGCACCCAGCAGAGACCTCTAATCTCCGTAATACAGGAGAGACGATGGTCCTGGCTGGGACATGTTTTGAGAATGCCTAATGATTGTTGGCCAAAAAGAGCACTGTTCTTCCGTCCGCAGGGGTTCCGTCGGCCCGGGCGTCCCTCTTTCACAATACATCGTTCCTATGACAACGATATCATAGCGCAAGGAATGTCGTGGAAAGAGGTGACGCAATTGGCACAGAGACACTCTGAATGGAGGATGCTGGTTTCTGCCCTGTGCTCCCGAGAGGAGCGTTGAGGGCGATGATTGATGATAGTAATTTATTGATTCATATAATGCGGCATCTGAACTTTTAAGAACTATACTACTACTACTACTAATATATCATCACGACATATTCCATAAGATGGGTATCCAGCAAATCAGCTGCATGTAATAAAAAAAAGCTTTTGCTCTATATTGACTGGATGACATGAGAACTGATGTTCTTGAAACATCCAGGGGTAAGTGGTGGGAACCCCTCCCTTAATTTAATATTTAGTTATGAAAAAACAAATTAATTTACATTGTGAAACTAAATATTTCGGATTGTTTAACTATTGAACGGAACAAAGACAATGTGTGTCTTTAACAGTGCGATTATTATACAGTAGGTATATTTCACTTTCTGCTGTGTTTTTAAAGTAAACCTAATATAACCATTACTACTACTACTATTATACCATCACGGCATATCCCACAAGTGGGGTAGCCAGCAGACCAGCTGCATATAAAACATGCAAGCTGTCCTCTCCGTGCCAACATAAAATCAAGACATTCAGGATGGGTGGCAAACCTAATCGCCGAATTTAAGATGTAAAATGTCTTATTTTTTCGAACACCTGCCTTTTACAGGACACTCGAAAACTTACGGGGAAGAGTGGGAGACCAATTCTTTACCGGGTGCTCCACGGGATAAATAAATATACCAAATACCTAATATAAATATACCAAATTTGCAAAAACGGCGTTTCCTCGAATATAAGACATTTCTATTTGTTGAGTTATAGAGCTGGACGGTCGACGTGTCGGCGACGCAATGTTTCATCGTATAATAACGCTCTACATGACTCAATATTCAATATTGTCTTAAAGATTTAACAATCAAAATCGTTATATCTAATCAATATACAACTAAAAACACTATCTCATTGTTCCGATCTACGTTAAGATAAGAGCCAATCATATTATTATTATTACTATTATCTACAGTTTGTTTTATCTTACTTTGGTTGCTTTTTTTTTATTAAGTGATCAATACATTCTTACATCTATTGTAGGTAATGCAAGACAATCACACTAAAAAAGTAACAGTTAATGAGAAATACTGGTAGGTAAACGCGAATTGAATAATAATATATAGCAAGATATTTAAAATGAAGTTTAATTGTGGCGACCGGTGTGGCGTGGAGGCTAACACACTTGTCTTTGAGTCACTAGGTCCCGGGTTCGATTCCCGGCCAGGGCAAAATGAAGAATGACTTTTTTCAGATTGTCCTGGGTCTGGGTGTTACATGTATATGTGTGTAGTGCATTGTATATATAAATGTGTACAGTCGCGTTAGTACCCATAATACAAGATTCACATCTTAGTTTGGGACTAGCTCGGTCTGTGTGAATTGTCTATACATGTTATGTTTAAAAAAAAATTTATCGACCGACGGTTCTTGGTGGAAGTTCATATTAAAATTTATTAATGAAACATGATGTCTAGTTATTCCACTATTGACTGTCAATAGTAGAATAACTAAATAATATATTGTTTCATTAATTTAACCATGAATTCTCCGACCAACATGGTATTTATTAATTATTTTTTAATTATCATGGTATTTGTATAATGTGCAAAGAATGATAGTAAAAATAATTAATAAATAATAATATTTAAAATGTTTTTAGCCCAGAGAATGAGACTCGTAGAGAGTCCATTATTTTACTTCTATTTTTCCTAAATTCAGATTTCAGTGAGGACATAATACATGCATACAGATATCTGAACGGACTCGAATATTTATGTGTGGATTTTCTATTGTTCTCTATTTACTCTTCACTTCACTTCGGCATTTTTTGTGAGGCAGGGTAAAAAATTAAGACATTTAGTATGGGTTGCACATCTCATCGATAAATTTATGATGTGAAAAGCACTTACTTTTAGAGTATAGTCGAAAGTTTGCGGGAAAGATTGGGATGCTTATTCTTTGCTGGGTTCTCCATTTTCTGAATATCCCATTATTATCTAAAAACGGTCAAAACGAAACCATTTTATTTTTATTTATTTGTTTATTTATAGCTATCCACAGATTGTACATCTGTGGTGTGTGGAACTGTCAATGTAAATTGACAGGTACATTGTCTCTGACACAGAACAGTATAAGAACTGGAGTATTGTGCAATAGCAAGCCAGTTGCTGTTTGGTGTGAGCCAGAGCCAGTGATCTTCGAGGGAGTAAACAGTACAATAACCAAATATCGGCATGACAGCTAGAAAGCCTTTTCGCCGAGACATGTTTTTACCTATATTTCTTACAGTTACGTAAGCATAGAATGAGAAACATAATTTAATCTTCACATCCTCAGTTGGTATTAAAAATCTAAACATTCGAAAAATTGAAAATCGTATTTTAATAAAGACAATAAAAAAATATACATTGTCATTATTTTATCCTTCACTTTGTGGTTGTTGGAACAATAATCAATTTATTAAGTTTACACCTTTGTTACAATATATCACATTAATCGTAAAAAGCTTTCAATATTGTGAATAATATAAAGGCTTCAAATGGGCAGTGTAAATGCCTACTCATTAATAATTGTTATTTAATTATAAAACAAAAGATGCCACCACTTTTTGTGTTACACAAGAACAAAAGTTTAATAATTATTTTTGTTACTTATGCAGTATTCAAAAGTTTTATTGTACAAAAGCTCTGTTTTATAATAATAGGTAATAATATTATCTGTTCACAATATATTTTTTATTACGATTACACAATGCACAATAAGCCACATACAATTTTTTGAGTCTTGTTCATAATATTGTGGTCGCAGTTTTCAACGATATTTTCAGTAATTAAATACAGTTTTAATTATCTAGGGGTATTAAAGTAGTTGCTGAGTATGAGAAAAGTTCTAGACATTAAATAAAAATAGAAGATAAGATCTCTTCCTGCAATTCACTCGATTATAAACGTAAATAAAAATAATTCACTCGATGCCTTGCCTTAAAACAAACGAAACGAAATAATTTTATCAAATAAAATACCTATACAATATATTATTGAGTACCTACTGTTTAATCTCCACTGTGTTAGGTTAGATACCGAACGTTTTCGCCTATACTTGTAGGCATCTTCAGGGAAACTGATATCTAAAAAATTGTGATAGTTATTGTTCATGTGGTGAGATTTCAGTTTTGAGATTTAGATTTCAGTTTCCCTGAAGATGCCCACAAGCATAGGCGAAAATGTTCGGTATCTAACCTAACAATGTAGAGATTAAACAGTGCTCAATAATATATTTAATTTAATAAAATTAAAAATGGATTTCCACAGTGTAAACACAAAAACTCTTGAATTATGTATTAGTAAATAAATAAGATTTTCACAAATTCAGCAATGCTATATGATTAAGGTATAAAATGTAATTTATTTCATCATTTACATTTACAAAAATAACATCTGAATCTATTAATTGTGTCGGTGCACACCCAGTAGAATTCCATAATTATGTAATTGAAACAAGTGTTTCTTTTCTACTATAGATTATTATTATTTGGATGATTTATAAAGCGCCGTTTTGTGAAAAAAAAAATCCACCTCAGGGCGCTCTTTGCTAACTAAGGTTATGCCTGGATTATTCCGTGTGATTTCTTGAATAGATAAGTCTTCAGTTGGTTCTTGAACCGAGATATGTCCTACGTTTCTCTGATCATTTGTGGAAGCCTGTTCCAGACTACAGGTGAAGATATTACAAAAGCACGCTTCACTTTCAAAGCGTCTCTGCGCCAATTGTGTCACCTCTTTCCACGACATTCTTTGCGCTTTAACCAGGATACACAAAAAATAAGTTTCTAGTAAATTCCTCAAAAATAACAATATTACTAGTATTATTTTGTTGTTATTATTCAACATTCTATTGTCACAGATACTTGATGCAATAAAAAGACAATAATAAATAAAATAAAAATACTGATATAGGTACTTATGAATTCCTGATCGTTGGATTCTTCATTCCCAGGATAATAATAATAATAAATAGGATAGTAATAAAAAATAAGAAAAAGCGATGATAATAATAATAAAAAATACATATATTTCGAAAACCAATTACCAGGAGCACATAAAAATAAAGCAGTCGTCATTTTAATATCCTCACCCATACAAAAACTAATTACGTACATATAGTGATCATATTATATATTAATATTACTATATTAATAAGAACAATGAAAATAAATGTATTGGTTTCAATTGTTACGGTAACGTAATTACCTACTTGTCGTTACTGAATAAGTACTTAACCATTTAAGAATCTCAGTGCTATGTATCAATTTTTCGATACTTATATTGAAAAACCGCATATCTTGTGGGTTACATGAAGAGGTTAAAATACACGATACTATAATTTGGATATTATTGTCGATCTTCTCTGTAAAACTTTCAGTGCCCATTCAGAGGCGGGTAATTGTAAATGATCTAAAAAATATAAACTATTTAACATCTTCAATAAAGCTATGATGTATCTCATCCATCCTGAATGATATTTTTTATGGCATCGCATCTTTACATATTATGAACATATAGATAGTCTACTCTGTGCTATTAAAAAGTTAATCAAAAGTGATGATGTAGGTACTTTATCATTGTCGATTGGAAGTTGTAAAAATGTCTCATTGTATGTAACGTTGCACAAACAGCTGCCTGAATATTAGTAATAGTTGTTTCATATTTATTTATTAATTTATTAACAGTTTTAAGGGACATATAAACAGTTTAACACAATGCATATTAACATTACAATTAATATCATTATAAGTAAACCAATCAAAGTCCCGCGAATCAACAAAGCGATGAACACATTGTTAAAAAATAATAATATTTATTTATTTACTTATTAACATATTTATTTATTAACTTATTTATTTGGATATGCCGTGATGGTATAGTAGTAGTAGTAGTAGTAACTTATTTATTTATTTATTTATTTTAGTCTATGTATTATAATGTCTGTATAATGATTGTTAAATAAAAAAAAAAAATAAAAAAGAAAAAAAAAAGTCACAAAATTAAATTAAACTTAAAGCTATCAAATTAATACTACTACTACTACTACACCACGACATATCCCACAAGTGCCGAGTTAGCCAGCAGACCAGTTGCATGCAACAAATATGCAAGCCGTCTTCTCTGTGCCAACAAAAAAATTAAGACATTCAGGATGGGTGGCAAACTTCATCGTATTAATTTTCACTTACATCAAATTTATTTTAATTACGTATTTATTTATTGAATTAAATTTATATCAAATTTATATAATACTCTAAAATAAAGATAAACCTTTTTGCCTCCCAATTTTATAGAGAGGTTAGTATGAAGATGAAAGTAAAATATGAATTCCTCATCATCTAATGTCTTTTCCTTGACACAAGCACAAGACCTCCCTGAAGAATAATTTCGAGAATTGATGCTTTGGTAACAATAATGATTGAGAAAATAACTTACATATGAAATAGTATACCGATTGAATTGTCATTATAATTTTAAATTTAACACTTGTCAACATTTAATTTCATATCACAATAGAATTATTGGCATCATCCCAAAGTATATTATGTTATTATTACAATGCAATCTATGGTATTAATACAAACTGTATGTTCTGTAAGGGATAAAGTCAACTATTTCAATATTTGTTTATTTTATTTTACACAATTAACGGCTATAAGCCTTTATTAACAAAAAACCATTTACCTTATATCTAAACATAAAAATACAAAAAAGTAAAACAACATACAACTAAGAAACCAATAACAATCAATGGCGAATAAACATTAAGTTAACAAATTTCATGTAACAAAAACAAAAGTGTTTTAAGTTTTGCTATATTTTATTTATAAAATAAGTGAACAGGTTTCGATTTATGAAGTCGTTGTCAAACTAAATTTACTACATGCCGTGTTGTTAATTAAAACAATTTTGTTTTTGTTACATGAAGGTGTTCGAAAAAATAAGACATTTTACATCTTAAATTCAGCATTGAGGTTTGCCACCCATCCTGAATGTCTTGATTTTATACTGGCACGAAGAGGACAGTTTGCATGTTTCTTACATGCAGCTGATCTGCTGGCTACCCCACTTGTGGGATATGCCGTGATGGTATAGTAGTAGTAGTAGTACATGAAATAAAATGGAGTTTTGCAAAATAAACTAAACTCAATAAATAAAGTTAACAAAATCCAACAAAATAAAAAAAAAATTGAATATGTAAATTTAACACATGAAATGACCAAAAAAGAAAAGACAACGTCATTCATCTTATTCGATAGTGCCCCGGACGGGACATGAACCCGCATCCTTAACTTTGTCGCGAGGAGTGCTTTGTCCAATTAGGAATTGGGAATGAATTAGGCAATCGCCAGCGTCGAGAGGTTCTGATGCCACAGGAAGAAGAAGAAGTATATATTGTTGTATCTGTATAATTGTTAGGTGTTCAATAAATTATTATAATTAATATTTTGGCCGGCAACAAAAATGTACCTACGTATCACGTCGTATTGCTGATATTTATGTCTTTTGATCTGTTTTGTATAATGAACATAACTTATCGTTATATTCTGTAATTGTGTGGTGTATATAAAAATAAAATATCATTTTTTTTACCAAAATTTGTTTTATGCTAGACCTTTATGAGACTCTAAATATGAGTAATTTATCACAATTTTGCAGGGAGCAGCAAACTATAAAAAAGTCAAAATAACCACATTCCTATAAGAACTTAATATGTTAAGAGCAATAAATTTTTCACTGGCATTGCTAAATACGTACTTACATAAATCATTATTGCAAATTCTACAATATTATTTAAAGAAAAAAAATGAGCATTATCCCTTTTGGAATTGATCCATTGAATTTGTTTCAAAGAACTAGAATGTTACAATGGCGGATTTATTGTCACGTCCGGAACTAAATGATTCGCATTTTACATGTACGTGAATGTAACATAGACACTGTATCAAATTATAATAGTTGGGTATACTCCACATCGGTGGCATGGCAATCAAATGGAGATGGTTTCCGATGGCTTGAAGGACCTCACAATATAGGTACCGTTCCTATGACAACGATCTCGTGCATCAGGAATTATGTAGAAAGATGATAGTCAGTTGCTGTGCAGATTTTTTAATGTTTTTTTGAATCTGGATAATATAGGAACTCAGATTCTTAAAACATCCAGAGGTAAGTGATGGGAAACTCTTAATGTTGTTATCTTTACTGTGCAGAAATAAATAGCTTTTCTTTACAAAGGATGTTGATTTCCTCTTTTCATTCCTCAGATGCGAAAGATACGTCTTCCACTCTTTTTTGTAAGCTTTCGAGGGTCCTGTTAAAGGCTGTAATTTGTAAAATATCCCATAAAAAACATTTGACGTCTTTGGTTCTACCAAAGTGTGGTGTGGAAGGGAGTGTGCTACCCGTCTCAAGTTTATCAATTTTTTTGATACAAAATGAAAATAAAAAATATGATTTGCTCCAGTATATCTTGGAGGGAAAAATTGAGAGAAGTCGCGGACTAGTCGAACAATAGAAATTGACGGTAATCGAGGGAAGGCGGCAGATGTCCTGGCTAAGAAACATCAGAGAGTGAACCGGAATCCAAAGGGTGGAAGAGCTGTTCCAGCTAGCACAGGACAAAGAAGCTTACGCCAGGGTGACAGCTGACAGCTAACGTCGGGGGGACCTGACATGGCACATTAAGAAAAAGATTGATACAAAGAGAGCCAACTGTATTTACACGCAGTTAGTTAGTTGGTTACTGTATTTGTGTATATAAAACTGAGAAATAGATGTCTTTTTCTACATAATTGGCTACCAAACTAAGGTCACATCTGAGGTACACACTACAACTTAACCTATGTGGTATAGACTAGCAACGCACCATTAATTTTCTCAGAAAACATGTTCCAAAATTAATAATAATAAATTATTTAGCAGCTGTTTCACTCCATAACATTCTAATGGTCTCTTTCCTACTTACATATACTTAAGTATTGCACATTCTAATATACGTGATAAAACATAAAAGGACCCCTCCAATATAAAAAATCAATCAATATCCTTCAAGCCTTCAACACAAAAGTTATTATAGGTATATCTTTATAATATATGAACATAAATTAAACAAACTTTGATGATAGCCGATTATTGTTGTAAAAAGGTGCACTTCAAATATATGAACCATCAATGCATTTAATATCAACAGTAACATACTTTTAATATAAACGCATCAAAAACAAAAGACTCGAAGAAGATATTATAAACGTATATTTTTGAACTAACGCTCGTTTAACAATGATTGATATGAAATTACATTGGTCGCAAAATTTGTTTGGCCGCACTACCAATGTAGGTATACTTTGAATTTCTCATTTATCAATTTAGTTGCTGACGCAATATTAGTGGATGCAATTTTGATTTCGAATTGTATCGGTTTTTTGTGGATCCATAGTACTGATTCAAGCTAGTAACTATGTGAATTTAATGTAAAAAAAATGTACTAATGATAGAAATTACTATTACATTTATACGAGTGTTGAGTGTCGGTGGTTGAATGGATAGTTTTGCGGTTACCGAACGTGAGGGAACGTAATTCATAACCAGTGCGAGGTCACACCGCACTCTATTTGTACTTATATATCCGTGTATAGTAGATGTGATACCTACTCAGGGATATAGATACCTAGGTATAAAAGTGTTTCTACATAATTTGATACACATACTTCTTTAAAGGTAGGTATACTTTGACAGATATTTTTTTATCTAAATACACGGTGAAAGAGCAAAAAATAGGTTTAGTGAGAAATATTACAGTTCAGCGTTATACCCACCCCTTGACCATCCAATTTATCCAATTATTTTAAAACTCTCTTATCGTATTATTTAAAAAACCTCTTCTCTCAATATTAATAAAAATCTTAACTGCGCAAAAAATCTACATAAGAAAATAAACATGGCAGAATAATTAAACTTGACAAACAAATATTGTATATGGGCGAGTTTATCGCAGAAGCGCGATATCTTCCAACTGACCCATTAAAGAAAAACTAAAATAAAATAAATAAAAAACTGCTTGTCTCATCTTATTTCATTATTTTCTAATCGCCTGATGACATATAGGAAAAAACAAATAAATAAAAAGGGTGGTGATAATTTCATATCGTTCATGTTCTCAAGAGAAACATAAAAGGTAATTATGTATTAGAGAAGAGATTTTGATAAGAAATTTAGCATAATAATGAATATCTTTCATTTAGAAGCTTTGTACAGATAGCCAAAAGCTTGTGTTTACTCTACCTAAAGAAAACTTTTCTTAGCTTAAATGGTATGGAAATACAAATCAAAATATATTCTGGTATATTTGTTTACGGATGTTTGTGCATGGCGTTGATAGGGAAGTTACAATTAATGATTCCTGCGAAAATTGCTGCAAATTGAGCTGACACATTTTTATGATCTCTGTGCCGTAAATCTTTTTTGTATCGTTGTCTTCAATTTAATTGACTATGCTCTTCCATTTTTTCTCTCCAGTTCCACAAACCAACAACTCGAAATTCTATTATTCAAATACGTATCACGTTAAAGTTTAGAAGCAGCCTAGGGGTCTGCTAACTACTGAAAACTAGTATGTGCATCTAACAGAAATTATTCAATTATAGAATTTTTTATTTGTGGAACTGAAAAAAATAGCAATTTTTATTTATTTATACAAGCAATAAACGGCTTTTGCCTTTTACAGTTTTCATAATAGTACACAACAATCTTTACATAAGTACATAAAAAATAAAAACAAACAAAAATATTATTTGTGTTCAAAACATAATACAAAATAAGTTTACAAAAGTAAATAAAGAAACTACATACATACATACCATCACGCCGCTTCCCTCGCGGGGTAGGCAGAAAGGATCGAGCGCCACTTCCTTCTGTCCTTGCATACATCTTTCGCTTCCGTCACTGTCATACAATTCCTCATGCATGCTCTCCTGTTCAATGTGCTCAACACGTGACCGTCCTGTAGGATTTGATTTAAATGATCTTGCCATTTAATCCTCGGACGTCCGCGTCTCCGAGCACCATTCCTCTCAGCCATATATATCTTCTTAGTCACTCTGTCCTCATTCATTCTTTCCACGTGCCCAAACCATCTTAACTTATTTACATTCATCCTTGTTATTACACCAACTTTCATTCCACATTCCTTTCGTATATCACTGTTACGCACACGATCTCTCAGACTCTTGCCACACATCCTTCTCAACGATCTCATTTCCACTGCATTTATGCCACTTTCATCCTTTTTTAACCATGTCCACGTCTCACTTGCATACATAAGTGTTGGCACTAAGATAGCAGAGTGCACCAACCTTTAAGCTGTGGTGGATATGTTTCTATTTGCAATTATTGGTCGGATTGCACCATTTACCTTATTGCCAGCAACTTTTCTCCTTTCAATATCGCTTTCACACTTCCCATCTCTCGTGAACAAACTACCTAAGTACACCTAAATAAAGAAACTGTGTAAGTTTAACACAGAATATACAAAAAATAAAAACATAATTATATAAAAGTAACAAGCCTAAAATTTAGATTTTAAATAGTTTCTAGTTCTTGGTCTATGGAACTTGATATTCGGTATAGCGTCTTGCGTTTCTTTCTTTACGTGTAATACTTTGTATCGCTTCTATTACTGTTGAGACAATGGCAGACCTAATTTGGTCTGTTCACCTCGCAGAGAATCATCCCTCTCCTGCAGTGATAATAAACTTTTCCCTACCATTCGCTTGCCTCATGACATAAATGAAAAAATGGAGTACTCGTGGATACTTACACGTTTTAAAACGGCAAGTTTTTGGATATAATAAACAATTTAATATTTATTATTGTGTGATATTATTGTGAAAAGATAGCGAAATTGCCAATGCAGGTGTTTTGAGATGGTTAGGCGTGACTTGAGAGACTACAATGTCATTTAGAATGGCATAATGGATAAAAATACGTAGCCAGAAAAGACGAAAAAATACAAGTACCAACATCAAGTGGAACTGACAATTGCCCAAAGAGCAGAAGAAACAAAAACAAAAACAGATTATTTTTATTTTTTATTTTATTTATTCTTTATGGATAATACAGTTATAACAATAAATAGGCATAAAAATTAAGCACAACAATGAATTCGTCGGTAGCCTGGAGGTAGAGTCTCGGCCTCGTGAACAGAGGGGTTCCGTGGTTCCATCCCAGGTGCCGGCAAAACTCCCCTTTCACGACATAAGCTTTTAGCTTTCAGTGTAAGGTGTATAAGGTTGTATTTGGATTTATAACAAAACCCAGATATATCTTTAAATAAAAAAATGATCGAACCAATCAAGATGCCTTTCTTACCAACCAATAAACATAAATTTGAGGTACATACTTTATTTGATAAAAAGATGAAGAAAGAAGAAAAAATGTTAAAACATACTTAAAAAAATGTAAAAAAACATATCAAAAAATATACATACACAACGTCCACAAATCCAATCCCTAAAAATAGTGCTTACTATGTCAAGAACCAATTCCTACTCAATAATAGTAACACATAAAGGTACAAAAGAACTTTAGCATTTATGCAATCATTTGATGTTATGTGTGTAGTACACGAAAATCTCATGATAAGTCATTGTTATGGCAACCTGTATCTAGCCTACATACTCGTTGAATATTAGGTATAATGTAGGTATAATGGTGGTCATTCTATTCACAAACCATCCATCTTGATAGCCCATATATGGATTTGTGCCATAATCTGCCGTTTGCCACAGTTTGCCATAAATGTTCCGATCTGGTAGAAAGTCCCAGCATTCATCGTTGTATCGGAAATATTGACGGAGTGAAAAGATAAATTAATTATATTACAAAAATACAAATAAAACTCTTGGCTATGACTGGAATGATATGATGTTTGGAAGCTACGAGAAAGGGCAAAGTAAGACAAGATTCGAAACTCCAACATTCACGGGAGTCAAGCTGTACGTGATTTAGCGGAGAAGATAATTAAAAGAAAGCAAATTGCGATGACAAGGGCATGTATCCAGATGACCACGAGATTTCGTAGATAATAAGATTCAACAGCTTGAGGTTCCAGGTAGGAGGTCTGAAGGATGGCCCAAACGTAGTGTGGTGCATCAGCACTTACATACGTGCCTATAAGACCGAGTAAGCATCTACGCGGTCACACCGTAAAATGCCATAACATATCATTATACCATTAGACAACTATATAAGGAAAACTCTGCGGGGTAGATATATAACAATGAAGGTGATTGTCAGATTTTGCAGAGCAATTTGGATGGGTTGAGGTCTTGGTGTGAGCGTAATAGGCTTTTTTTGAATATTGATAAGTGTCAGGTCATAACATTTACTAAAAGAAAGAATCCGTTTATGTTTGAGTACAGGTTGGGAGATGATGTTTTGGAACGCGTTCATGCTATAAGGGACTTAGGAGTAGTCTTTGACCATCGTTTAACTTTTGTTCCACATATTGAGGATATTACTTGCAAGGGCATGAAAATGTTGGGATTCGTGTTGAGGGTGGCCAGAGAATTCGTCAGTATACCAGCGATCAAGGCTATGTTTGTGTCCTTAGTCAGAAGCTTGGTAGAATATAACTCTCCTATATGGTCTCCTCACTACGCAGTCCACTCTAACAATATTGAAAGGATTCAGCATAAGTTTTTGAGGTATGTCAACTATATGATGCGCATTCCTATTGAGGAGATTGATTACTCTTACTTGTTGTCCCTTTTAAATTTAAACACATTGTCTGATAGACGAATAATCTCTGATCTGATTGTGCTATTCAAGATTGTAAGAGGGGAATTAGATTGCCTTGACCTTAACAGTTTAATATCATATCATATTCCAACAAGAGCCACTCGTCAGGTTGTGACTTTTCATAGTGACGTAGTTGATACTAACTATTTATATAACTCGCCCCTTTATAGGATGCATAGGTTGGGGAATATGTATGGTCATTTGGCGGATGTTTTTGCGGATTCCTTATCCGAATACAAATGGAAATTAACAGAAAATTTTAAATCTGCGAGTTTGATGGATTGTGTTTAGTTGCTGGGTTTTGATGTGTTGTTTTTGCGACGAGATTGTATCTATTGGTGTATTCGGTTTGAACGAGAGTGGAACAACCCGAAACTATGTATTGTATTGTTACCGACTTGGCCAGGCATTCCCTACATGAATAATTAATTGTATTTTGATTTTTTATGATATATATTAGGAAGTTTATAATCATTATTATTTTTAAGAGATTTATAATCATTATTATTTTTAAGAGATTTATAATCATTATTATTTTTAAGAGATTTATAATCATTATTTGAAATTATTTGCTAGTACTACATTACAGCTACATTGTTTTTATCACTTGACTGTTTTCTTTTGTTATATTATGTTTGTAAAGGCTGGTTCAGCCGTTTATTATTATAAAATAAAAAAAAAAATAAAAAAAATAACAACACCGCATTACTTCCATCGGATCGCATCTGGACATCGCATCAGCAATACCTTCATACCATCATCAAGATGGGTCGCCACCTCACCTACTCACTTTGCAACTATTGTCAATAAAGACCTGCTCCATCAATCTTAACTGTTTTCTTTGTCTACCCCATTGTAGATCCACACATGTACAGTATTGGTGACCCCGACATCTATAATAGTAGTGCAGGTGGCGGAAAGTGGTAAGGCAGGACATGCGAGACTACGATGTTAGCCAGATTGACACACTGGACAGAACCACGTGGCGAAGAAAAACAAAAAAGGCAGACCCCACTATCATGTGGGATGAATAACTGTCTAAGGAGAAAGAGAATATACACCGTGACACTTTATAGCATAAGAATTGAATACGGATTTCTTTACCATACCGCTTCAGTTTTCGAAGCCTTCTCCGCTTCAGAGAAATCTAGATTAAGTTTAATATTTTCCATAAAATTTACATAATATTATTTATAAGGCAGTACGCATTATTTTCCGGGACTTCTTTATTGTTATGTATTTTGGTACCAACTAACTTTCCGTGAGAAATCAAAACTTTGATAAAGTATAATATATCTACCGACGGCTCTTGGTGGAAGTTAATATTAATAATTTATTAATAAAACAATGCAGGTGTATGGTTATTCCACTGTTGGCTTTATTAATTTTGCGAGCCGGCTTTCAAGAGCTTCCGCTCTCATCGTCAGGCAAAAGTAAAGACTTGAAATTACTTTTGCCTGAATTACTTTTAGCTGAATTAAAGTCTTTATCACAGGAGCCGGCAAACTTCCCTTTCACGACACAAGCTTTTAGCTTTCTGTGAAAGGTGTATAAGGTTGTGTTTGAGTTAGTAACAAAACCTAGATATATCTATAAAAAATATGTCTGCTTATTTCTGAGTTATCGATGAAATATTATAAAATATCTTACTATGAACAGATATTCAAATCTCGTGGAGTCCCCGATAAAAAAGGTCTCTCACAATTTTCTGTTAGTTTTTGAGTGTTCTGTAAGAGGCAGGTACTCACAAAACATAAATTTTAAGATATTTCACATATTCATTTCAGCGATTAGGTATACCATCAATCCTGAATGTCTTTACTTCAATTGACACAGAGAGAACAACTTACATGTTTTTAAGTGTACTTGGCCCGCTGGCTACCCCACTAGTGGGAAAAGCTGTGACGGTATGAATGAAATAATAATATTTGTACTTCATTACATTCATGTGACGGGTTACAATATTTATTCTATGATTATAATTTAAAGTTTAAAATCGGATCTATTATATTTCCAATAATAGCATTGTGATCAACTATCTGAATTATATTATCTCAATACCTAATTATTGTTAACCCTCTGACTACCAGTGTGGCCGCACAGGCACACGAAGAATTTAATTTGTTAAAATTTACCTGGTTTTAATAATTTGGTTGGTGTTGTAATAATTATGTAGAAAAGTTGATTTTACAAGGTGAATTAAATATTTTTCTTTTGGAGAAACCAAAAGATGTGTTATTTTTTTCCAAATTTTTTATTTTGTTTTTTGGCAGCGATTTTAATATTAACGACTTGTCATCAGAAAATTAAAATAGATGCTATTGTTTTGTGCATCCATATTTATTTATTCTACATATTCTCACCCGTTGACATATTTTATTATACCTTTCTATACATTTTTCTTGTTAATCCTTACTTTGCATTTACAAATTGCTTAATTTATTTCTTTGACTTTATTTTTATTTTATTTTATTTCATAGAGACACTCACAGAAAACTGTCAACACAATACATAAATTACAAACATACAATAAGATCTGGCCAGTTCCCCAATTAAGAGCGTCTACAGCATGCACAATCAGAGAATTCAATTAAATTAAATTAAATTAAATTAAAGCGTAACTCAATATCTGCGGTGACAAGGCAAAGGGGCACAAGTCAGCCCCGCAGCACCGAGTCACCCCCCCCCCCCCCACAGAAATGCAGGCATACATCACACCCCACAAAGTAATGGGATCAAGGGTAGCCCATGGTACTAGGCAACCCCGGATGCCAACACCTGCGAAGCACGACACACACCCACACCTCCGCGGAGGGAACAACTCAACACCGCAAAACCGACCCACGCCCCCTCACCCCGCCACCACAGATACAATGCCACGATAATGATAATCTCTATGTAGAGATAATCCTGCTAATGCACATCATCGCATTTTTCTTAGGTAAACTGCTCTGTTGATTTGTTATACTTGTTAGACTTGCTTATATTTGTAATTTTTTATTGACTATTTCTTATTATTTTTTGACAATTGCGTTTTTTATTCGAGTTTTATTGTCAGTTGAACTGTTTCATCAATATGTAAAAAGTCACGCTATTTGTGTTGTTATAAATAAACTATTGTTTATTTTTGTTATGATATTTGTGAACTTAAAAATATTAATTACAACTTCGTAAAGTTTTTAATGTGTCATTAAAATACCGATAATCTTGTACAAACACATGGATCTCCCTTATAAACGGTAAAAAACATAAAGTTAATAATATTACTTACGCATTTGTTCAGAAATAGTGTCAATATGTATTTTTTTACCTGTTTAATTTTTTTGTGCTTCAAAGATTTTTATTATTCATTACTCTTTGGTAAGAGGTATTTAGTTCTATTTCATCAAAAATCACTAAAAAAATATTCATACTCATTGCACATGAAAAGACAATTTTCAAGATTCTCCAATTTAATTTGGAAGTGAGAGGGTAAAGACGGAATATACAGTACATAGTAGGAGGATGTGAATAGTGCCCACTGAGATGGTATGTACAATATACAGACATATAAATGTAGACAAAGACAATTTTCAAGATTCTCCAAATTAATTTGGAAGTGAGAGGGTTAAGACGGGATATATGTACAGTACATAGTAGGAGGATGTGAATAGTGCCTACTGTGATGGTTTGTACATATCTTATATAAATGTATGTAGGTATCTAACAATGTTGAATATTATGAAGGTAGGTTGGTAGTTCAGTTATTATAGGTAGGTCGTAATATAATGGATGGACCCGGTAGCCGCGGGCAACTGGCCAACCCGCCTCTATATTATTATGACTACTACTTAATGTACACGGTGGCTCATACAAAATTATACACTATTTGTTTTTTTTTTTTATAATTTTCGCAAACATACAGTTATTACAATATATAGAACAAATAAATAAAAAAAAGTCGACACATAAACAAGCAAAGTTTGCTAACACATTACAAAACAAATCTTACCAAGTACCTACATTCTATAGTGAAAGAAAAAAAGAACATGATAATGTTTTGGATACACTGCCGAGTCCGAAAACTCGCCAATCATGCGCATACATCATAATGATCAAATGTATAGTAAGGCAAGGATTGGGGACAAAAGCAGTTAGGAGAAAGGAAGACATCAATACGTACTTGTTTCTTCATCTTTGTGTTGTCCTGCCTGTCTTGATGGAGAGTATTAGATCCAGGTGAGATGTCCCTTGGGGAGGGAGTGTCTCTACTACAGAAATTCCGATAGCGGTGACCCTCGCGTTCTCCGGTCCAAATACCTTAAAGAAGCTTCTGGACTCCTCAACATAGCTTTTGCTTCATGTTAATTTGTAAATATTATACGTAAGATCAACACGTCAAGCCACTGATGATGACGAAAGTCCAGTTGACTAAACCTGCATTTTTTTTCTAGATTCGTGAATATAATTTCGAAATTCAAATTTGCTTTGAATTACAAAATCTTTTCGATCATCGGACGGAAGTAAGTTATTAAGTTTTTCTTGAGCCATCTTATGAATGAGGTACGTACAAAAATGATACAGATTCCTTGAGACGTCCGCAGCATTTGAGGTCACGACAATGGCTTACCTATTACACACACACATACCCAATATACAACTACAAGAGAAGAGCAAATAAGTACATGAATATACAGATAATATAACTAATATAGATAAAATTGTAATATGTATAGGCAAGTCCTCCTCTAATATTGCTATTGAGATGAAACCATTTGAATCTAAAAGCACATAGTAAATATTGCTATGGGTAATCGACCTAAAGATAGATCTGAAAATATATATCTATCTATACCATCACGGTATCTACCAAAAGTGGGGTAGCCAGTAGACTAAGAAATAGCCATACAAATAAGCCGTGGAGTCTCCTGTAAAGAATAGGTATCCCACTCAAGTTTTCGAGTGTCCTGTAAAAGGTGTGCGTTCGAAAAAACCCATCTTGAATGTTTTAATTTTTTATTGCCACAGAGAGGACGGCTTGCATGTTGTTCGTTACATACGGTTGGTATGCTTGCTATCCCACTTGTGAGATATGACGTGATGGTGTAATATTGCATAGAAATATACTCTGCCGTTGAGCACCCGATACCTTCGCCTTCAAGAACTTCTATACTTTCTTTGGTAGCCTAATATCCCCATCAAGAACCAAAAGATACTCCACAGAGAGGAAGGCATATTACCATTTCTTCCCTTCCCTTATTGCACCAAATTTTTTGGTGTGAGGCCGCTGAATCTAGAGTGCTCTTTCGGGTATAGCATAATATCTCGCTTCATTGCGACACTGAATCCTGTTTGTGCATGTGTGTGTCATTTTTGAGATCATATCTCCGGGTACGACATTATGCATGTGGCGAGCGCTGCCCTTAAAAAAAAAGAATAGTATACCTACTAATATTCTATTCTATTCCATTCTCAAAGTCCATCCACTCGTTTACGAAGTATACTATTACAAAAATTACTTACAAAATCATTCGTACGAAGGTATAACATCTAAAGATAGAGCCTCAATATTTAATAGCATGTAAAAGGCAGTAATTACATAGTTAATAATATTATGGTCAGCGTTATTCTGTGTACATAGAGACACGCGCACGATCTGGACACGAACCCATTTACATGAAAGAAGAGGCGTTGTTCCATATATTAAAACATAATAATAATAAAATTATTGTTAATATTATGTTTACGATGTTATGGGTTTACGTACTTACGGGCTATTAACCATTCAGCTTAGACAACATTACTCATAAGAATGCACTAACTACGCTATGCGAATTTGACTATTTT